>QVRM01002622.1:0-168236 GCA_003439945.1 Dermanyssus gallinae | reverse complement strand
ATAGTAGTATTTGTTTTTGTTGTTGTTGTTGTTCCTGTCGCTGTTGCTGTTGTTGATGTTGTTGTTGCTGGTGATGTTGCTGTTGTTGTTGGTAATTCTGTTGTTGTTGATGCTGTTGTTGCTGATGCTGCTGTTGTTGTTGCTGCTGTTGTTGACGTCATCGTCCTCGCCGTCTTGATGTTAGTCTTAGTGTTCTCGTAGTTGCTGTGTCATAACAACAACAACACAGCAACGACTGCTCTAGATAAATGCCATGTATCAATATCGGCCGGTGTCGGCCGGTACTGTGGACAGCTAACAGTCAAACGTCCAGTAACAACACAAACAGCCTCCGCGCAACCACTGACTCCGAGGACCTTCAAGAAACCTAATTGGTCATCTGGTGGTATTAATGTTAAGCTGGTCCACGTTGTAGAAGCACACGACTCAGAAGTACAGCGCACGCAATGCTACTGTACCTCGGGGGCGAGCCACTGAAGGGAACCTAAAATGCTTTCTGGGCTGACTCTCAGCCAAGATTTAACGTCCATGGGACTGCTTTTCGCATTGCTTTATAGACGGACTACCCCCATACATGCACGGTGTGTGCAACGGTGGGGCTCGAACCCGCGCACCTGCTATGTGTCTCCTCCGGTCGCGAGGCGCAGACCACGCATGCACCCACCACGCCGCCGGGCTCGGGCACTGGGGGGAACCTGACGACGTGTACCGGCCGGTGCACCGTTACCACTGGGTACCGTTTCGTCTTCTAATACGAAATTACGAATGCTTAAATTCAAGATGATAATGGCCACACAAGATAATAACACAGAACCACAACGATGCAGTAGTAGAGAAATCATGTTTATCTAGGATCGATTACAAATAGAGAACACGTGTATATAGAGGTACATCCACAATATATATATATATATATATATATATATATATATATATATATATATATATATATATATATACATGTATATATATGTTTTTTATTTATAGTTTAAAAGTAGGCTTTACAATATATATATATATATATATATATATATATATATACAGCTAACCAGCTTTGGAGTTTGTCGTGCCTCAGTTCGATTAATCGGGCTTTCTGGGAGTCGCACGAATGCCGTCGTACCCTACTTCTCTGATATCTTGAACACCCACATAATTGAGCCAAAAACCCAAGAATTAAGGCTAGATAAAATTACACAAAGCTTTACGCACTAAGCGCCTTTTTACCCATAGCGCTTTACCCATAGCTTTATTAGTATATGATCTTTAATTTTGATTGCACTTGTGCGTACTATTATATTACATACAGGTTAGCCAACAAAGCAGCAAGTCAACGCAGGTTTTTATTATTGTGATGGCTGTTACTAATATGTGAGCACTGCAACAGTAACTTCCGAGTTACAGCAAACTGTACAGAACATTTTTCGCGAAAAAAGCTAACTTCAGTTGCAAGCAATAGGGGATTTCCTCATATTTCGGTTTGCGCGAGCCAGTCAGCCGTAATTCGCCTATCTGGCCAGGAGTTCGACGGAGTTCCGTTTTTGCGTTTTACGACAACAAAACATGCGTACGCGCAGCACTGCAAACCACAAGAGTCGTCGCTCTTCACTACTCAATTAATTCTGTCCGACATAAACAACCGACAACTATTGACAATCGGCAATTCGATTAATTCGATTCATATAGATGCGCCGGGAAAAAGCGACGCAAGGAAAACTCACGTCAAATGACCAAGTCGCCTCCTCCAGACACACGCACATGCCCTCCTCCATCTGTGCAACAACGAGCTCGTATTCGCCTTGAGCAATATATTTTATGTTGAGAACATCTGAGTAGCAATTGTTCTCATTGTTGTTGTCGTCATTGTTGTTACTACGTCATTGTTGTTGTTGTTGTTGTTGTTGTTGTCGTCGTTGTTGTTGTTGTCGTCATTGTTGTTGTCGTTGTTGCTGCAGTGATCCTGCCTCTATCTAGGGCCGCCATCTGGCCCGATTTAACCAACACTAGTGCACCCTGAGTTTACGCGAGTTCTTCAGTAGCTCAACCCCAGAATCAGTGATTCCCCAATCTACTGAAGCGGTAGTGGTCCCCGGTGGCTGATCCGGTCAGCTAATCAGCTTGTCTCCCACGAGCCGGAGAGAGAGGGAGAAAGAGAGGGGGGGGGGAGTAGTCAGATAACCACGCATGAAGACCACGCACGTAAGACAAGGCAGCAAGAAAACCAGCCCGCCAGCCAGCAAGTCAGTCTGCAAGCCAAGTTTCTTCATTGGTCTTCATTCTCTTCATCTGCATCGTCGGACGAGGCGGCAAAGCTATAGCTGGAGCTGCTGCAACAGCAGCTCAGGCGACTCGAGCAACCGGCAAGTTGAAGAAACAACAATCAGCAACAACAACAACAACAACAGCAGCATCATCAGCAGCAATAACAGCATCATCAGCAGCAATAGCAACAACAACAACAGGAGCAACAGTACAGTGTGCAGCAGCAGCGGCATCCGTACAGTCTACTGACAACCGAGAAATTGACGTTCGATAAACGTAAGATGACAAAAAGAAGCAAAGCCAACGACGACGACGACAGCCAACGAAAATCCAGAAACATCTCCACGTCAGAACGGGAACTTCGCTACTGGCTTTACCTCTCTCTCTGTATCTGTGTATATATTATATATATATATATATATATATATATATATATATATATATATATATATATATATATATATATATATATATATATATATATATATATATATATATATATAGAGAGAGAGAGAGAGAGAGAGTGGGGGAGCGGGAGAAAGAGAGAGATACTTAATATATATATATATATATATATATACGCTCTTTCTCGTTTTCTCGCTCATGCTTGCTACTGTTCTGCGTGTGCTGATCAACTGTTGGTTGTTCGGCTCGACGTGTCGACGTGTTGGCGTCTCCGATGTGGTCCAAGTGTTCTCTCTCCGGTACTGCGACTACTCTTAACTAGCACAGCAATTACTTAGTATGACTGAGAGGCAGACAAGCCTATCTCTTTTGCTTGTATTGGCCACATTTCAGCAGATATACAGCGAACGGAATCTTATTGAGTCGGCCAACGCTGTCAGCACAGCAGCAGCAGCAGAGGCAATGGTGGTGTGCCAAAACCCAGTCAAACTAAAACACCCACTAACCTCACATCCGATCGAACTCGTGAGCTTGTATCTATATATCTGCCTTGCGCCGAACGTCGAAGTATTATTATTATTATTATTATTATTGATGTCGCATCAAATGTATTATACTTTAGATTACGTACTGAAATCTGTGTGTTTGAAGACCGCCTCTAGACGCAATCAATTTACCGCTTCAGCAGAGATGCTATGTTTTTGTGCTGCATTCCACCTGCTTTTCACTGCCTGAAAATTTGTCAAGCAGAGGCTGTACTTATTTATGTCAGCTTGTGCTATCGAGGCAGTCAGCCAGCTCTAGTTGAAGAACGGCAACATAGCGTTATTGTAGTTAAGCAGATGGAACAAAAAAAAGAAGGATCCCGGAAGTGTCGCTCGTCGACAGCCACCGACCGTCCGACGGAGCCAGCCGCCGATCGGCTCCTCAGCTCCTCCACGACGAGAGCTGACGGGGGAAATGCTGTTTAAGGCTTGAATTCTTGACTAATTCACACACATACACAGACGACTGGCTTAAAATGTCTGTGTTAACTAGGTATATCCTATCCTGCTTTCCCGATTACCTTGAGAGAAGGATAGGAGGGGACAACTAGTTGACACAGACATTTTTGTTGACTCATTCACACACACACAAAGATTGGCTTGTAAAATGTCTGTGTCAACTAGGTGTCCGTTATCCTTCTCTCAAGATGATCGGGACAGCAAGCGAGCAATAGCAGTAGATGTCTACGTTTGAAGACGACTGATTGAAAAGCGGAGCTCCCGAAGCAACCCAAAGTGCTGTTACGTTATGAACCCTGCTTGACCAGCATAGCATCGCTGTTCAAGCCGTTATGAGGGTCGTCACCACCTGTGGTGAACCGGGGGTCGCACTAGACGACGACGATGATGATGATGACGACGGTGACAACAACAACACCAGTAACAACATCAACGATAGCAATAACGGCAACAACAACAACAACATTAGTAACAACATCAACGATAGTAACAACATAAACGATAGCAACAACGGCAACAACAACATTTTACAGTTGTCGCAACTGTGCAGAACTATACAGCAGGTTGTGTGTTCGGGTCGTCGTAACTCTAACGCAGTAGTAACAATAGATATAAATAATAACAACAGCAAAAGTAACAGCAACAACAACATGTGATATTCAGTTTGTGTTAGTTTCGTGAGTGTTGGCTGGGTTCCATACGACTGGCTGAGGTAACATACATACCGGCACACACGGAATGGTGTTGACGATGCTGAGCGACGATCCGGGCAACGTTGAAAATACGCTAGACGATGACGACGACGACGACGTTCCGTTCGAGCACTACAAACAGGCGATGCAGAAGAAACCGTTGTTTTTCGGTCGGCTAGTCGGTGGTCGCGGAGGAAGGACGACGCTAACGATGACGCCGCCGATAGAAGGCCGATGGTGGTCAGTCGGAGGAGTTCGTTGATCGTTGACGGGCGGACAGTGTAGACATTCACAAACCCCACCACGCACAGGCACAGGCACGGCCGTACGGTCACACACGTACACCACGAAACCAACAGATACACAAGCACACACAAACCAACAGAGAGAGGCGCGTACACAATTAGGCGTGCACAGTCACATCTGATGTACTTCTTGTCTGTCTCTCCGTCTCTCCGTCTGTCTGCCCGTCTCTGGTCCGGTCACTCAGAGTGAAGATGATGATATTGATGGCGGCAATAGCAGTGCTAATAATAATAATAATAATAATATTGACACTAATAATAACTATTAGAATACGACTGACAATTACAATGCTGTAGTATTTTATATTAATAATTTTATTTGTTTCATTTAATTTATTTATATAAAAAATATATTTTATTATTGTTGGAAGTAATACAAAGTATTAGGAAAGCAAGCGACCCTAAGCAATTCTCTACCGATATGCCGGAATTCGTAGTCACTGCTCAAGCGAACCGGGAACGACGAGACTGTCCACAACAGTAATAACCACCAACACCAAGTAACAACACCAACAACAACAACAACAACAACAAAAAACAACAATACTATGTTCAACAACAACAACAGCAGCAATAGCAGCGGCAGTTGCAACAACAACAATTACAAAACTGAGCGTTCGACGAGTGTCGAAGCGGAGCCAGAGAAACAACAGCAAACCTCTGTTGCTGTTGTTTCTGTTTCTTATGACTTATGTTACGGTCACACTACCGTATGGTCTTGTATAGTTATTTTTATTTTCCCTTTTTTTCCTTTGAATTCGTTTCAACCGATCTACAGTAGAATAGCACCGACTAGTGTGGTCCAACCAACAATCAACACTAGATATTAATTGGTCATTGGCAAATAAGATGATGAAGATGATGATGATGCTGATGACGAGGATGGTGATGTACTAATGCCGGTGTACCAATGTACTCAATTTTTACTACTGCTGCCACTACTTCTACTACTAGTAAAGTTTTCGGGCTGACCCTTAGCCAAGATTTAACGTCCACGGAACTGTTTTTCACATTGCTTCATAGACGGACTACCCCCATAAATACAAATGTGCAACGGTGGGGCTCGAACCCGCGCACCTATGTGTCTCCTCCGGTTGCGAGGCGCAGACTTAAGCCACCACGCCACCACTCGACACTACTTCTACTACTACTACTACTATTGCTGCTACAGGAATATGACTACTTTTACCACTCCAACAGTATTACAGTACTACTACGACTGCTACACGAATACGTATGACCGTGTTGTTACTCCTACTAACTAGTAACTCTCAAACTAACCACACACACGAACTAACTCAACAACACGTAACAACAACAACAGTGCTTCCGCCGGCAGCAGCAGCGGCAACAGCACCGTCAACAGCACTCGAGTGATTCGACTCCAAAGCAACGCAGCGACGATTTTTCACCGAAAGCGGCGAGCGGGCGGCGTTTGTCGGCGAGACCGGCACCTGCTCCTGCTGACGAAAGATTGTCCAGCTGACGCAGACACTGCCACTGCCACGGACACGGACTGAATGACTGGCTGACTTGCTGGACGACAACAATGATGACGGAATGACGGACAAACGAACCAACCAGCCAACCAACCAGCCGGACTGCGTGATCAGCTGAGCCGAGAGCTGAGAGCTGAGCGCCGGGCAAGAGAAGCTAATGCTGCTGCTGCTAAATCGATCGCTATTTCGACCAGACAGACGGTTGTTGCTGCAGCTGCTGTTGTCGTTGTTGTTGTTGTTGTTGTTTTCGTTGTTGTGGTTGCTGTTGTCCCCCCAACGTCGTTCTCGGCGCTGTGGCCGTGTTGTTCTTTATCGACGACGACGACGACGATGAAGACCCGCCGGTGAAGTCTTCTCTCTTCCGCCACCACCCTCACCCATCCACTTGTTGACTCACTTATCCACTCACAGCTGGTATTCGATCGAAGGCTTAGAATAGCGTGGTAAGTGAGGGACGGCGCCCACCACCTTGTTGTCTCCAGCAGCGGCGGTGGCGGCGGCGGCAGCACGAGCTGCCGCCTGGGGTAATATTGGCAGTAGTGGCTGTAGTTGAGGCTTCTGCACCCCTCAGCCCGACGCGACCCTTCCTCCTCCTTCGGCGGTTCTTTCTTGTTCGTTCTTTCTTTATTTTTACCGATATATATATATATATATATATATATATATATATATTGATCTTGTTCTTTTCGTGCGACCTTCCCCTCTATAGTTCTTCCCACTTGTTCGGCGAGATTGTGTATTGACGGTCGGCCACTTCTTACGTCTATATCTGTATGGCTGTTCGTGTGTTTTTCTGCTTCAACTATCTACCAGGTCAGGTCCGCCTTCTGCATTTATCAATACATCAATTGTTTATCTCGTTCTACCTATTGATATATGTCTCTAATTACTTGTTTTTATCTATCTATCAATATATCTATTTATTTATCAGTCTGCAGCGAAACACAAGCACACAGTGATAAATACTTAGGTTTATACTAATTGTAGCAGTAGGAGTAGTATACCTTTGGTATTTATAAACACCTGCCAACTGCTAATAATACTAAATTCGATTAGTATAATGAAAACAAAACAATTAACTTTTACAACTAATACTACTACTAATAACAATAAGAATCATAATTGTACTGGTAGCAGTAACAGTACGGTATTGCGTACGGCGAACGGGCGTTAGATGAAGACGCTGAGAATGTGACGACGGCGATGACCAGCTGACCAACCGTATGCCGTAAGTCGTAACACGCGACTACCCCCCCCCCCCCCCCGGGGGTACTCTTTTCCCTTTGCCTCGCTTACCGACCGCCCGGCCATCCGCACGCGCTCAACGCCCTCTCCCCTCAGCGCTCCGCCCGCTTTCCCGTTTGACCACCTGTCGATGTGTCGGTCTGTTTACATGGCAGTCTAGAAAAAAAAAACATTTTTCAAGGAGGTTGTTTTTCATTCCAGACTATGTTCAATGAGGCACCGAACAAGTTGAGATATCTAGGGTTGTTGGATTGTTGCCTTAATCATTGATCGCCTGGTATGTCACACCACGCCAAAACGATCTATTTTAATATAGGATCAGTTGGCCCGCTAAAACAGAGGCTCTGTTCTGTCCGACAAAAAGAAGCGCACGCGAGCGGCCCTTATAATGAGGCTGCTGACGAGAGAAATAGACAGACCTCTGTGGCCACCCACTTACCCATGGTCACTCATGGGGTACGTGGGCTGCGGGTTCATGACGCTCTTTATGTGCCATTAGGACAGCAAAAACGGCAATAAAAGAAGTCACATACGTTACTATAGATTAATGATTATTATTATATAATCATTGTAATAATCAGTAGTTATCGTTGAGACGCTTGACTCTGGACGATGAGGAGACGAAGAAGAGAGAGAACGGCGGAAGAGGGTATCACGGTAGCAATGAAGAAGGTCGATACTATAGTCGAGACGACAAGAAACTATCTCGTATTCGAGTCGAGACAACAAGAAACTATCACGTAAGTTGCGCTAAGGGAATGGAGCGAGAGATACATGTATGTACGCATGCATACAATGCCCTCTACTTCAATGTTCTGTCTTCGTTTTCTTTACTTGCCACTAGCGGCAGCCCGTGGTGCTTCTGTCAGATAGGTCAAAATCAGCTGGTCGGAGGACGAGGCAGACGAAGCGTCAAAGGCACACCCGGGAACGTCCTCAACCGTGCGTCCGGCGACAAATTATCGGCATTAGTCGTCAGACAGCGCCCAGGTCTCGACATTCAGCTTGCAAACGCCACTACGGTTTGGCAGCACGCTTCAAGGGGTGGTCAAATCTCGGACCTGAGACCACGTATGAAGAACGGCCCACACGTTCAGAGACTACAACTTACACCTAACGTGTCTACTTTACGCATATATATATATATAAATATACAACGCTTTGAGGGGTGGGAAGCATGGGCAGAAGGCAAGAGAGCATTGCTATCGAGTGTGCACTAATGTTTTGGCTCGTTGTTTGCTTACCGAGAAAATAACTTAATTACAGAACATACAAGATTTATCTGTGTGCATAGCTTTCACTTCCGCGGTCCATTTCAATGACCATTGTGTCGACGATCAATCGGGCTTCTGATCTCATTTAAGTCTCATGAGATTCCAGCCCAGGTCGTCAGGTTGGTAAGGCTAAAAACGCAGACGTAATTATCCTAGAGAAAAATAACACTTTTTCTCGCAATGAACTCTCGTACGGGCTGTTTTTACTTGAACTCATTGTTACGACGAGTTACTGCCAGACTTGTTGCGATGAATCGAGCCCGGTGGCGTGGTGGATTAAGTCTGCGCCTCGTAACCGGAGGAGACATATAGATGCGCGGGTTCGAGCCCCACCGTTACCGCATATTTGTATTTATGGGGGTCCGTCTGTGAAGCAATGTGAAAAACAGTTCCGTAGACGTTAAATCTTGGCTGAGGGACAACAGCCCGAAAACTTTATAGACTTGTTGCGATAACTTCGAAGTGAGCCTTTGATATACCACCAAAAATACAAGGAGTAAGGAGCTAACGAGTAATGCTGAGGCCGTTGAATGCCCTGGATACTGTTTTGTATTTCACACTAAATTCCTCTTGAAATGTTATCGTTTGTTGTGCCTTTAGAAGAACTATAGACTAACCGCTTGAAAGAAGTTCATCGCTCAAGTTAACGTTTCCACCACAGAGCTTTCTTTACCATGTGCGTTCGCTCACGAAGTCATCTCCGAATATGTCTGCATATTCCAGTCAGCCACATGAATTCCGCCACTTTTCAGATAACTTTATTCCAAACGTTTCATGGCACCACAAGGCACCGAACGCCAACATTAACCAAACAACCGCCTCTCTCTTTTATAGTACAGTTGCTTGCCTGACCTGATAGCCCACAGAGCGATGTAAAGATAAAGAATGGCATGGTCAAAACTTTTTCACAAGCTCACACCATATAAATATATAATTATCACCGATTATGCATAATTTCGTAGACCCCGATATCGTCATATCATGGCCGTAATTTAATAGGTCGCTAGTTCCTGCCAAGCTAGCAGCAACTAAATGTCAAGCGACGCCTGGAAAGATGTCTACACAGAAAATGAAACATAAACAGGAAATAGAAGTTCATGAAAAATGAATAGAAAACCGGCGCTCAATCAACAATGAAGCCAGTTTTTATCATCGTCCGGAACACTACGGTACTATATTGGCACATTGAAAAGCTCTCTCTGACGAAAAGATCACAATCGAATTAATATTTTCGATCTACTTTACGATCACACAGCGATCAACGGCATCAACACCACATCACATCTGTACATGTGCTTAGATATACACACCCTTTAGGCACACATTTCCCACAACATATACGTTCGTGAACTAAATCGCCCTAAGTGCACAGAGCAAACTTTATCAGCTGACCTGTGCTGTGTTTACACGCGTAGAATACATTTGCTAAGCGTTTAATCTAGGCTTACTTTTTTGTTGAATCCATGCTGGATTACGTTGTTGTTATTGAAATAGCCGTTGTGTTGCTGTTAGAGGTTTGTCATGATTAATGCTATTTCTAGGCTGATAACAGTTGTTTATCTTTTATGTTGTCGGATCTTTAGTAGATGATGATGATGATGATGCTGTCGAAGAAGGGAAATGAGTATTCCCTAGAGCGCGGCAGTGAAAACAGCTTATGCCACCTCGTAGCATGATAGACCAGCGGCATTCTAATACATATGCTATTAGAATATTGTCCTACCTATGATTCATATTGTCCTGCCTATGGCTAATTGGCTCTGATAGATTGATGTATGTACGTATGTTTATATGAGCATGCAGTGTATACTCAGCGTGCATATATCAAGTCCGACCAGTGAGCTGGGTAGCGCCGCACGGCCTGTGGGACTAAGAACCAACGTTGGACTTGATCTTCTGTTCTGTCTGTATTGTCTATGTTACTGGTTGGTCTGTACACACCGATATCAAGAACATCTCGGGCCATCATTACATTTTCTCTCTCTCGTCTCGGCACAACGCCATACGCTCTCAAATGCTGTAGGCTGCCCCTCAAAATACATTTTAAGACACTGCAGCCGTAAAGTGAGTCTCGCTGCGTTCTGCTGCATGACATGGAACCAGACACGGTGTCAAGTGTGCTAGAGGACGCTTGCACTCAACCGCTCCCTGCACCCCGTACTAGCTCGGCGGATCCTCAAGTTCTGGTAGATTTATCGATGCCGATGGGCAAGAGGAATGGGTGTCGGTAAGACCGGGCCTCAGGGTGTGGTACGACTGCCGACACAGGAAACTTTCCTACTGTACGACTCTGGAGAGGCCGATAATGTGTAGGATATTGTTGTGCGGTATGACACTCTCAGGGCAACGTGAGACGGGGAGGCTAAACAGCTGTGAGGTGCCGTCCTATCAAGGAGGTAGGTGGTCGATCAGGTAACGATATTGGCGGAGGTACGGAGCGAGGCCACAAACTTGTTCGACGCCATTTTTACGCTACTCAAGACGGCCACGAAACCGGTCTGGCGGGAGAAGCTTAAGCAGTTTTCTTGGGGTAGCGGTCGAGACAAAGATCCAAGGGAGGCCCGTCGTTTCGTGCCCGAGGGAGAGGCTGCCCTGCATCACAACGTCGAAAATAAAAATCTACGCGCCCAGGAACATCTTCAGGAGAAACAAGTGGTCCTGGAGGGTCTGTCCCGAACAGCTAGGGAACGATACCTGGGACCGCCCACATAAGATGGCACAGAGGTGCCCCGCCCCAGCGAGAAGGGTGAACCTAACGTTTCCACAGAAGCCTCCTCCTCTGCACCGCGCTTTTTACCTGGGGGCCTCAGGAAATGAAGAGGAATATGTCAAGTCGGGAAATACGCCGGCCCCGGATGGCATTTCCGAGTCTGCTGCCAAGCTACTCATGAAGAACTATCCGGAAGCAGTAGCCGATGCGATGATGGAGATGTTCCGAGCTATTTCTGCCGATTGGAAAGCTGCAGAGCTTGTTCTGATTCCGGAGGGCTGCATCTCCTAGCGTCCAATATGCCTGCTTGGTTTCCGCTGCTCCTCCACCATATTTGGTGGTACTTTCTTGTTATTTTTTTTCTCTCTTTATTTCTATATATATATATATATATATATATATATATATATATTCGTGTGACTTCTCCTCTATAGTTATTTCCACATTTTTGGCGAGATTATGTGTCGACGGCCGGCCTTATCTACATCTACATATATGACTGTTTGGCTGTCTATATGTGTGTCTACTTGCCTACCTAGTTCCCGCTCAGTGGGGGGATGGGAGACGACCGGTTTTTAGTGGGTTGATGTCCACTCTACTGTCGCGTACTCGCAGATGAGCTTCCTGCAAGTTGAGCTGTCCGCGTATGCGAAGCGCACCTTTTAGTTACTCTTCGAGCAAAACAAGTTGTCTTAGTCGTAGTACAGTAATCGTGTTCGTAGTAACAGTGGTGTTAAATTATCAGTGCACCAAATCAACGCTATCGCGCAACAATTCTGTTGAGCGGGGTGACACAGAATTGTTCTAGACCAACCTCCATCCACCCCACCCCCTCTTTATTTCCTCGTCCGTCTCCTTCGGGCGCGGGAACTACAATCGGTACTTCGCCGTTTGAATTTTGGCGCCATCTGGCCAGGCAGCGGCGGAGCAACGACAGTAGTAGACGAGTATAACTCGCATAAAAAAAATAGTATTCAAACACCCACTCACCCCGGCCAGTTGCTTTACTTACAGACGCACGTTAGTTACACCACTGCTACGTTCATATACAGCAACAACAACAACAACAACAACAATGACAACTTAACTACTATTTTCATTACCCTGAACTACGGCTCTGGTAATCTACTAAACTTGACCGCCCCTCAACCCACTCGCCATGTAAATAGTAATCCAGTAGCCATGTAAATAGCAACCCACTTGCCAGGTAAATAGCAACCCACCCGCCAGGTAAGTAGCAACCCACTCGCCAGGTAAGTAGCAACCTACCCACCAGGTAAGTAGCAACCCACTCGCCAGGTAAATAGCAACCAACCAGGTAAATAGCAACCCACCCGCCAGGTATGCGGCAGCAGACGACGGGTCGTCTGCTGCTGCCGCTGCTGCGTTGCCGGGCCATTGTATCAACAACACGAGGGTTAAATTATTTTCGCGTTTTGCGTGTTGTTGTTATTACTATTCCAACACAGACACCATAATCACAGTCGATGTTTGTTGTTGTTGTTGGGGCGTCTGCTGCTGCTGCTGTTGGCGCCGTTTCTGTTGTTACTACGCGTGAGCGAGAGAGAGAGAGAGAGAGCGAAAGTTAACTGTGTGAGTGAAGCGTAGTAGTAGAGTAAATTGGTAAATAGAACGTCTTGTCGGTGAGTGGGTGGACGGCGGGCGACGATAAAGTGAGAAATAACCGAGTGACCCAAGAGACAATCACAACATCAACAACAACAAGAACATCAACAACAACAACAATAACAACAACAATAATAATAACACGTTGGAGCCAGTACGACAACTGCGTGGCGGGCATTCGTAGCGAGACGTCGCTGTACATTGATTGGCCGGCACCGCGGTGGAAATGTGTCGTAGTAGTTGATTGTCGGTGTTGCAGCTGATTGTTGTCATTGTTGTTGTTGTTGTTGTTGCTGCTGCAGCTGATAAGCTGCTGATAATAATGTGCTGGCTGTGGAATCGTTGAGCAGTTGTTGTTGTTGTTGTTGTTGTGGATGATTCGTTGTTCAGCAATTGTCGTTGCTTTTGATGGTGTTGACGAGCATGATATTGTTGTCACCTTGATCTCGTCGTCAACAATCAACAAAGTCGTCATAATAAAAGAGATTGTTCGATAACGTGTGTGTGTGTGATAAGGCCAGTCGGCTACGAACTCCCCGTCGTCGTTGGTGGTGGTGGTGGGGAACAGTGAACTAACAGTGTCGAATGGATGCCTGACGAAAATGATACCTTTCGTATGTAGGAGATAGGGGGAGAAATCGAGGGCGCAAGAAAAGAAAGGCCAAAGGCGGGACGAAACATTGAAAACACACGAACATTGGCGGAAAAGTTGGCGAGAACAATGGCCCAGCAATGAGTGTATGATCGATCGAACGGATCATCATCATAATCGCCGTCGTCGTTGTAGCCAAAAGCCGTTACAGCTGTTACTGCACGTGAGACAGCTCTCGTGGCAGATCTGTCGAGTTTAACTGAGCACAACAATAACAACAACAACAACAACAACAACACAGCTGGTTTTCCGTGGCGCGCTGATTGCGAGAACAAAAATGTACTACTGTCGTCTTACTACTATCTCACTCTTGAGTAATCTTTATCTCTGAATGAGTAGTTAACCAGTCCATGATTCATGATTGGAGCAGGAAGATGAATCCATGATCCATGAATGGAGCAGGAAGATGAATCCATGATCCATGAGTGGAGGAGTAAGATGAATCCATGATCCATGAGTGGAGCAGGAAGATGAATCCATGATCCATGAGTGGAGGAGAAAGATTAATCCATGATCCATGATTGGAGGAGGAAGATGAATCCATGATCCATGATTGGAGCAGGAGAAGGAGGAGGATTATTATAATCTACTCTTGTTCGACGATGATGCATAATAATCATTGCTACGGTTTTTGGCGGCTGTAGCGGCCGATTAGCTCGCAAAGCCGATCGGAGAGAGAAAGAAAGAGAAAGAGCGAAAGGCGTGGTCGTGGTGAGTAATCAGAAACAAATGTTCGAACAAGTTGTCGTCGTCGTCGTCGTTGTCCATCATCATAACCATCGTAATCATCATTACCACCATCTCCACCATCATCGTCATCATCATCACCATCAGTGATGCTCATGAGAAATACGTGTGAGAACGAATTGTCAACTGGTTGTTGCTGGATTGCTGTTGCTGCTGCTGCTGCTGGCGCTGTTATTGTTGCTAATGTTGCTAGTGTGTTAGTGTTGGTTGTGATCAACTCCTCATGCGGTGATTTGTGACTATGCCTAGAGCCGCTTACGCTGAGACTAAGGCTAGATTAAGAGCCAGAGCTCGAGTGTGAGAAGGAAGTGTGTACCCCTTAATCTCAACGATAGCGACGACGACGACAACGACTTTGACGTTGTTGATCCTGTGTGCTAAACGGGTGGGTGGGTGTTTGCGAGCGAGCGAGCGCCCATCTGGATGTGGGCGTCATCGAGATAGTTGTAGTAGACGTTATTAGCCTTAGCCACGACGACAGGACGACAGGTCGAACCGTCGAACCAACCAACCAATCAGCACAGGCAGGCCGCAGGTTGTAGGACCGGCTGTTGGCGGACCGGCCTGAGCCGGACACTGTGCCGCTCTCTGCTCGGGTGATCACGTCACGCAGGCCAATGTCGTAGCAGTAGAAGTAGTAGTAGAGAGCCAGCGGACAGAGAAAGAAGCGCGGGGCCATGGTACGTATGACGACGGCCGCGTATGGATGCCTAGGATGTATAGGCGTGTATGCGTATGTAGTATGTATGTATGTGTATATATATATATATATGTAATATATATATATATATATATATATATATATACATATATATATATATATATAAGAAGACAATTGTCGTTCAACTTGCATGCTTAATACAATTTAATGCAAAACCGTACACGGCCTTACGGAAAAACAAATTAAGTTATGGTCATCACACATGCTAGTAATAAAACGCACTTATAAGAAAAAAATTATATATATATATATATATATATATATATATATACATAAATATATTTATATATGTCGATGACGATTACGACGCGATGACGAGATTCATTTGCACGAACGCGTCAACGACAACGAAACATATTTCGCGGTATGACTCAAATATTAATATATATATATATATATATATATATATATATTTCGTGGAGTCGACACAGCAAACAATGTGGCAACAACCACATGTGACCGGCCACACTTACTTCGTTGTTTTGCTGTTGCTATTGTTTTTGTTGTTGTTGTTTTTTCGTCTTATTCTTATTCTTTTTTGATGAAACGTTCCTCGACGACGACGATGACGGCAATCACCATCGATTCGAGAATAGTTCGGCGTTTAGTAACGGCGCTCGAAGTCATCAATGAGTAGTTGTTGGGCTGGCGGCATTTGGGAGCAGATTTGGAATTTGCTGTCGACATTCGTCGACAGTAGGAGCAGGGCTGAGTGTAGACTCGTGGTATGTAGTTAGTGGTGGGAGTAGTTCGAACTGCTTTTAACGGCTGTCGTTGCTCTTAAGTGTCATGCCCTCATGACACCGTGAGATTGAGTGAAGAGAGAATCAACAAAGTGATGCACATAAAAAGCGTCATTGTAGCGAGAGATCATTGTAGCGTCATTTATACAGCGAGAGATCAAGATAGAGTGAGAGGAACAGAAAGAGAGAGAGGGAGCGTGCGCGCGCGAAACACAGAGAGAGAGAGAAGATATATAGATAGATAAGTAGTTCGATTCCTGGATTTAGAGCCAAAAAAAACAGATATTCAGGTGAACGACACACGGGGGAAGTTAGCTAGGCAGGCAGGCAGGCCATAGAGGAAAGAGGTCTCCCGTTATCGTATTGTTCCTTTCCTAATCGATCACCATGATTGCCTGGTGTCACAATTGCTGGTGCACTGGCTGGTTGAGTGTATGTAGCATACATAGGCGGCAGTGCACACTGTGATGATGTTGCTGTTGTCGAAATACGAGTGTGGCGTTCAGTTTTTGTAACAAAAAAAGCGCCGCACAGGATAACAGCACCAACACCAACGACACTTCACAATTACGACGTGAAATTGTCAACCTGTCACATGCGGTGATAGCTGGCCGCGATTTGTGTCATTGTAAACTGTCATCGTAGCTATTGTTGTTGTTGTTGTTGTTGCTGCTGCTGTTGCTCCTGTTGTTTCTGTTCTTGGTGTTGTTGTTGTTGTTCTTGCTCGCGTGCCAACTTGTTCTTGTTGGATGTTGTCGTCATCGTCGTCGTCGTTGTGATTCTCATTCGTGTGTCATCATCACCTCACTATCATCGAACGTCCAGCATGAGACGAGCGTACAAGGTAGACACGAACTTAGGTGTCGTAAAAACGTATAGACAATACCCCTTCCTCCCCTAGCGCCATTTTGCCACTTCTCGTCGAGGGGCGTGCGTTGTTGAATCGTAATAGTTGACCTAACGACACCTCGTTTAGAGGGTTTAGTTATAACCCGACTGAAAAACACGTTCGTTGCTTCTTGCCATCTTCGTCTCGGTAGTTAGCCGAGTGGATATACATCGCTGGCGCCTTACACAAATATATACATATATGCAGAACGATGTAAAATGTAAACGAATCGTGTGCAGTATATTGAAGTTCGCCTGTTTTGTGTTGGGCCAGTGTGTTTTATTTATGTCCAAATATGCTTACTAACAGGTAAAATTAATATATATATATATATATATATATATATATATATATATATATATATATATATATAAAGTGGGTTAACATGAAAAGGTACGAAACGTCGTAACAATTAAACCTTGTTGAAAGTTGAATATTCTTTAGCATAACGTAATAGGGGCATGCGTTGTCACCTCCCTCTAAAAAGCTGTGCCCGCAGTAGCAGCAGCAGGCAAGGTGATGCTGACCGTCTTTTTCGACGTCTGAGGTCCAATAGCCATCGAGTTCCTCGAGCACGAAAAAACCATTCACAGTGACGTGTACTGCACGACACTGCGTAGCCCACGGAACATCATCATGAGCAAGCGGCCTAGGCTGCTCACGGAGGGACCTGTGGTTCCGCTCCACGATGACGCACGTCTACCCACGTATCTACAGGGTCACACAAAATGTAATGGCCGGACACGCCGTTCTGCGACTTCCATCAATTTTATCCGTGAAAAACATCTCAAAGGAAGGAGGAGCCTCAACTCGGACGACAAACTGAACAACGCAGTGACGGACTGGCTCTTGTCACACCCGTTATAAGTCTGGGAATAGGGAACCCTTCGGCTCGTGAAACAGTGGGATACATGTGCTCAGGATCTCTAATGATTACTTTTGAATAAAGACGTTGATTATACCTACAGTTACGTTTCGTACCTTTTCATTTGAACCTATATCTCTCTCTCTCTCTCTCTCTCTCTCTCTCTATATATATATATATATATATATATATATATATGGCTTTGTGTTTATATCAGTGAAGAAAAAAAGTGGTGGCGTTGAGACTCATTGAGACTAGATGATAAACCATAGGCCGCTGAACGCTAGCGGCCGTGCTGCCATAAAGGACGGTTGGGGAAACTCGATTTTTTAACATATCCAGCCCTTAAGGGGCGATCCTTCCAAGGATTTGCAAATTTGAGTTAAAAGATACTAAGTAAAAAAAGTGATTGACGATGTGGACAAACTTAGGACCGCTGGTCATATTCCTTTAGCTTTTTATCAGAAAGACGAAGTAGTCTTACTGATATGTATATATATATATAAAAATACTGATATACGTTTTGGTATGCCACCTAATTTTATGTTGTCGATATTATGTTCAGAATAGGTTGTATATATATATATATATATATCTTCATTTTATTGCATGCTAAACAGTGTTACAGTTGTGAGGTCTGAACGGATTATCGCAATACTTTAAAAAAATTATCTTCCTCTATGGCGCCTAAAATAGATGCCGCGTTCCCTATGCAAACGGTCAAGGCCTTATATATATATATATATATATATATAATGCTGTCATTGTTTGACGAATAAATATCAATATTTATTTTTATTTTTTACTAAAACGTATATATATATATATATATATATATTTATATTCGTAAAAAAACATATATTGGTATTTATTCATCAAACAATGACAGTTTATATATATATATATATATATATATATATTATTTGATAACTACTTTGTTTGAGTTTGATTTTGGTGGCAAGTTTATGCAATAATAATATCTCACCTTCTATCTCGTTATTGCAGTCGTATCAGGCCGAGGACCTGTCGATCGCGGGCTCGTTTCCTCGAGACTTCCAGTATGGCGACCCCGAAGCTGACGTTCGGACAGCCGAACTTGGCGCTGGACTTGGCGGCGGAAGCAGTAATGGCGGCTGTGTGCCCCAGCGACAACCGAAGATCCTTCTCATGGGCCACACGCGCAGTGGAAAAAGTTCAATCGTGGAGGTCGTCTTCCACAAGATGAACCCCACAGAAACCCTCTACCTCGAAAGCAACAATGAAGTTCGCAAGGAGCTCATTCAGAATTCACCTTTCGTCCAGCTGGAGATATGGGATGTCTTCGGTACGTGACCTTGTTAAGTTTTCGTCCACTATATTTGCTCCTAGTGTCCTACGAATTTGTGCATATACATTTTGGATACGATAGCATAGTTATGTATTTTTATATTTATGCATATATGTATATTTTTGCATACTTTTTATACGATAGTTTACAACAAGTAATACAAATAAGCTATTCTTAATATAGTTTGGATGGTATTAATACAAGTGCCTAATCAAGGATTATCTGGCGTCTTGTAAGGAGCAGCTTGCTCACAATAAACGAACATTCTGTGTATAAATGGCATTTGACGTTGCCTAATTGTTTTATAGGTGCAGAGAGGATTTCGTACCTCCGGGAAGCGGGGTGAGGTCCTTGTGTGCCTGTATGTGCTCGCTATGACTCTGCTATTGAGATGCTGATTATGTGGATATGTTAATAAATGCTGATAGAACGGCACATGCAGGCATAGGTACGTAATTTGTTTGTTGTAGTTCTGGACGTAATTTTTTGTGCTACACTATTATGTTGCCTGGCGCTAGCTGTTTCCTTTCTTCTTTTATTGAGCGTTATGCCGTCTTGTCGTTTTGTGGTGTGTGTCGCAGGTGCCATCGACCTAAAAGATGAGAAAAACATGGGTGTCTTCGACGAATGTGAAGGCATAATTTTTGTGATTGATGCACAAAACGAGCTCTCCGAGGTTAAGGAGGTCGTCAACACGATGCTACTGGCCGTAAATAAGGCGCACAGGTTAGTTCGCCCAACCGTAGGCCAGCCGACGCCGATTTGACCCTTCGGCCCTTATGTATGATTGACCATGACGTAACATTTCAATAGCAATAATATGCCTTGTTATCTAGGCATTTTAGGCCTAGTTTTTTTTATATTGTTAATATGTCTGTAATTGAGATCATTATTATTATTATCGCTACCGTATTTAACACAAAATTGGCCGAGAGCAGGTCCCTCTGTGTATCCTATTGTAATTATATAACGTTTTATTGCGTATAATATAATGCAGTCAACATTTTAGTACACATAGGTTAAAGCTCACGTGATCAATGTGAGAAAAATATAGTAATAATAATACTGAAAGCTGTGTTCTGTAGGGGGAACGCGTCATCTATTGTGGGCGCCATGGGCTGGGTAATGAGGGTCTAGTAAGTAGTGGACGTCTAGCGGACGTTCACACTCAATTGTATTAGTTCAACAAGAATTATAATCATAATATATACCCGACAATGTGTACTACTTACGAGACAAGACAGACACAGTTTTATCAACTTTAATAAATTAAGCTCTGGTTCTACCTGGTTGCATAAGTGTTTGAGCAAAATACGTTTTGTTGGCGTGTCATTGGTGTTTAAGTGTATCTAGCGGCGCGTATTTTCGGAGTTCATCGGATATGTAAATTTATTGGCGGACGACTGTGACATCTGCGCTTTGTGTACGCAATCTAATCCAGTAGTAGGTGTACGAAGTGGCTGAGTGTGTTTTGTGCGTTGCTTATTGGCGCTGTGTTAAAATACTGTACCACAACAGAATAATAATTCAAAGTCTTCGACAGCCAAAACGTATTTAATAGCTGTAGATTTATATAGAACATATGCTATATTAGAACGCCTTAGTACATCTTTACTGGGCATTACATATCAAATTGAGCGCTAGAACTGGCTGAATATTTACCGTAGTATGGGTTAACTTGATGGCTTTTGGACAGGTTGAACCCGAATGTCAATATCGACGTATTTATTCACAAGGTCGATGGACTTTCGGATGACCAGAAGATGGAAACTCAGCGTGAGGTCCAGTCTCAGATCGAGTCCGCTACGGACAATCTAAATGCGCAGGTTGCTCTCAACCTCACCTCGATTTACGACCATTCAATTTTCGAGGCCTTCTCAAAAAGTGTACAACGTCTCATACCGCAGCTACCAATGCTCGAAAATCTGCTCAACGTCTTCATTTCGGTGCGTATTTAAGCACATCATAACCTCTGCATGTAGGGTTCAGGCCAGCGTGTTTTGCAAGAGGTTAACGATATCCATAAACAGTATATGGTCTTGTTCATTATATTTCCTATAGAATACTTTGACTTAATGGCACGTAGTCGTGCTATTTTCTATAGAACACCTAGTTACAGGAAAGTAATTACGTTTGACTCCGTACAGCCAATCGGAGTGCTGTGTCGTTAAATACGTAAAGACGAACGCACAATCTCCTTAAGTCCTAATGCCTTTCAAGATTACAGTGCCGGTCATATCATCAAAAGATGCAGCCTAACGAGTTCAGCAGTTTGCTTCCTGTATTGTCTCTCGGTGTTCATTGCTCGGCTGAAACATAGGATTTTGAGTATGTCGGATTTGTTTTTCTTGTTCGTAGCATGCAATGTCTACAAGTGGTCATTTGATGGGCAACCTGCACTAGAAATATAAACTGGTCCTTTTATCCGACACACACTCGAAATCTCCGGACTAACTGGAAGTGCGAAGAAGGTCCGCCGACAGATAGCACCGTTTGCTCTCAACTAAGCCCTATAAATGCCGCAGTGTCTGTATAGAATAGCCTAATGTGAACTTTATGAAATAGAAGTGCTAAGGCCCTTTATGACTTCAAGATTAGATTGACGAATTTCTGCTGCGTGACTGATATAGCTCTAGGTAGAGAAAATGTCAAGGGTGTGCCCTTTAAGTAGCCTTGTAATTAATGCAAATCAAATATGTTTTCAATTTAATTCAATTGTACAATAAAGTGTATACAGAGCTTGAGGGACAGTTCTCGAACAGTGTGAAGTTTGGCCCTCTGTGTGCACTTGACGATTGTATTTTTTGTTTTTTTGTTCTGTTTGTGTGGCCAGAATTCGCTAATCGAGCGAGGCTTTCTGTTCGACTTACCGTCGAAGATCTACATCGCGACCGATGCATTTCCCGTAGATATGCAGCTATACGAGTTATGCTGCGACATGCTCGACTTGGCCACGGACATTTCGGCCATCTACGGGACGCCGAACAACCAGTTCGACCAGCAGTCAGCGTCGCTGGTAAGACTGAGCAACGACACCGTCCTATATCTGCGCGAAGTCGGTCAGGGTCTGGCGCTCGTGTGCATCATCCGGATGGACAACTTCAAGAATCAGGGTAGGTGGCGCAGGGTCGACATTGATGACCCTACCTACACAAATGAGTCGTCAAAAACGGTTCCGACTAAAAGGTCTGCCCTTGTCAAGAGATTTAGACAACATATACACTTCATATATACACCACCTAATCCGTTGAGGCTGAGAGGTAGTTGTTTGCGATTAACTGACCGACAATAGCGATACCTACGCGCCTCTGGTGTTATTTGAAGCGCCGCAGAGTGCGGTTTTACATGAACTGGAGTTTGCCAAGGAGCTGCCTTGAAAGCCATGTCTTATTGCCCACGTGTCTCGAATGTCGGGCCCGCAAATTTCAAAAGCCAACTATGTCGCGGAGTTTGATCTAATGATATGAGTTAATTTGCCGTGGAACGTGAGCGCCGGCACTGAGGCCGCTTGCCCGCACAGTGCACGCAATAGATACACTTATTTTTTACGCAGTAGGCCTTGTTTGTTTCTCTATAATATGCCTGTATCAGTAGAAGCCGTTGCGGTAACCGTTGAAACCTTGTTTTTCTATCTCTCTGGCTGTCTTTTAGGTTTGATCGACTACAACTTTGACGGATTTAGGCAGGGCGTGACGCAACTGCACCGTCTACGAAACAAAGACAGCTCAGCGACTACGCCGGACGCATCGAATTTGTCGAACAATCTCGAGACGAGCAATAACGGATTTTTAGCGCCTGCGACGCCTCCACCTGATGCTGTCCACGGTTGAAGATGTTAAATAGTCAAGACCGCCATTTTATTCGATGTCGCCTGCCGTTGTTCCGATCGTGCGCCGACCATTATTTTAGTGTTTGTTGTAGGCGTGGCTTTTGAGTGCGCCTATATGTCTATGGAGTTGCCACGTGAGAGATGTCAGATTTTCAGACGGCGATACGCAACATCCTGTTGTGTCGAAATCAGTCTAGGATATGGCGGCCCCTAGATGAGCGTCGATCTGATGACTATTTTTGCTGTTAAAAGTATATGAGCTGTTGAATTGTACGACTTGCGGCGCACGAGAGCACAACAAGAGAGCGGAGCAGACAGAGCCTCTAGGGGGTTTGGACGAGTGTGATCGCCCAATGAGCAACCAAAACAAGTGGGCCACGAACCACGATTTATGCGAGATATATCACAGGCAATAGAAATGTAATTGTAAATGAACTTGTACTAGCGTTGTTAAGTTAGGAAATATAGCGGAAGGAAGAAAAGAATAAATGGAAAGAGAAAAACGAAAAACCAAGGTAGCAGAATAGGGTGATACTGTTTCTATAAAGCTGCTGGGCGAAAATGAAATAAAGGTGTTAAACTTTATTATGCTGTGTTATGCATGTCGCTGGCTCTTGGCAAGGACGGCAAATAAGACAAAAGGTCAGCAGGCCTGCTGGATGCTACCATGAACGATCTCACTTATTGGTGACTAAGGTGAAAATAGCGAATGCGGCATGGCTTCGGCCTAAAGTCTTAGAACTACCAACACAGAAGGCAGATATCATTATGCTGAATAGTCGCAAGCCCTCCCTGAAGTTCATCCTGGATGGCCGCTTGTCTTCGGGTCTTCTTGTGCGAGAGTCAAATACCTAACTCTGGTCTTCGAAGTAAACCTACACCGGGGACCACACAGCTATGGTCTAGAGGGCAGGCGGCGCACATCTGCTAGAGACTTTTTAAAGTGGCACTTACAACAATATAGCACAACGCTGCTTCGCTGCGACTCAGCATATTTTACGAAAAGAAAGCTCAGATACGACGAAAGCCACCTGTCTTACGGAAAAGTCTTGACAGATTGAGCAAGCATTGGTACGCTTTTTTATAAACCGGGACAACCAAGAAATTGGATCAAAGGTGGCACTCCAATTTTGGCTGAGGCAGAATTATAGAATTACGGTGCACCAATTTGCGCATGACGGGCCACGGCTTCTTCCTAAGTGGTATCCATTTTGTCCTCTAGCCTGTAGTTTTATTGGTGGGTCAGGTGAGCTGGACTACCGCCAGGCATTTCCGATATATGCAAGTATTTTTAAGCTAACGGTCAGAGATCCAACGCTGCCCTCAAGGCCCCCTTACCCGCAAGAATACACAAGCTATGCCCCTATGCATCGACCATGTATGTACAGAATATTTAACTTAGATCTACTCTCATACCCATCTTCACGGATTAAAACAAACATCTGTCAAACCGGGCGTATAAATATGACACGGACGTTTATTTGTTCATATAAATTACATGCTCTTCTTAATATCTTGCAACTCCCTCCCACCCTTTCCGGTTTTACCCCCCACTAATTAACGAGACTTCACGAGGTTATCGTGCAGCGCTTTTAGCTTCCGATAACGAAATAACGTACAGCGAACCGCCAAGCGTATGTCTCATTCTAAATTAGTTGTGACATTCGATAGGTTTCATTCAGTTGTCTGCGCCTTTCGTAAAAGAGCAAAGATATATATTAGATTTATACTACGACCCATACTGCCTGCAAGAGAATTGAAGACCATATGTCGAATTTTACTGTTTACCGACCATACATCAATGACATATAAGCGTGTGTGCAAAACGGTAGGCAGTGTCGTGCATTCGGAAAATCGATAATAACTGAGGCACGCTAGACGAGATCAGTTAGTTACACTTTTTGGTCGATCTCTGCCAGGCTACGGTATTTGGTGCGTACCGCCAGGCACTTGCCATGTCATTCATTGTTACGCCTCCAACAGCTGGATTTGTTTTTGTTGGCAAGGAAATTTAGATCGGTCACATTATCATTCGTCTGCAGTTAAATTCGGAAAAGACCAATCTAAATGAATGAGGGTAAGAATTGTGTTAGCGCCACTTACAAACGTATTGTGTGATGCTTTCACTAGTATAACACGACAACGCTTGCATGAAGCACGACAAAGGAGAACATGGAGACCCTCAATGTTGCTTCGCTATGTCGGAGAAATACTCCAGAAGGTCCTGGATAGTGAACTCCAACGATATCATCGATCCTGAATAGCAGCTTTCGAGTAGCGCCTGGATGGCTTTGTACTGTCTTATAAATTCGTCTTGCATGTGGCGCCACACAACCTGCAATAGATTTTCTTCAGGCGATAGGTGCTTCTCCACTTTCCTGTAATTGATCGCATTTATACGAATGCACAGAACAGGATGTGTTAGAAGAACAAGACCCATTATAGTATAATTCTATGGATGCCGACATATGAACCTCTTTCATTTTACTAGAAAAGTCTGCCCTGGCTTCAATCGAATTGAAGTATCACGGCCAAATATATAAATATATAATTATTTCGGGTAATATATTTAGATATTTATATTATAAGATCGACAATAAAGAGGACCCTATTTATTTAATATGAAAGGAAAGGTAAGTCCCTATTAACTAATGTTAAGAGGATTACGTTATGGTATGAATATTTATTAACAGAATTAAAGGTACATGCTTTTTTATTGTTTTGAATGTTTTAAATCGAATAATAATAAAATATTCATATGTTCTGTTCTTTTCAGTCATAAGTCCACAAGTATAATAATGTATAACTCTACGAAATTAAACACTTACTTGTATAGAGCTTCCAGTCCTTTCTTGACCTCCTTTCCAGGGTAATCATGAATTACTTTTCGTAATTCAGATTTCGAATACTGGTGGTAGAAGCTTACATCAGACGCCTTTGTACCTGTGTCCAGTCGCGCCTGGACACCATCGAAGAACACGTTAAGCTTCTCAAGAGGGCGGCCAAAATAGTTGGTTACGTAAGACTGTTTGATAACCAAAGTCAAGAAAGACAGACCAAATTAAACAGCGGTACACGGTTAGAAAACGGCTGCGGAAAAAACTTACTGCGGACTAGCTAAGCCAAAGCAGTTGTTCAGCATAGCGACAGAGACTCAACAACTGGTACTTCGTACTAATATAACAGAGTTGCCTTATATTGGCTGTGGAAACAAACGAATTTATCTTTGAAAATTTGCTTTTACAACAAGCTAGGTTTTGAATAAATTACGTCATATTCGGCATTAAAAATATACCTCAAAACAGTGTTTAAAAAAAATTCTAAACAGACTTCTTCACTCTCTGTCTCTACGTCTTGGAGACTCAAAATCTATAGTTTTCTACATCTTGTTCCTTTTTCTTTTTGTAAGAATAATGCGTACCGTAAAAATAACTGCAGTAACACAGATAACAACATTTGCAGATGTATAAAATCCCTTTTAGCACGGTATGTTTCACTAGCTCACCTTAAGTGCTTTGGTGTAGCGTTCCTTTGCTTCCTTGCGATCCTCTTCGAGAATCTTCAACTGATAAAGACTGTTAAACATATGATGATAGTTTTCCATGCAGACAACCTCCGGCGGTGTTCGACCATGATCGACAGAAACCCGCACAATACCGTCAAAAATCGCGTGCACAATCTGAAACGATGTATAGTTGCAAATGCTTGACTTAATTTAATCTCATGAGCTGCCAAACGATACCAAGAAAGACCGACTTGTCATTGTATTATGAGGAAAAAGGCTTACTTGATATTATAATCTCCGATGTCCAGTTATCGTATATTTGTTTCCAAAGAACGCATTAAAAACGATGTACGTATGAAATCAACTAATATCTATACTATATCACTCAATACTATGCGACTGTACGTAATTGGGTGATGTTGTACAGGCAGAGACGTTCCCTAACAAAAAAACAATAAATACTCTGCGCTACCTTTACAGAGTCGAACATTCATACATAAAGAAAAACAATTTCCTGCAAGATCGTGCATGGAGATTATCAAAAGTCCTTAGTCATATCATGAAGGAACAATCAAGGTCACTCGATAAATGAAACTACGGCGTCCACCACGTTTGTTGCTACGTGAAGGGACCACATCTGCTAATCAGTATAGAAACTTAATAAAAAGCACATGCGTGAGATATTTTACCAAAACCCATTTATCTGACTATTCTGCATCTAAGTATATTATTGCCTCTGTGCCGAAATTGCTCAGATTTCGAAGTATTGTATTATAGTGAAATATTAAATACAAATGTACTGAAATCAGAGCAGAAAATAATTATTAATGGCCTAAAATTGTGCAGCTAAAGGAACTTAGAAGAATTAAACACTGGAAAATAACAAACCTTTGAGTACCACTTCTGAAGGTCGCCTTTGCGGTCGCTGCCTTTGAAGACGGCCTCACACTGAGTAGCAAACTCCCCGAAGTTGGAAACGAATGACACGATACCGCACTTGCTGCGTCGAGGGGGCTTTGCTTCTGCGATGCTTGTAATATGGGCACCCATGTATTGATCGAAGTTACGTTTCGCATTTACCTACAAGAGCCGCGTCGGAAAATATAGTGGTATACGTACACATACACACATGTTAATATATATATATATATATATATATATATATATATATATATATATATATATATATATATATATATATATATATATATATATATATATATATATATATAGCCAAATAGATCACCTAACCCTTGACGAAATTATAATATTTATATATATATATATATATATATATATATATATATAAATATTATATACACGCTTGAAATGTATATAGGCTGAACGTGGAACAGTACATTCAGGGTCTTCAGCAAATGTTTGAAAAACGATATAGGAAATTGTAAAGCTCGTTAAAGCAAATATTTTTCCAATGAAACATGGTCTCTGAGAAGTCTTGTTTTAGACTGAGAGTGAAATTACTAAAATCTGTGCCAGTGACATAGGAGCACAGAATATGCGATTGAAAGACAACCAATTTTCCTATACAGCAACTAGGCACGCCGTCGTGTTCGTGGGAAAAAATCTGCTTCCTAAAGGACATACGACGCCGGCTAGAAGATTTGACATGGCCGTTGAGAAGAGAACTTGCAAAAGTTGAAGTTCTAATATTAGCTTCACTAAATATGTTACCCCGGCTGTGAGCGACAAGTGGCCAAGCGATTCGAAGTTCCACAGAAGACATTTTGAGGGAGCTGTTTACAGATCTCGAGGAGTGCTCCGACTATTTTGTTATTAATGTGTCTCTATTGCCTTGTTCCCTTCCCTCGTCCCACTGCGCCGAATATTCCATATTGCTTTAACTGGCCGCGGTACGGGCGGAAAGGAATAACTTTTGGCCAAACGGTTGAGTCTAGTAGTTCAATGATTTTTCTTGCAGCTACCTGCATGTGATAGCTGTCGTAATCATAGTTGCCTGGTTCCGCCTAGCGAGTTTTGTTCCTTTCATTCCTGTGCCTGTCCTTATTATTCGACACACATACTATTTGATCGCGCCCGCAAAGTGTGACAGTTTACGCTACGCAGACAACAAAAAATGCTCTATCACGCGAATAATCTGGTACGCTGTGCGCCTCTACAGCCCTTAGCTAAATCATTTCATTTACGTGCATTATACGTCCGCCTTTTCCAACTGTGTGCCAGGGGGTGTTGCGTCAAGTACGATTTTCGTTTGGCGTGCCCATAACATTCTGTTGATAGCTTCTGTTGGTGTCTCTTGGTTGGTCAGCTGCTTTTTTTTGTGTTCGCCGAGGATCTTCCTCATAGGCTCATCGATTTGTTTCTTTCTTTTTGACAACGTGCAAAGAGACCTCTCTCGGCAGAAGCATGACTTGCAGTGCATGTGTTTCTTCTCCGGTATTGGGAAAAGCCAGTGTGTATGTGTGCAGCGGTTTGTTGCAACCCTCACACGTTCTTTGATTTGTCCACCGCTGGTAGTGCAGGGAGGCCGGGATTTGCCTCGATATCGTCACACCGTAGCAATGGTGTCAGTAGTGCGGATGCCCTTAGAAGTTGCGAAACGTCTTCGCAGGCCAGCGTCGAAATGTGTGAATAGGCAGACCTACCGTACTCAGTAATAAATACTGTAGCTCGGCTGGCACTGATGGTATATATAGAGTGTAGTAGTAGCCATCGTCGCGCAATGACTGTCGTACTGCCTATTAACGGCCCAGTTTCGAATACAAATGTAGCATAGTAGTAGAATGCACAGAAAACGCGTCCGCATAAAAGATAATATATAAAATAAAATACGTTTCAACGTTATCGTACTGGAAAGTCAAGCTTGATGATCCAATATATTTATAAATATATATATATATATATTTCGCACTTAGGGTTCGTAGGGTCTTACCAATGCCATGCCGTATAGTTTGCAGAGGTACGAGCCGGCGTCTTGCGTCTGGATCGTGTGATGGCAAAGTCGGACTAGAAGATACATTGAATAGACACCGTCGTGAGTTTGCACGAACTTGTTCAGCTCCTCCTCGAGTGACCGAAACAGGCCTGCCATGACATCTCGTACCTGTAGAATGATAACAAAATTGACAATAACGTATATATATATATATATATATATATATATATATATAAGACGGTTAATGCAGGGAAAAGGCCTGGTAGATACATCAAGAAACACGGATTCGGTCCAAAGATGACGCATGTCCTACCAAAGCTAATCTCGCTAAAATCATCATGAGTGGATCGCCCTCTAAACAGATAAAAAATAATGTTTTATAGAAATATTAAAGAAAAATGATTGCACCTAAATGAATTACATGGTCGCACAAAGAACGCTGCAGATTGTAGCAGCTATTTCATTTGTTGCAAAAACGGCATTTGACTTGGTTGATAGAGCCATTCTCCTAAATTTTATATGTACACCTGTATGTAAAAACTTCAGCAATATAATTACACTTTTTTAGACAATATTTTGCAATCAGGATAGAGACAACCTGTGCCGGCAATCACACATGCTTCGAAGCATTGAAGTCGGCACATCCCAGTGGCAAGTTGCGCATAACTGATCCAATCTATCTACCTGCGTTTATCGTTTACGCCATTATTTGAAAGGATATTTTTAATGAGCATTATAATAATCTATTTCTGTCAATAAACCGCATTGTTAAAAATGTAATATTTAGAAATACATACATAGCTTTAAAATCTGTGGACTATATAAAGTTATTCGTTTCACAAAATGAAACGACAAACGTTCACAAAAAAGGGGTCGTAACATAATGTGTAAAGAGTGTTGTATGACACGGATGTCTAAGATGAGAGAGACGTTTGAGTGTATTATAAAAAATGAAACGACATTAGACGAAACGAAAGAATACGGCACCCGATGGTAACATGCCATACGTCTGCAGAAAACAACAACCAACACTGACCTCCTGGCCGATATCTCGATCACGTTTCTTGAGTTTGGTCATCATCTCCTCGCTCGAAGTTCTCGACACTGAGTCGAGTTCGTCAACCGACGTGCTCTTCGACGGCGTGTGCGATCCGGATGAAAGAGCGCTACCGTCAAGGTTCGGCAGGCCTTCGACTCTACCCTCCAACCGGGCTCCCTTTTGCGTCGTCAGATCGAAGAATTGAATGCAGAAGTGTTGCTCGGCGAGGTAGGCCGGTTCTAGCGACGTCAGAATTCGCTCAAGGAACAGGTCAAACATTTGGCGTGCCGCCTCGTCTTCGCCCGCGCAGAATATATCACTGGCCATACCTATAGAGGGAGCACCACAATACTACGTTAATAAGTTATCTCTCTCTCTCTCTCTATATATATATATATATATATATATATATATAGCTTCTTATTCCTGTTTTTTTTTTAAATAATTCTAAACATTGCGTGCTGAGTAGACAGGTATATCACGAGTTCAGTTTAACAAATTATGTAAAAAGCGTGTACACCATCCCAAAGAGCACTGTGGATACCCCAAAAAGCACTGACTGGTTATCCAGTGTGCTCACCCAAGAGACAAGTGGTCCGTTGCTTTGTCGGCGTGCTCGCGCCTCCTTCTTGAGCACTTACGACCAGCGTTCCTGAAACCGGGAAAAATCCTGACTTAGTGTTGCCTTTACCAAGAAAGCCTAGTGGGAAATTAATTGCCTATATTCGGGGAATCGAAGGAGTAGGATCAAATCAAGGACCAGCTACCCTTAAATTCGTTTTGATAGTTTCCAAATTAAGTGGGGTGAATGCCCGAACACATTAGAGTCGTGCCTGAACCAGTTCAAAAACAAAATATTGTTCAATAAAGAGATGATACATAACCAGCATCCGCGCTTTTAAGGGTAACTCATCATAGCCCACTTCTGGGATTTGTATATATATATAATGTGTGAGAGAGACATGTGTGTGTGAGCGGTGTGTGCGCCCCTTTTCTCAACAAATGATCGACCGTTGTACATGTATCACATAAAATAGTGCTGCCTTTAAATAAAAAGTCTTTCAAACAGCTACCTCAAGCTGCTCCATATGGCACTTGATGTAAGTCTACACACTAGGATTGTTTTGGCGTGTCCAAATAGCACCAATCAGTTTTGTACAATCCATATTTTGGAAAATCAGATTTTAAATCTCGATACATCAAATACGTGCATGCTGATATCGGGTACCGAATCCGCATATATTGGCTTCAAATATTGTCCGTCTTAACATACCAGCATCCGATCTATGGCGGCCAAAACCGATTTGTCACAAGTCAGCTGTGTTTTTCGCTATCGACGAGAATACTAAGTTTAACTGTACGTGTCACAAACATTGAGCCTAAGTTGGTGTTAGTTATTCGCGGGCGTCAATACAATCTCAAACGAGCAACGCGCTCGAAGATTCTTAAATTACAGGACACCGAAAAACAATCTTATCCACCCACCTTTCTTAGTGTCGAGGATACCGCTAGCGCTGCGCGACTCTTCAAAGCGAAGCTTAGCGTTCGCCTGCTCGAAAAACACGTTGATCTCTTGCTGATAGATCTGACCGAATCGTTCTAAAATAGAACCACATATCGAAATAATTCATTCGTTCATCATTGCTCGCTCATTTCTTTTTTCTGTCTTCCCACAAATATGTATGTTTGTATACAGATACATGTATTGCCGCACAGTACATACTGGAGTTTGAACACTAATAATCATGCCTAACACACCTATTACTATACGTACGCCTAGAGAGTAAATGCGATGCGTTTACATACATAAAAAGACATATCTTGCATGCATTCCGTAAGTAACTGAAGAACAAGTATTGCAAGTACAACAAGTAAGTGTAAATATAGTGAAGATAAGTATGCAGAGAATGGTAGAGATACGTATGCCAAAAATGGCTCACCGAGGTAGTCTCTCTTAATGTGGGCGTAGATGGCATCTTCGTTTCTTTTCAGCCAGGCCATAAGTGGCGAGAAGGGGCGTAGCGAGTTGTGGACAAATTCATGCTTGCGGAGCACTGGCTCGCCGGCTGCGATTGTCCGTCGATTTTGCTGCGAGACAAAAACCAACACAGCCATCAAAATGTGTAACGGTACAACAAAAGGGATTCCAGAACGCCGGCAACAACTTTTTCTTCCTTTATGACATATTCATGCAGTAGTGGCAATATGAATATTTTAAATTATTTGATTTAACTGTATATGAAGTACAAAACGACCGATGTAACTATCTGGAAGGAGTCGCACTAACTTTATATATATATTTACACACCCTTTAGCAGGGGGGCTTATATATATATATATATATATGATGCGTCTCAAAAGAAAAGTATTTAGTGTGAATTTAACACTGCAGTACGATGTATATATATATGCTGAAACATGGTTGACACGTACCGATCTGTAGTCGACGCTGATCTTGACAAGTTGGTCGTTGATGAAGTGCGACAAATTCCTCGAAAAACACCTTTTTAGGTTTTCTAATGACTTTGTCCTTTCCTGCACGGCCGTCATCCCATTGAGGGCCTGGTGCATCGACACTGACATTGCCGTCTCGAGCGCTCTGCAAATCCGACGAACAGATGAAAAGATCGATATCGACCAAAAAACGTTTAGAACAAACTCATCGAAACAAAGCTACAACAATTTGCCCGGTACACGGACGCAAATGTATAAACGCATAGGCACTCAACAGACACCATATCGAGTAATTGCAATTGCATGCGGCGCTAACTAAGTGATCGATTGCCCATTGGAGAAAACAATCTATCCAGCTGCTAAGATAGCTGAGAGGACTCACAGCAAATCACAGAGGCTGCAAACTGAAGTATGCCTACCGGTATGTAGGCTAACACTGTTTAGAAACTGCGGTAACGTGTGCGTCAATTACTAGCTAAGAGCTACGTGTTTTCCTTTCGCTAACAGCGATATCCAACCCGGTATTGGTTTGATAGAGATAGACAGAATCGACAGAACTGCGGGATAACAACTCACAAGGCCGCCTCGATGCATTTGGCAAGGCCCTCATCGCTGTCGAGTGCCTTTGGCTCAAGTAGAAGCATCTCATGCTCGTGCGTGAGGTCACGCTGGCTGATGAGGCTTTCGAGCAGCTGGCGGAGCCGATCAATATTGTCGTTTTGCACGTGAATTACGGCATCCTTCTCCTCCATACGTAGCACTGAGTCGCGCACCTCCCTCAGTAGGGCGTCGTAGGCGTCGAGACGAGTCTCCAGCCGCGTCACATCACCGATGGCCGTCTAAGACACACACATATACACATTAAGCGCACGCGTTAGCCATTAGTAGTTAATTAGTTAAAAAAAAAAGTTAAAAAACTGAAAGTCGCTATGAATGGTTAATGATATAATGCTGCAATCTACTTCGATAAATGTGCATCATACTGATTTAAAATTCCAACGTACGCGGATATATATATAAATATATGCAAAAAAACGTGTTCTAATATAACAAGAAACCCTCATATAATTTAGTCAGTATACCACGTATAAAAAAACATTTCAGTACGTTCAATTCATTTGAAACGTGAAATCGAGCCTTACATCGAACAGATCCATGAGTCCCTGAACTTTGCGTTCGCTTTCCATGATTGCGTGCACGTTAGCAGCGTCCAAGCTCGATAGTTCACGATTCAGCTGTTCGGTGAAGGCTTCGGCGTTCGAGATCGCAAATTCGTACTTTAGCATAAGCGCTTCGAGATCGGCTTCTTCCGTAGCTGTTAGTGCCTGATACTCTGCAACGACGTCCAAGTCTCGCCCACTAAAGAAAACATCCCCAAACTGTGATTTAGTTACTCGTCAAAAGAATGTCTAGAAACAAAAACTTACCTCATTGTATATACTACTTTCCTACGTACACTGGGGACCATTTACGACGAGTGATCGCCCAGATGCCTAAAGGCAATACCATAACTTACGTAGATATATAGATATTTTTTATAGAATGACGAAGCGAATTTTCTATATAATATATATATATATATATATATATATATATATATATATATATATATATACATAATTTTTTTAATGGAATGACGAAGCGCGGCACGTATGAAAGTAGCACCTGCTGTACATGGCTTTCACATTAAAATCCGTCTTCGAGAAAAGTTGCATGAAATATCTTTGGTGTTCTTGTGCAAACTCTGTGGGCGATAGTGTGATTTATATCACAACGATGCCATAAAGTAGTTCCGTTCTGACTCGACTATTAGAGCCATGATGAATACACAGATATGCGAACGTGCATTTTCATGTTACGCACAATATATATTAATAAAGCAAATAACTATATATATATATATATATATATACGAACCAGTCCGTAGCCTGTAGCTTTGCGGTGAGTTCGGCGCTCATTTGGAGATCCTCAAAGACGTCATTGCGCACGTTTTTAAAATGAATCTGCTCCGCCTTCGGTAGCGTGGCCGAGTAACGATATAGGCTTCGGATGAACGACTCCTTCTCAGGTAGATTCGTTGCCGACCATTTGTAAACTCGGTCGAGATGCAGTTCAAAGTCGACGGTGTCTAAAAAGCAAAGAAGCACAGCTCATGATAAGTTCTCGCTCATCTCCACCGCGGCAGTAGGTCGTACAGAAAATATTTTGAGGCAGCCTCAACTTACTTTCTCTATTTAGTCTGATTCATCACTGTTATGACACGTCTACTACTCTAATTGGCAAGTATGGTATTCAAGCATCGACCATCGATTTAGATAAGATCTCAACTCACCTTTGTCAGTATACTTCAAGTCGACGGTTTTGATGTCTTGAAGCTTCCATCGGGCTTTACGCGAGTAGTCCTTCGCCTTAATCCAGTGCACGTGAATTTTTGAGTTCAGATCTATCGTGAGAGCTAGCCAGGAGAACTTCTTGCGTCGACTCTTTGTTTCCTCGACCTTCACGCAGTCCAGCAAGCGGACTTTGTCATCCGTAAACACCTGTCCCACCAAACGACAAATAAGTGCTTTAACAGTGTGATTTGTCTACTTGTATATTTTGTATATAATATATAATATATATTTGAATATAATATATAATATAAATATGTATATAATATATATATATATATATATATATATATATATATATATATATATATATATTTAAAATTAATATACAATATATATATTTGTATATACATAATATATACTTGTATATAATTTAAAGAAAAACAAGTAGAAGACAGATATTCCCGTGGCCCCATCCACTTGGGCGTTTTTACTGTGAGCTGAATAAAAATATCAACATTTATATATGTGATTGAAGTTCCAATAATATGGATATTTAAAAAAAACCTATATATATATATATATATATACGAGCATCTGAATTCTGCTAACAATTACAGTGATACTTACAAACTATTTGATAGGCTATAATAAATCGTTCGATCAGTAAGCCGCTTTTAAATGAGCTCATATTGTAATCTGAGCGGTACTTGGTGATTGGTTAATCTCTTACGTGATTTTGAAGCTCGAGTCTGCTGTGTGCCGACATTGTGAATACGGTTGGTTTCCGCCTGTAGTTTCACCTGCTGTGTGATGACGATATGGATAGATACACTCGACGATTAGACTGGACTCCCCATTATTATTATAATTATTATTATTTCATGGTTCACTGGGGATTAGAGCTTCAGCGGACAACACCGACATAGATACTCTTACGCACGCAATGCAATTTTTCCTGTTGTTGTTAATATATTACTTGTCAAAAGGCTAAGCAAACGAAAAGTTTGACTGAATAACTTCTCACACTCGTTGTGTGTACGCTCTCAGAACAGCCTCTAGCCGTTCTGGACATATAGCGGAATATGCAGTCGATATACTCAATCAGTCGATCGACATTTTGAGGTTCACATGAATATTCTGAGGATTTCCGAACTTCGTGAAGTATAGCAGTCGCAATAGAAGCAGTGACATCAACAACAACAATAACAACAACAACAACAACAGAAGCAGTTGACCCTACTTCAGCCGGTCACCTGACGAACAATACAGTCATATGCAACTGCAGCAACAACAGCCACAACAACAACAACAACAACAACAATATTAGTTCTAGTAAAGCTGACAACACCCACAACAAGCAGAACACCACCTGCTGTTATCCATTCATTACTGCTGTTGCGGCTGGTGCATCGTCTGTCACCATGCGGTCACGACATGACAGTTCATGACATGGGCGCTACTCCTCTATCCGTGACTCTCTCTCTATTCGATATCTTCGAACACTCCCATCTGAGAGAACACACTGAGGACGACTATCACGAAAGAACAATGACTATGATTATGACTATCTACATATATATCTATATTTATGTATCTATTTATGTACTCTTAGTGTTGTTGTTGTCGTCGACGTTGTCAATCGATGTTGTCACTATGGACATGGGCACATATTACTAGGAACACACATCACGCCGATCACGGCTCCAACAACAACACCAACACCACCACCAACAACAGTTGTGCGTTCTTTAGTTTTCCTCCTTTTGCTGCTGTTGTTGTTGTTGTTTACGTTCTTCCTTCTCCATGGATTCGTTTTCACTCATACACGCCCACACCCACACACATAGACATATGCATATAGACACAGAGTCGGAGAACACCTCCCGTCTACTTATACTGTTCCATGCACTGCTTTTCCACAGGAAAAGATCATTATCATCATCATCATCATCGAAGTCGATCAGCCGAACTACCGACCTCTCCCCTCTCCCTCTCTAGGGCCGGCGGCAAAGAGACATGAGAGCTGCTGTCTGCTCCGAACTGAACGGAACAACCTTTAGACGGCGCAGACCCCCAGTCGTCGCTCGCGTCAGCATTCACAAATCGACGTCGCACGACCTTAATTAGTTTTTTTTTTTTGAGAGAGAGAGAGATAGGTAATTAGTTGTTGCAGTTGCTGTTGTTGTTGTCGTTTTCGTCGTCGCTGCTGTTGTTGTTGCTGCAATTATTGTTGTTGTTGTTGTTGTTGATGCTGCTGCTGGCATTATCGGCGTTGGCCGGTACTTAAAAGAGAATACTTTTCGCACTGAATCGCTAAGCCAGTATTTAACGTTGACCACGGGACTGCTTTTCGCAATGATTTATAGACGGACCCTTAGAAACACAAATCGGTGCGACGGTGGGGCTCGAACCCGCGCCTAACCTATGTGGTGTCTTCTCCGGTCGCGAGGCGCAGGCGGATATATACAAATAACAGAAAGAAATTTGTTCGAGTTTAAGTGCACTATTATTCACTATCCTACCACTTACTATTCAGAAGTCTGCTATGCTGTTGGATCCAGTTCTAAATGCTTGTATGCATAAATCTATTGCCTGATATGCAGATGTACACCTATAGATCTACAGTTTGTAACATATATATATATATATATATATATATATATATATATATATATACACTTATGAGGTAACGAAATACAATAATATAGCGATACTGTTCAAACAGCCTAGAACAATTCAGGTATCGTCCACTGGCATTCGAGACATTAGGGGGACCTGGCCCGAAGACGCATAAACTTATTCAACGTGTCGGCAAGGCGCTCAATCGTTCGACAGGGGACACTAGAGCTGTCGAGTACCTGCACCAGAGACTATCGCTGGACAGTCAACGGGGTAACGCCGCCTCTGTGCGTGGAACTTTGCTAAACTGGACACGCCCGAACCTGGAGGATATGTGACGTTTTCACTTGATTTATCCGGTGTACACGTTCATAAGGAGACAATTGTTGCCTCTTGAATATAAGCAAATAAAACTGTAACTAAATTGCCTATATATTCAGGTATTTATTTTTTTTAAGCTCTTAAGAAGCAGTTGAAGGGAATGCAGCCGCAGCGTTGCCGCGCTAAACCTCGATCGATGCGAACTGCAACAGAGATATTCGCTAGCGCGGGGGTCCCGAGACGTAGCGATGAATCATCGGCCCAGTTTCTTAATACATTTTATAGACTCAAGTTTGATCGGACCAAGAGTTTCTATGGCGATCGACTATGCATTTTTACGTTAATTCGTTTTATCTTGTCGGTTTTCGGTTCTCGGCGAGTCGGGCGTCCGCACCTACCTAACGGTTCGTATTCTGAACGTAACTTCTGACCAGTAGTGTACATGACGACGTAACATCCCAAACGAGGAGTCTGCCGCGTGCTTACGGAGAGAGAGTTTTTCCGTCTGGCCTCAGCTGGCTATTCCGAGCCGACAGGTTTTTTCACTACCGGAATGTGGGCCAATTGAAGATCATATGTTGATGGCAAAGTGGCGTGAGTGGCGCCTAACGCTGTAACGACACGACACGACGTGCTCACCCGTGCCACTTACTGGCGCTCTGCACAGGTTGCATGGGTGGGGTGCACAAACTATCTCCCCCAACCGCAAGCCAGAAACGATGCGGAGTGTCTTGTTGTCCAGCATCGTTCCCAGCTACGGCGAGCGGAGGTCTTGAAGGTACTCGCCACTTATTTGTTGAAAGCACGCTTAGAAACGGGCCCGCCCTCCTTGAGCTGTCGAAAACCTGATTTTCTAGGTTGCGCGTTGGAGTCGAGATACAACAATCCGATCCAGAGATCTCTGTGTGCTCCGGCATTGAATCCCACTGATCGCGAAGGCTAGCGAGAGCTGCCTGCGTTCAATTGGCGATCCAACTATAGGTCGAGGGCCAAACCCCGAACCCCGAACTAGAAGCATACGTACAGATGATCTGGGCGCAGTCGTTCACAGTCTGCTGTGCAACCCCCGTCGATTGTCAAATGCGAAGGATATTTTAAGAGTAATTTAGTACTATGCAGCTATGGTCCAGCGAGTCTAATTACTGGACGTAACGTTTTTTAAAGGAAGGAACGCACTGGAGCCGCTTGTCCCAACGGAACCAAGCCCGTCCACAACCTCTGTGATTAACGGAGAAGAGTTACGTAAGACGCTTGGACTTAACCGAACTGGCTAAGCAGTGGAGCACCGCTCCATTATCTGTCTGTATCTGCTGCTAAGTCGGCAAAGCGAGATTGTTCAAGTAGTGTATGTACATACGTATGTTCGCATAATTGTCTGAATTGGATGGTGTGCTGCACTATGGCGGAAAAACGAACTAGCTTGGCCTAGCTAGTGTCTGTGTTCACTGTTGTTACAACTTCATAAATTAATCGTCTCCTGTACACAAGTATGTTAACCGTTCAATGTAACAGCTTCATAAATTATAAATGAATGTCTCCCGTAGACAATAAACAACGACAGTGTCTGACGTATAGGAGTGCCAGAGGTTTTCGTTCTTGTAGAAGATATTGCGCGGCGTATTTCTCACCTTTGATGCGTAGATTCTCATGCTCAAATAAACTTATCCTGCACGTAAGACACTTGTGATGTCAATCACTGTAATACAGGAAGAAACTTTTCCCACCAACCCTGTGGTGTCAATCATTGTAATACTGAGAACAGACTCCTAAGCGTTCGCACTAAAATCTACAAAAGTAACAATCTAATAATTACAAAAGTGTCAATCGCTGTAATACAGGAGGAACAAACGTTTCCCCAACAACCGTGGTGACAATCAATGTAATACAGGAAAAAAAAGCTCTGTGTTGTCAATACAGGAACAACCCCGTGTGGTGTCCAACAGGCTCATAAGCGTTCGTACTAAGATCTACAAAGGTAACAATCTAATTTTTACAGATCTTGAGCGGATCTTGTGGAACCCGGAGGTTGTTCGTACGCAGTCTTCATAGAGTGCGTCAAACCGTTTCACCTTCACTCTTGTGTTTGGAGATTTTGTTGACCACCTCCGGCAGAAGTACTGATTGGCCACTTCGATGTGGGGACACCTCACTTAGACAAAAAAATCGTTTGCTTGTTTTGCAGTGAGTGATGGAGCAAGTAGCTGCTTGTCAAGACGGGTGCGAATATAAGATAATTTAACATACAGTAAAATTTGTAATATCTGCAATAAGACAGTTTATAATAGAATATATCACGAGTTCAATGTTCTTGCTATGAAAATGTGTTTTTAGTTCGGTCAGATCGTGCAATTGTTTTCGACGATATATTTTGGATGCTGCGCAGATTGTTGTTGCGAATATGACGAAAGATGGAAAATTTATTAGGCTGAGATTTGTGCGTACATTATAAAATCTCCTCTCGCGTGCCATTCTAGAGATAACTACAAAGTCAAGACTGCTTCACGTTGACATCTCAACGTGCAACGTGTCCAAGAAATTTGGACTGCTTTTCAATTGCATCAGTATGTTTCCTCAAATACAGCCGCCAATTGTAGGTTCACCTGGGAACTAGAAGAATAATATAACTACGGACAAATACGGCCGCCAATTGTGAGTTCACTTGGGAACTAAAATACTAATATAAATACGGACATAAATTATTGGACAATTAACAATAAAACGACGATATATCATACTATATGTACGACTGGCAGATTGGAGAGTTTGCATGACATGCATGCTAAAATTCAGCTCCTGTGCTACCGTTACCCCAAGATCCCGAATGTTGTTTATTTGGGTGTTATCAAACGTGTAAACGTGGTCCTCCTTTAGACACACAACGGCTCATTTAGCTAAAAACGTTGGAAAACAAAGGGGATAGTTTCGTTATACCCGAAACCCCGGCTTAATGGTTTCGGGTAGAAAGTTTTTAAGATCTTAAATGGAAATACAGAATAATAATAATAATAATAGACCTAGACATGATCCTTGAGACACGACTGACTACAGAACGTACGATTCTTTAGATCACTTGATATCCATAAAACAGTGTGCGTGTACATATTTAAATCAATAAATGTTTGTAGAGTTTTAAATTGTTTACTGTGTCAGACGCTTTAGAAAAATACAAAGCAAAATACAATCAAGCGCTTGTTAATATAAATGGCCCAATCTAAATAATTTAAACTAGTTGCTGTAGATTTGTCTTCAGTAAAGCCATGTTGCAGCTCGTCCGTCAAGCACTTCCTCCGACATAAAGCTGAACATATGATCCATAAGTAATTTTTCAAATAATATACACACTATTGAGGATTGTGCCACGGGTTTATATATATATCAACATAGGCTTTGATCCCAATTTGATGTACTGGCGTAATTACAGATTGTTGGAAAGAATCATACACCTTCGTAGAACCTAGCATAAATTAGTGAGTGTGGTTCTGTTATAACATGTACCACTTTTTGTAAACTAATGGCTGGATAAGGACTGGGGTAAGACTCGACTTAAATGGAAGTAGATTTATTTTCATTAAGATATTATATTCCAATACAAGTAATTACGGACACCTTGATGTTGGCGGGGAGAAATTAAGTGCTTTGATTGGACCTGCTTGGGCCACGTAAACAGAGGATTATAATTTTTTTAAAGACGTCTACTTAAGAGATAGCATAAGTGATAACCGCATTATTTGTTTTTTTTTGTGTCGTTTATCTTCTTTTCCCTTTAAGCGCTTATTGGCATACCTAAAAAAATACTCAGAAACTTTAAAATCGAGATTGGATTCTTCCAGTACCCGAAGGCTTCTCTTTACTTTACGCAGTTTAGTCGCGTACCGCGGGCTTGCGTCAGTTTCATTAAGTGATTCTATACTATAGGTATCAAGGTGAGTTTTGGAATACATTTATCTGTCACAGCGAGCACTTGATAAAAAAAGTTATAAATATGATCTAAAATATCACCGTTTAGAAATAAATCCCTCGATGAAACGAGTCAATCACCTTTCCAGAAATTGTACCCCTCCCTTTAAAATAGGAGAAAAGTCAAAATCGAATAAAGAGCTAAAAGAAATTGCTTTATGATCTGAAGGCATCGAGGATTTAAGAACCGTTATATCTTCTATAATGCCTGGATGGGTGGTAGGAACCAGGTCAATCAATGTACCCCTAGGTTCTTCATTAGATGCAAAAGTTGGGTTTGTTTCATCCAACTGTTTGTATGACTAGATAAATTACTTAAGTTTATATCATATTCTGGTCCAACCTGCTAGATTGAGCCTCTTGCCTCCACCAGTGCGCGCGTAATTTTAGTAACTTGTTGATATAAATCATTGGTTAGACAATCATGCTGGATTCCAACCCAAATAAACTTGGCGGCCAAATTTTAGAACATAAAAACGTTCTTTAAACTATAGGGCATCCTCAAGGTAAGCACTTGAGCTCGGTGCAATTTTTGGTTTTACTAAGCGACCTACCAGGACCTCTAAAGCCAAATTTTTCGTCGCTATATGCCGGCGACGTTGTACCGTATAAATTATACATGACATTATGGATCTCAAGAATGCCTTACGCTGTTAGAAAAATAGTCAGAGTAAGAGTTCCTACGTAAAAAAACGGCAATAAATAAAATGCGTAATTTCAGTAGATTGAACGGAAGCGGCTGTAATGCCAGTGCGCCCCGGTTGGTGTCAGGGAGTCGCGCTCAGCGGTATTGGCTTAAGACTATACCTGGTGAAAAATAGTCAAAGCTGCTTTGACTGCCTAGATTACTTGATATTTTTCAACATGCTGCAAGAAAGAAGCTGGGTACCGGATGTAACTGCGTGGTCTAATCGTACCTAGGCGGAGTTAAACAGTTTGTGTCCGTGGGAGGCTTGAGCTGCACCCCAGCGGTTATCTGCGATCGATACTCCCCGGAGGTCGGTTGTTGGCCCCTTCATCTTCATAATCTACGTACATTTCCTCCTGCGCGGCATTGAAAGAAAAAATGTGTCGCCCGATGGTATATGCGGATGATACAAATCTGCTGTTTCGCATATTCACCTGCTGAGCTCTCAAACGGTCAGGTTATTCTTATACATATGGGGGCCGGTGTCGAGACGGCAATGCCATATTCCAAACAGTTTGGCATTGTCGTAATTCCAGCTAAGAAGAAACTTGTCTTCTTTCACACCTCTCATTGGGCATCGAGGCTTAAACTATACACGGGAAACTGGTCTGCATGTCATTCATGTTTATGTATCAATTTGCATTACAATATTGCGTAAGTGAACGTCTTGGTCTGCACCATTCGGCAAGCGATCGCAAAATTAAGATCGCGTTGCTCCGCTGGACATCAATGGAAAGTCTCTCGGACAATATATCCCTCTAAATGGGCGGTACGGCGATCCCTCTCTGTCGAGAAGTGAAACATTCCGGTATTACGCTTTATGGAAACATGAAATGGGATATTCACGTTCGGTCTAGCGTTAGGGTCTGCTGTTCTATCGTGCCATCGCTCGACCGTCTGCGAAAGGCCAAGGTCCCTCGCGTTGTTCTGGTCCCTGTGTACAGGGCGCTCCCGAAATCGATTATCACTTATGAAATTACTATATGAGGCGCAACCTACTCGGGGAGCCCTACACCCGTTACGGGTTATTCAGAACAATGCTGTGCCTTTACTGGCCTGTCTTGTCGAGGCGACGTGTCGTCATGGTATAGCAGACACGGCCATCTCGCTTTCTAATCTATCTTAAAGTGGCGCCAATACCTGCACATGGCACACAAGTTGTCTGGGACGAGTCTTACTTCAAGTTGCAATCAAGTTGAAGCGTTGAACCACGTTAGGGCCACGTTTCAAAAACCGCCACTGTTGGCGTGCTGGGGCTTATTCTGGCCTTCTTCTATATGCCTGTATATGAGTTACTTGGGCGTAAATGGCACGCCTTTTCCTGGCGCCTTCACGCGCCAAGTGCGGAATGCATGTTTAAAAACTGCCAAGTTGAGTGCACGTGCATGTACCTCGCAGAAATTTGGTCTAGCCTTGCTAAAACCAGGAATTGTCCTAATACTAATAATAAAAAAGACAATGCCTACTGAGGAGAAGTAAGGTAGCACCGAGGGAAGCAAATGAGTGCCATTAACAGCAGCGAAAAACGAACACGACTGTGCATTATACAATATTTGCTCTATTGGCACACCTTAAGTTACACCTATCTCGCTAACACGCGACTGTATCGCCCGTATATCGAAGTATATACGCAACCACCTACAGCTTCTCCACAACTCCTTAGGGGGATCTCGACAGTTGCGCCGTGGTCTTTGGCCTGTAGGCAGACAGGCCGGCCTGGCTTCTTCGTGACGAGTGACAAGTCACTGTCACGCTGAATTGTCATCTCTCTACGGCTACGCCACCTACACTCGCAGTATTCTTCCCGTTGTTATAGGTGTTATAGGTGCCTCGTGCTGTGCTGCCTCGACCGGCTCTATACGATAATCACCCAAAGTCATATCTAGTTAGTTGTGAATAGTGACAACCAACCGAGGCAAACGTTCTCTGTTAACACAAATGCATAAATCAAATAGACAACAATAACAACAACTGTAAATGGAACGTTGTTGAATCAGAGCAGGGTTTGCCCGTTGTGTAAAGGGAATAAGTAAACGTAGGTGCTGTGGGCCAAAGGCGTATTGTACGGCGGCGATAACAAAGTGGCTGCTGCGCTAGAATGCTCGATTTAGTGGTCGACTTAGTCTGCATTCTTTTTCGGCCATACACGCACACAAACAGACACAAAAAAAAGGCAGATTTCTTCATTGACACTTCCTCGAACGTTGGCGTTGACATAGGCTTGAACACATATGCCGGCCGGAACTGATTTAGAAACAAGCACGTTTTTTTGTCTTCAGTCGCTCTCCAGTCCAAAAAAAACCGTCCATCTCAACCTCTGCCTACAAAACAACGTATCCCTATGACGAAAGCCCGAAATCATGTGATCACATCTATATGATCTGCCTCCTCAACGAGAATGAGTGTTAAGGAAATTTCGCACGCCTGTAGCGATACCCCAGGTCCACCGGTATCAAACGAATTCATCGCCAAAGCGTATGCCGTTGCCGTTGGTGCGCTCTTGTTTATTTTGGGGCTCTCCTACTTGCTATATGAGATACTTGTGCGTAATTCGGAAGCCTTTAACTTCGTGTGACGAGGATGATGACGACGACGACAACGACGAGGAACACTTGCGCATAAAAGGCAATTTTAAAGTTTTTTTAAAAACATTTTTCGCACCGAGCAGCAGCAGCAGGATAACCAGCAGCGTGTCTGCAAGAAGACCACTGCAACACATCCACCACCAACCACTACATGGAGGTGCAAACGCTTCCGTAGTACTACATGATTTACGCAACCACTGAACGACACTGATCGAATCGGGCTCGAATCTCATTTTTGAAGAGAGATCGTGAATGTTTGGCTGGCACAAGTATTGTATCGAACACGCCTGGTGAACTGAAGGTGAATGTGTGTTCCCGTATGTTCCCGCATCGATGATGACCGAAATTAAACTCTGAACTAGCAGCCCACACACAACGCATAAATGGTGTGGGCACAGCAATCGTTCGGCACACTTGGTAGTGCTGTCCTTCGAGTGTGTTCATATGCTAAGTGGAACAAACAATACGTTAGCACTATGAAATATCCACGTCCAGCGACATCATCACTGGACGGAACGTTTTTCAGGACAGCGAGAGAGAGAGAGAGAGTTCGACAGTCCGGCCTAGCTTGACCCTACGGTACCAAGCGTACCCTGGACTTCTGTAAAATTATGGACAAAGAAAGTTACGTAAGATGCTCGGAGTTGAACGAACTGGCTGAGCAAAGCAGAAAGCACCGCTTCACTATATGTATGCATGCAGCAGCTGCTGCTGTTGCCAAGTCGACAAAGTAAGAAAAATGTTCTTGTAGTATGTATGTTTGCATGATTGTCTGAATTTGATGGTCTGCCTCACAATGGCGGTTGACCTAGCTGGGGTGTGTGTTCACTAATGTAACAACTTCATAAACTAGTATGTCTCCCATACACAATAAACGACGACAGTGTCGAGTGCCAGAGCTTTTCCCTGTGGTAGAGCAGATCGCGCTTATTATTTCTTTGATGAGTAAGATGTTGAAATTGATGGGTAAGATGTTGAAATAAACTTTACAGAAGTGTGCACGTACAATACATTTTCCAACAGCCGTGGTGTCAATCATTATAATGAGCTTTCGTACTTAGATCTACAAAGGTCATCAATTCATAAACCTTCAAAACAAAGCAAAAGTAATGAGCCATAACTATATTAACCTTTGATGGGAATCCATTCACCTTTGTTGAGAAGATGTTCAAATAAACTTCACCCTTTGTTGGGAAGATGTTCAAATAGACTTCACCCATTGTTGGGAAGATGTTCAAATAAACTTCACAGAAGTGTGCACGTACGACACATTTTCCAACACATCCAACAGTCGTGATGTCAATCATTAAAATGGCTAAAGTTTTTTTATTAAACTGAAATTTTGTTAACACAATCACAGAAATGTGATCTTTAATTTATTTTAATTAACTCGTCAATTCTTTCGAGGGACGTTTTTCCGTATACATAAAACTGGTTATATTGTGTATCTGCTACCTAGGGCCAGCATAAATATATATATATATATATATATGACAAATAACTTCAGTCTGATTGCAGTTAATTACCTTAGTTACCTTTAATTGATTGAGTATTAATTACTTTAATCACTTGGATAAATAGAAAAAAAGGTACTTATGTGGTATATTATTCCACATCTAATCCGTGCTAGCATTCCTGAGCTACGGAAGTTCTGCCTCATCGATTCAGCCCATTCTACATATATGCTCGATGATCGAATTTTAGCGTGGAAGACATGCTCATTACTTTAGCTATTCATCAAGCTAGTCCAAGCTTCTGCGGCGTATTCGCGAACAAGTGCAGCGCCTGATATTATCTTGCATGGAAGTGAAGTTATCACCAGCAGTTTGTGCATATGGCACCACCACGTGGGGTCTTATGAACGCACTGTTGGACAGTTAAACCTTTTCTTCCATGAATGTATGGATTTTTATTCGCTTGACACGAATATATTAATATTAACATATCGCCCACCTTTTTATAGTAGTCAGAAACGCTTAGAGCAGCAGCATAAGCGGACATCCCATAGAGACAATTAGGGTTTCGCCAACAGTCTCTGTGGCAGTCGTATTGTCGTTGCAGACTCTCAGCGGCACGATTTTTTTCATCTATTCTGAATAAGCATCGCCCAAAGAAAATTCAGTTAGCAACAACAGACATCAAATTGGCACGACCTCGGAAGTGGACAAGCATGACTAGCCGTGAACATAATAGCCGCTCGCCAGGCTTTAAGCCACGCCGCCACTCTGACCATGAGGTCTTTCCGACACAAAACCATCATATAATGGTCTCTACTCGTCTTATTCTTGTCGTAAGCTGTCGCTTCTATTTATACACGAGATCTCGGCTTTGAACGAATGTCAATCAACGACACGATGAATGTAGCAGTAATGGCACTTTCCGACATGATTCCGACATGCGAAAAACCCTGATAGCCTCAAAGGTACGATCAACTCAAATGCACAACCTGTCGGTCGACCTGTCGGTCTAGCGACTAAAGCGCAACTTCCACAACTTCGGGTTGGCTTTCTTACTAAAATACTCTCCATTATGACTGGTCGGTGTTTAAGAAGCGCTTCTGCTACAGCTATTCGGTTCAAATCCGCTTTTCAACCTTATTCTTCGTCGCCTAACACATTTTGACGTGTAGGTTTTGATCCACATGCGCCACAATGCTCTTAACACCTCTTAACAGAAGCGCGACAACAAGACAATATATCTAGCGCTGATACCAGTTGGAAACAAGTGGGTACGAACATCCATACTATAACATTCACATATGGTATGCTTTTCATAATAACGCGCAAGTTATAGACATACTACATATATAGATATTATGTTCTGCAGCGCACCGTAAAACGTGCAATAGACATTATACATGTACATACGTACATGTATAATGTCTATGCAGTATATATTATGCATGTACATACGTACATGTATAATGTCTATGCAGTATATATTATGCATGTACATACGTCCATGTATAATGTCTATGTTCACGTCTTGCTCAGGCCTGACGGGTTGCAGATTTCGTAAACATTTTGCATTTTTTCTTAAGAAATTGTGGCGGAAATATCCTGTTTACGAGTAACAGTGAAATAACTTGTTTCGGTTACACCGATGTGGCTGGCCGAGCAGCACCTCTTTAGATAAGTGTGTGCGAAAGGACAAAGCTGTTCGATCGAAAACTAAACATATAAGCGCGTGTGGGCGTAAATTCTTCTACGACGCCCAGAGTAAAAACAAGCAAATAGTCGGATTAAATAAATTGAGCAAAATCAAGAATCAAATGTTTGAGCTGTAGCCAAAGTTGTTCCCATTCATCCAATGTCTTAAAAAGTTGCCACTATGTGCATAAAAATCACACACATTCAGCAAAATGCGCATTTCATGGGGAGCGTTTTGGTACTAAAATGATGGTGGTTTTATTCATTAGGTGATGTTCATAAGCCGCTTTCCCGATGCCTATATAAATATATATATATATTCGCGTGCATAGTCTTAGAGCTAGAAAAAGTGAACGAGACATTTTTTCCAATGTACTGGTGCAATCGTTTTATTGCTAACACGTCCACACCGGTCGGAAAACGTCGCCATATAGCAGCGGCTACTACTTCTTTACGGCGGTTGTCTTCTTCGCAGCGCCCTTCTTTGACCTGGCTCCGCGATTCTTGGGGAACGGGTTAGCCAGCCTTTTCAGCTTCTTCTTCTCGGCCGCGTCCATCTTGGCAAACAGTTGCTTGGCGGCCTTCATGCGTTCCTTGGCGCGTACGGCCTTCAGGTTTTTGCCCGCTTCCTTCTCGAGCGTCAGGATGCGGTGTCTCTTCTCGACGATAGCATACGGGTTCAGTCTGTCCATGAGGTGAACCTTCTTGAGCGGGTTCGGCTTGTTCGTCTTCTTCAGAATGATCGACTTCCTCGGGACGCGACGCAGCGAGCTGCGGATCTCCTCGGACTTGAGCAGGCGGCCGAGATCGGTGATGGTCATCATCGGGCGGGGCAGTTTGTAGCCCTTCTTCACCTTCGAGTTCTTGGTGAACGTGCCGAAGATCTCGGTCAGCTTGCGGAACGCCGACTCCGTCCAGATAATGAAACGGCCAGCGTGGCCTCCCGGAGCGAGCTTAAACAGCGACAGAGCGTTCACGTCGCACGTATCGACGCCGGGAATGTTGCGGAACGCCCGCACAATGCCATTGTCCTTCTCGTAGATGACCAGAGGGCCGCACTTCTTCTTGTAGCGGCGGTTCCTCCTCTTGCCCTTGCCGGGACGAAGGCGCTTCGATTTGTACACCTGCGTGAAAAGCAAAACAAGGCGGCGCGCACCACACATAGACAGACAGACAGACAAAGAGAGAGACAAGGGTCAATATTAGACGACATGACATTTCAATCGATCATTGGTGTTAGAAACTAGTGCTAGAAGCGGGGAAATATTTGCCACTGCATATCATCAGCCAGGCCTAGAAAACAAGGCCTTCCATGTACCTATGCGCAGCTTGGCATGCAGACTACAAAGAAGAAAAAAAACAGGTACAGTAAGCTTTCCCTACAACAATTACATTACTGAATGGTACGTTTCTGAAAACCATTATGGTAGTTTTGTCGACAAAACATCTGGTGCATATAAAAATTAAGCACAGACACATCTAGATTTAATACGGCAACGATGTCTAATAGGTTGTACTTGGTTGGACAAACAAACGTTAGCTAACGTTGGCTTCTTGTGCAATTAAGGCATATGCTGCTGTAGAGAAGACAGCAGCGAGACATCACGGCAAATAAAGAAAAAAATGGTAAAACGCGAAACACAATTTTCATCTCTTAATTGCTGTACGAATTACGGAGGAATAGTGTCCAGTCAGGAAACTTAGTCTGGGGGGGGGGGGGGTTAGGGTGGGGGTGAAGCAAACAGATGTTGAGGTAGACGACTCAATGAATTAGCCTACGGTTCAAATGTTGTTTATGGTATCCCAACCATGTGGGAAGACCACTCCAATCTCCAAATACGTCGTTCGAGAGGCGGCAATGCCATACAAATGACGACAATTTCCGATTATCGATCGAGGTAATGCAGTACCATTTCGGAACCCGGCTATGATGAACTGATTGATTGATCTATTACTCGCTTGACGTGTATACCTAAATACACATGCCACCCTTTTATATCAGCAGAGTTTTGAACGGTAGCACATAGCCATAGTTTCCCGGGTGGTTTGCAAATCCCCCCCTCGTGGGTAGTAAATAACACAGCCATTCGTGCCGCGGGGGCTATTGCTCCCAGCTGCCAGCTGCCGACGACGACCGCATAATATGGACGACAACCCTTGATTAAAGCACATTGTTAAAGAGTTTCTTACCGAAACAAAAATATGTTTAACGAGGAAATGACCGAGAAAAACCTGCCATTCATAAAGAGACAAAACCCTGGCCAACTAAGGAGGTCACCAGGGGGGGGGGGTGTGGGCAGGCACCACGCACCACGAGACACCAGGAGCTGAAGTCACCCGGACCAGGAACTGAAATCATCAGGACCAGAAGCAACAAAGCTACCAACGTGCGCCAGGCCAGGCCACCACCATGACGACCTACCTTCTCGATGTCCGGCCACGCGTTGACGCTCTTGAGCAGCGCGACGGCCTGCTTCGTCTTCTGGTAGTCCTGCACCTTGTCGGAGACGACGAACGGCACCTCGCTGACCTGCTCGATGGCGTGGCCCTTGGCCATGACGAGCGCCGTCACGCCGGACGCCGAGATGGCCGACGCGGCCGCGTGCCGCCGCTGCGTCACGTTGACGCGCCGATGCCAGCGGCGCCACGTCTTCGTCGGCGCGAACATGCGTCCGCCGCGACACATGTTGCCGAACGCGCCCTGGCCCGAGCGGTGCGTGCCTCCGCCCCGCACACGCGGGATTCGCGCCACAGCCCGACCGGTGCCCCACGACTCGGCCGACGTCTGGTGGCCGGCCTCCTTCGAGACGGCGTACGGCGTCCGCTTGTTCTTCAGCAGCTGGTGGTGCACGAACGAGATGAGGTCGGGCCGAATCGGCGACCGGAACACGGCCGGCATGCCAGCGTTCGTGCCCGACGCCTCATTGGTGTCGGTGTACACCGTGGCGAGCGGTCGGATGCATACGCTGTCTCCCATGATCGTTGTCGTTCGGTAGTGAACTGATGTTTTTCTTCTGCTTCTGACACTGTGTCACTTCGCGTCACAACACCGAACCGGATCCGGTACGGTCCAAAAACAGGCAAACCAGCAACCACCCAACTACTAATAAACTAACTAACCTCCCAACCAACCAATGAACCGCCTACGACCGACCGCGGCTGCCCCCACGAACAACCAAACACGTCCACACAGCACGAGGCTGCGAACAGAAAAGAACCTATGGCTCATTTCGAAACCACTCGTTCGGTGTTCTGCCGCGGCGCGTTTACCGGCCGCGGCCAGCTTTCGCCGAATCCTACCTCAGAAGGCGACGATCGTCGAGGTGGCGACTCGTGAAAAACTCCGCACACAACCTGTCCCGAGGACACGATCGCCGCTAGCAGTTATTCGGAGTCGATCGGTGCCGGCGTCGAAAAACAATTGCCGGCGGGTTTTGGAAGTTGTGCCGCGTCCGCGTCATTGGCATTGGCATGTGTTTATGCCCGCTTCGGCAGTGGCCTTGCGCCGGTGGTTGGCAGTTAGTTTTGCTCGGTTTCGGCGTGAAAAGTGAGTATTTTCGTCGTGCAAGTTTGTGATGGTGGCGGTGGTGGTTGTGGTGTAGGTGGTGTAGGTGTAGGTGGTGTAGACGACGATAGTCCACTCGAGTTGGCTTGGCTAGACTCGACGACGGTGTAGCGGTGACGTCGTTGTGTAGGGTCGGTTGCTAGCATCGTCGCGTCGCGTCGAATCGCGTCGTGTAGCTTCGGCGACGCGATACCACCGATACGCTCGATACGTTCTCGGTAGGCAATCTCGACGTTTCGGCTACCACTACCAGCCCCTACTACTTACTACTACTACTACTACCATTACTACTACAACTACTTCTCTCCTACTCCTCTTCTCTCTCTCTCTGTTCGTCGTCGGACTTCTAACTAGCCCTTGTTAGGGTTAGACGTATTTATGTTGGTTCGTTCGTTCGTTGTTCACCGAGTTCGCTCATCGAGTACAAACGACACGACATACAACAACATCAAAGACGGGTGAACACATCTATCTCGTTTTTTTTTTCCGTTAGTAGACCTAACTGGATCGGTGGCTGTGGCGTAAACGCGACGTCGATGACAACGACTCGCTGGTTGTTTATTATGAGGTGGGGGGGGGTGATGATTCTGATGATGATGCTGCTGCTCACCAGCACTGGACTGGACTAGGAGGGGGTGGGATGTGTTTGTATGTTTATGTTGTTTTGTTTGTGTTTTGCTATTATCACTTCACCAATTCCGATTCTGATTCTGTCGACAACTATGTTGCTGTTGCCGCCTGCATCATTAGCATTGATATCGGTCAATCGGTATTGCGGTGTTTGTGATGCCCGCTCAATGTCGACGCATTAGCCTGGCTGCTGTCGATCTGCCAGTCTCTCTCTCTCTATCTCTCTCTCTCTCTCGTCAATCGTCGTTTGTTTATCGATTGGTGATGATTGAAATACAATCAGCCTTGTGAGTGTGTCCTTCTCATTGCTTCAGTCATTCAGTCATTCATTCATAAATGTTGATTTAGTAGAGTAATGCTAGCGCGGAATCCTTTTGTCGTCTGTGTCATGATGGCGCCCCGCCGTACAACAGCGCCGAGTTCGGTTTTGTGGTTATTGTGCTTATTGTTGTTGTTGTTGTTGATTATGTTGCTGATATCTTCGTTGTTGTTGTTGTTGTTGATGATGATGATGATGTTGGAATTATTGTTATAGTTTGTTGTTGTTGTTATTGTTGTTGCTGCTGCTGCTGCTGCTGCTGCTGTTGTTGTTGTTGTTGTTGTTGTTGTTGTTGTTGTTGTTGTTGTTGTCAGGTCCCTCCCAATGTTTGCCTAGCCATCCACCTCTCATCATCTGGCAGCACAGACAGGTCCGACTCGCCGGTCGCCGATGCGCTGTTGGTGTTGTTTTTGTTGTTGCGGCAGTTGTTGATGTTTCGTTGTCGTTGTTGTTGTTGTTGTTGTTGCTGCTGTTGTTGTTCCTATCGTTGTTTCTGTCGTTAATATCCGTTGTAGCTAATAGTGAGCTTTGAGCCGAGAACTGGTAGTGGTGGCGGCGGTGATCGTCGTTGGACAAGCAACGCTCGCGGTTCGCGGCCTTCAGCACAATACGCGGCAGTTTCTTCGCGTACTACTCGTTCGGCAGCGAGCGGCTTCAGTTCCTTCTCGCAGTCTCAGTGTGAGTAACACGTCTGTAGTGAGTGACAAGTCGTGACAATCATTCGATGGGGGTGCTGGGGGTGCTGAGGGCGCTGAGGGATAGCGGGCGAGGGGACTCAATGGAGGCTTGGCTACGAGTATTGCATTGAAACTCTGTGGATCGGTCGATCGGTCGAACCGTGATGATGTTGATCGAAAGAATGAACGAGGGGCAATCGCGACTGCGGCCCAATGGATTTCTAGAATGGATGAGCGCTAGCATAGCTCGGAGACCCCCGGAGAGTCAAAGCTAAACATGTCTAAACGCCAAAATCCAAACATGTCTAAACGCCGTTTGCTGCTGCTGCGTCTGGTGCTGTTGATGCATGCATGCATAGTCTCTAGGCGGCGAAACACGGCTCCTAGAAAACGAGATAGTAGAGCGGCGTAGTAGTAGTAGTAGTAGTAGTAGTAGGCAATGCTGCCGCGATATTGGCGCGCAGAGGCGATCCGACGTCGTCCATGTTTTGCTGCTTTGGTGATAAGAGTCCGCCGGTTGAGTCCGGTGGCATGCGTGGTCTGCGCCTCGCGACCGGAGGAGACACATAGCAGGTGCGCGGGGGGCGAGCCCCACCGTTGCACCGATTTGTATTTATGAGGGGGGTCGAGGTACTCGATAATCGAAGTACTGCCAACTTCTGGAAGCACTTCGGTTTGTTCTATTTCGAAGCAGCCTTCATCTACTACGTATACTCTTCTCTCCACCCACCCCCGCCCCTCGCGTCCCTTGTTCAGTATTGTGTATGATGGCCACAGTTGGTTAGTAGTGACTCGTTACTACTAAGATCGTGTACTTCACAGGATCATTTCTGTAGTCTCTCTCTAACGTATCCGCTTGCCGGATTCGTACACACAGACAGACTCGTACTATCGACGTCTGCTTGTTGGTACTGTTAAGCTTGGGTTTTTTTCGTCTTTTCATGATTTTTTTCTTTCTGCGAGAGATGCTGCTGCTGTTGATGTTGCTCCTCATCTCGCATACATACATGTACATACACTTCAAGCATCAGTCTTTCGCCTCCTTTTCTTCTTCATATTATTCTTCCTGTTACTACCACTGCTACTACTACTGGCCATTGCCCATTGCTGGCCGTATGACTTTCTGCTTGCTCTAAGTACCTGTTGGCAGGCGATTGGGAATCTGTAACTGTTGTTGTCGTGGGTGGCGTTGATGTCGCTTTGGTTGTTGTTGTTGTTGTTGTTGTTATCTTTGCTGTTGATGTTGCTCTGGTTATTGTTTTTGTTGTAGTTGTTGTTGCTGCTGATGTCGATCTGGTTATTGCTTTTGCTGTTGTTGTTGTTGTTGCTATGTCGATCTGGTTATTGCTTCTGTTGTTATTGTTGTTGCTGATGTCGATCTGATTATTGCTTTTGTTGTTGTTGTTGCTGCTGATGTCGATCTGGTTTTTGCTTTTGTTGTTGTTGTTATTGTTGTCGTGCCTTATGATTGATTCACTGATGTTTGTAAACAAATACAATGTGATGTTGCTGTAATTATTGTAAGTGTTGTTGTTTTTGATGTTGCTACGTGTTGAAAACGTCGTGACATTCGTTTGTCAAGCAGCTCGAGCGAACTTAAATAGACGAGGACACACAAGTCCGACAATGGATGCTGCGTCGGTCTCTGTCAATTTGTAGTCTTCTATTCGTCTCTCGATCGGCTGTTCCGTCCTATCGCACGCCGTTTTTTTTTCATTCCTTTGACGGGTGAGGAGGGTAAAAAATGCCCAAATCAGCCACCAGCAACAGCACTCGTGCCAGTGGCGCAATGTCCTACATGATTATCCATTCATACTCGAATATAGGAGAATCATTATTGCTGTTCCTGTTTTGCTGCTGTACAACACTGTATCTTGTTCTCTTTTCTTCTTCGTATTATGGTTAAGCATATGATTATCAATTAGTTAACCAACCGATCAATCAGCATCAAGATCAGGCAATGATAATTATTGCGTAATGTGTTTACTCTTTAAGCCCTGTAACCAGTCTGCAGACAGTCAGTCAGACGTCATTCAATCAATGAATATCTAAGTCCATTGATGAATGAAGAAATTAATATGTAAATGCATCAATCATTTAATGAGTCCACGAATCTACTAGTGCTGTCGTATCATTACCGTCATCATTGCTATAGTCACATACGTTTCCGTCAGACAACATCACTTGTTTACCTCAGTAACCGTGAATGAATGAATAATTATCTTGGTGGATTGGCTGAGAACGAAGGGGGAGAATGGTGGTGCTGCTAGTGCTGCTGATGATAACAATAATCAAAACAATCATCATTATAATGAGGGCAACTAGGAAAACCATGAAGGTAGCGCCGAGGCAGCGGCAGAAATTCTACCCTGCCTGTCTGCAAAAAGTGGTGGCTGTCGTAAAATAGTGGTTTCGTTTTGCAGTTTCAGCTGCCACAGTCTGCCAACATCATTGAGTGACTGATTGACCACAGTAGTTGAGTTGACACAACACACACACACACACACACACTGTTCTTTATCCTTTAAACATTTGTTTTAAATTCTTACACAAACTGTTCTGCTTGTTTCTTTTCGTAGCTTTTTTTTTCACTCCCCCTCCTTTCATTATATATATATATATATACATATATAGAACATATTGTGATGATTTATTAATCATTTACAATACGTTTGTACACGGCAGTGCTATATATATATATATATATATATATATATATATATATATATATATATATATATATATATATTTCCTTTTCTTACCCCTGTTCCCTCTATTATTATTGTTATTAATATTATGACGTTGACAACGACAATATAAGTAATGAGTTCGCTTTCATTAATATTACGCGTCTGTTGTTGTTGTTGTTGTCTCTGTTTAATGTCAAGACGGGTGGACTTTTTTTAGTTGGTTTCACCGACAATTGCTTAAATACTCCTATGATTATTACCACACACATTCTGGACAGAGAGGCAGATATTACAGAAATACTTGTCAAGGTGTAAAACGTTGTGCTGGTGTCGTTGCTTTTGACACTTTCTGACAAGGCTACAATATTGTTGTTGCCGTCGCTGGGTTTGTTGTTGTTTTTCCTGCTGTTGTTGTTGTTACTCCTGTTGCTGTTGTCGCTACTGGCATTGTTTTGTTGTCATTGCTAATAGTCCTCACCATGGGTGGCAGGCAGTCTTGCTTATAAGCTCTTTATTTCTTTTTAATACTGTTTATTTATTTATTTCTTTTTTTGCATGTGGGTTCGCCTCTGTGTTGCTATACTGGTAATTGAGACGCACGCACGCAGGTAGTTGATATTGACGTTGTTGCTGCTGCTGCCCCTGCAGCGCGAATATTTAACGCTAATATGTATGTGTGGTTTATGCGTATATTTATGTGTTTGAATATGTTGTACTTCATAATGGCATTATTCGTTTTCTCTCGCTTCAGTTACATATATATATATATATATATATATATATATATATATAATTTATTCAATGTAATCAATCATTCACGGTCGGACCATGACATTTGGGTTCCTGCGAACGTGCATCGAAAGTGTTAGCCTACTAAGGATGCTAGTTCAACGGGTACACGGAAATGCATATAGCAGCGGAGTGCAGAGTCGTTGGTGACAGTTTGTGTGGCCCGGGTAGCTATGATTTGAGGCTGGTTCTGGTTATGATGGCGTTTGTTTCGTTAACCATAAATTAATCGTGTGGTTTAGTTAGCGTTCGTTGTTTTCATCTACCGTCCGAATGCTACCATTGCAATGACAATTGGCTTCAATGCCGAAGCAAGGTCGATGAGGATGCCATTGGATGACGGTGATGAAAAACTACGACCTCCTGTCGAATCACGCGAGTTGAAATAGAAGAGGAAGAACAGAGTGCCGTCTGTTTACCTCTCTCTCTCTCTCTCTCGCTTGTTATCTTTTCCTCTATCTATATATAACTTTTGCTTAGTAATAGGCAGAATTTATTTATATAACTTGCCATGTGATTGTGTTATTACTTGGCATCATTATATTTCCATACTTACTGGTCTGGCCTACTGCTGGTTGTTGTTGTCGATGTTGATGTTGTTGTTGTCGTCGTCGCCGTTATTGTTGTGGTTGATGCTATTATTATTATTATTATTATTGTTTTTATTGTGGATAACGTTATTCTTGCCTCTATGAACCGTGTTTTTGTTAGCTGGCGCTTCACTTTGGATGTGAATGACTGAATGAATAGAGATGTACTTAGGGAAAAAGGAACACATTGTTTATAGAAACAGCCAGATCCCACTGATCGGATGATCTCAGATCGTCTAAAGTTGGCAACGCGCATCTATGACGGGATTTCGATACCATGAGTGTTGATTGATTCGTTCGTGCTTTATCATCTCATACTTGTCAGTATTCATTCAGGTACGTCCGCCTGTCTGCAGTTGTTTTAGTTAGGTTAATCACGAATTATTTACATAAGGTTGATGACACGACCAATACGAAGTCGAACACAAGATCGATGCTCTTATCGACTGCAACAACAAACGTATTAATTTAAGCAGTAAAGTACTTGTGTATCACCTTTTGCTGTTGTTGTTGTGGTTGTTGTTGTCGGTGTCAATAAATGTATTTGTGTTGTTATTATTATTTTTTATTATAGTTGCGTCACCATCGGCGTCGTGAAAGCACTATGTACTATGACGCAGCGGAGGTGCGTAGCGGTCAATGACGAGCTTTTGGGTTGCTTGTAATCTCACCGTCTTTCTCCTAGTCTGCTTCCTTGCTCCTCTTTTCCTGCTTTTGTTGTCGACTTCCTTGTTGTTGTTGTTGTTGTTGCGGTTGTCGTCATCGTCATGATCTTATTCACCCCTCTATCTATATCTTATCTATAGATGCGAGTCGTGAATAGATGGATGTCGCTAGAGCAGTAGGTCGACGAGTCGAAAGATGCTGGTGAAGTGCATTATTGTAACGACCAAGAACACAACGACAGCAACAATGTTTGAACAAACAACATTGCTTGTTCAACTCGAAGGTGTTATTCTTCAACATGCTGCTCGCCTCATGATATGCCGCTCATATATTCTGTATCGGGTCGATTTACTTGTTGCTTGTTTCGGAGACCGATGGATTTTCGTTGTGTCCGAGATTTTTCATTTGTTGTTTGTCCGCATATCTCCCAGTGTGCTGTCGACGGGCTGGTCTGGTCTGGTCTCTCGTGGAGCATTGAACGATGTTGAATGAAGCTGCCGTCTTTCTAGCCAGCCTATGAGGTGGCTATGTTTGCTCGCACAGTTTATTTCCAGTCCAGGAGATGTGAGGTTTTGAGCAAGGGTCAGAGACAATACAGTGTCAGAGGGGGGACAAGAAAAATCTAAATCAAACTCACAAAGAGCTGACGTTAAGTAGCGGTCAGTCATCTATATACAATATTCAGCCAGTAGAGCTAGGCACGACGAGGCAGTCTTAACGAGTGACTCTAAATTTAGTATTCATAGTTCTCGTAATTATTATTATTATTATTAAGATAAAAAGTAATCATAATCGCAAAATATATATAGTAATTATTATTATCATTATTTGTAATATGCTTGCTTATATTTATCATCGGAGGCATCATCGTCATCATCCTAATATTTTTATTTGTAGTTGCAGTGGTAGTTGTAGAAATTTGTGACGGGAAAAACATAACTTCGCTGTTGTTGTTGTTGTTGTTGTTGTTGTTACTAATGTTACTATTTTGGTCCGTGTTGCGATTATGGGTGTTGTCATTTTTACTGTTATGGTGCTCGTCAATTGTGTCCGTCATATGTGTTGATATGTCGCTGTTATGTCGCAGTCGTTATTACCGTTTATGCCAGATATGAATATAGTGCCATTATGTCTTTATCAACACGCTGATGGCCGCTGTCCCCGACTGTCTTCTTCTTCTTGGTCACGTACCGAAATACATTATTGCTCTCCTTGTTGTTGTTGTTGTTGTTGTTGTTAGTGTTTGCAGTTATAGAACAGCAACTATATAACTTTACTCTACATGACATTTTGCTTACAGTCAACCCTACAACCTAGAATTAAATAGGGCACAATAATTTTTTGAGCTCATGTAATTGTCGTATTTGTTTTTAATTGGGAGTTGTTGACGCTACTGCAAGAACGACAGCTTCACTTCTGGCAAATAAAGCTGAATGATTTGGCTGTTCTCGGCAAATAAACCTGCATGATTTGGGCTGTTTCCGGCTGCGACGACCTGACATGCCATAACCGTTATATCGGTGGCTTCGATTTGTATTGAGCGATACCTGCATTAGGCCTTTGCGAGATCTCCCTTCTGCTGCTCCTATAAGAGAGGGGGGACCAATTAGCCGTAATACAGCGTCTAGCAACAACAGTTGCCCCCAATAATAGGCCCAACGAGAGCAATATCGATAAGTAACAACGTGTAGTTTGACAAAAAACATATGGCAGGAAACCTCGCATGTTGGTAATGGCGTTCGTTAAAGAGCAGTATCAACAAAACCTAACATGCCAATACCACCGAAACAGCGGACGAATGCATACAAGCCGGTGGTGCGACTTTGTACGATCGGAACAACCTCTTTTAGTAAATGAACACCGGGACCCGCAAGATTCCACAAGCGCAGTGGTGTTTTTTTTATGAGGTTCATTGTTAGTTTATTTTCATTGCAAACGTGCTCTATTGCTCTTTGCTTCAGCTGGGATAAGATAGTATTGCGGCGTATTGCGTGTGTCGTTCCGTTGCTGCTGAACCTGAATCCGTTCGTTGTGAACCCCGCCACTTCTAGTTTCTGTTTTTGTTGCTTAGTTCAGTCGGTCGAACGATTGATGCTGGTATTTTGATACTTTTCCCTTAATCATGGCATAGTTTCTTTTGGCGTGGTTGTTGTTGTAGCAATGTTGTCGGTGACAACATTGCTAGTTTCGATGTTCTCGTATTCGAGTGTTTGGCTGGGTGACGTTGCATATGCGTGGTTATTATTGACGTGTGACGGTCATGTTGTTGCTGAGGCGCTGTCTTGATCTGTCAGTAGAAGTTGGTACCTTGTCGAATATTAGCAGTATCCGCGGCAGCAGCAGCAGCACTCGCTGCAACAATGCATCTATCACAGGAAGAAGACTAGTGGCTAATGGCTCACCTTTGTGGTCGTTCATGTTTATGACGATGTTGAGAACGTGATGCGTGTAGTTTCGAGAAGTTTTCTTCTTTCGCGCCGTGCATGCATGGATGCGTGTGCGCCATCACTTCTTAATCATTTCCGACCTAAAAGGCAGCTAGTTTTCATGTCTTCTTCCTGCTGCTAAAATGTTATTTTGTCGAAATAATGTCGACATTATGCACATTTGTACAAATGTTTGAGTTATACATGTTCCACTGGTTTATTATTCATCTAAATTTAGTTGCATATATATATATATATATATATATATATATATATTGTAATACAAATTTGTTACGCCTTATGCGACGTCGCTAGTGTACGTCTCACATCAACGTTGAGCCCTATATATGCATATGCGACTCAAGGTAACGAATTTTTGTTACAATATGTTTATATATATATATATATATTTTTTTTTTCATACTTGATAGCGCTGTGCCCTATTTCCCTGCCGCCCTCAATGTCTCCAATATGGCGCCATAGCGCTTTTTTGTGCGGCGTTATGGCCGTATCGGCGGCGGTAGCACACTGAGCCTAGGAGAGCAACGCTGTAGAAGCAGGCTGTAGCGTTAATAAGTGACCCACAAACCCCCCAGTCTCCCCGACGCCGGCTCCCCACAACAACAGCAACAACAACAACCGTAGTAAGATGGCGGCATAGGTGCTGATGGCGGCGAGATCATCACCACCACCACCAGCAGCAGAAGCCATCTCTGTTACACGGTGATGTTCAGGAATCAATCAATCAATCAACCATCATCATCATCATGAATGATTGACGCTGCAGTGTCTGTCCAATGCAGGTTGATGAGGATGTGTGTGTGTGTGTCTTGTATATACATCGACGCAGCGCTGCGATGATCGCTTGTTTGACCGCGCTCACAAACAGACGACTACAATGCTCATCTTTCTCGGAGAACCCTGCCTACTTGCTCTCTCTCTCTGCCTCCGGGCGGTGGAGGCGGCATTGAGGATGGCACCGCATAACAATCGCACAGTGTCTTCTGCTCATCCGCTCTCCCGCCAGGTCTCTTCTAGTAGTACTCCGACGCTTGTTTATTTTCGCGCGTTACCGATTACTCTCGATTGAATACTGTTGTTGTTGTTATTGTTGTTGTTGTTATTGATGATGATGATGGTGGTGATCGACCCGACCTAGTCGGCCCGTTCCGGTTCTGCATGTTCCGTTGCTTTAGCGCCGAACGCGACGCCAGCGGCTGCAGACGTGTTTTGTGGGAAGTTGTTGTTCCGTCGGTTAGAGGACGGCGACGACGGTTTGGTATTTGTCTTTGTTTGTTGTTTAGTCGTCATCAGCGACTACAACAACAACAACAAGATTGATGACAACAACAACAACATTGACGACAACAACAACAACAACAACAAACAACCTCGACACAACTATTACCCGCCAAATTTTGATAACAACAACACCAACAACAACAACAGTAACCCACCAAAACTCCTTTGGTCAGGACGACGCAGACAGCCGCTGTAGCCGCTACTGGCCGACGAATGCTTTCGATGCTTGTTGTGAACGTGAAAACAAGTAGCAGACGACAGTGAGGATGGAAGAGAGGTTTCTTCTACCGTTTTGTTTTTCGGTTTGTTGATGTTATTGTGGTTGTTAGTGGTCATTGTCGTCGTCGTCGTTGTATAGGTGAGATGATGCGATGATAATGGCGCACACGTCTGTGATGATGTTTGCGGCGCTGCTTCCTTTTTCGTTTTGTCCAATTGCTTGATCTGCAACAACGTGATAGATCGATAGATACACAAATAGACAAATAGATCGTAGACGGCGGAAGGCTAATAGCCGATAGTTGGTCTCTACGGAGCAGCAGGAGAAGGAGGCCTAGTTGAAAGAAGAGGTTTGTTTGTTCGTTCGTTCGTTCGTTCGTTTGTTGCTGTTACACTGTATCTGCTGCTATTGTGGCTTGTGCTCTCGCTACGCTATCACTGCTCAAAACGAGACATTTGTTTAGTTTCGTAGTTCGTTTCGGCAAATGTCCTCTAGTTATTTGCGCTGTTTGAAGCCCAAACACTATCTGCTAGCTGCTATAATAATAATAATCATAATAATCTTAATATGTGCTGGCCGTAACGCCATCGCGTCGATTGTCGCGCGTTTGTTTGATTTGGCGGCGATTGCGTTCGCTCAATTCATGCCGTGTGTTGTATGGCGTTCTCATTGTTATCGTCGTCATCCGTGTGCTCATCCATTCATCTCTCGATTTGTCTGTCTGGCGTCAGTATCCTAGCAGAAAACAATCGACACTAACTAGGAAGACAAAAAGAACAAAAAAAAGTCCTGCAATTCCACCATTCGTCAAACATTTTCTTTGCGTCCGTAACGCAGCAGCAGCAGCAACAGCAGCAGAACTTGGTCGTGTAATACAACAACAATAAGGCGCGGACGACCTAGCAACGTCGTTGAGCATAAACAAACAGGTGACTATTGTTGTTGTCGATTTTGTTGTTGTTGTCGATGTCGATTTTGTTGTTGTTGTTGTTGTAACATTTGAACGGCGTCACCAGTCGCTCGCTGATCGGCCGCCTGTTGTTGATAATGTTGGCGTTGTTGTTGTTGTTGTTGCTGTTGTTGACGACGATGCTGGTGGTGGTTGTGGTTGAGCGTGTTAACTAGATATACACAAAACGGGTGAGGGGGAATTGTTGTTGTTGTTGTTGTTGTTGTTGTTGTTGTTGTCGTCGTGGTCCGATGGCGGTTTGCTGAACTATAGAAGAAAATTGGCGCGCTGACGACGCCGCTGCTCCCACAGCCGCCAACAATCATAACAACAACAACAACGTGTTGATGCTACAGAGGAAGCGAGGGCGGGCCTTGTTGTTGTTGTTGATGTTTTAGTTTTGGTTCTGGTAGCCGTTACTTCTGGTTTCTGGTGTTGTGTCCGGTAGGTGTATTGCTGGTGTTGTTGTTCTTACAGTTGTTGTTGCTGTTGTTGCAGTTGCTGTTGTTGTGCTCGTTGTTGTTACAGCAGTTGCTGTAGTTATTGCAGTTGTTACATTTGGTGCTGATGTTGTTGCTGTTGTTGTTGTTGTTGTCTCTTTCAGCCAGCATAGCGTGCTGTTTGAGTTTCAGTATTGTCGCGCTTGTTTGTATTATATATGCTTGTTTGTGGCTGATCGATCGTGTTGACGACAATCGTGTTAGAACAACAAATGAACAGCAAGCAGGAAAGGACAAACAGGTTGTTGCGTTGAACGATTGCTTGGTAAGCACGAGAGGCACCACGACAATCAACAACGAGAGGAAGAAGAAGAAGAGCAGCAGGCTTTTTGGCGCCATATTCTGACCGTTGGACATCCAGCAGCGATTGGCGGCCGTTAACTAACTAACCTCCCCCCCACCCCCTCGCCGCTCTCTAACGTTGTCGGTATCTTTCTGTGAGGTTTTGGCTGTGGTTGAATGAGCGTTTCTACTCATTTGCATTGCTCATCAAGTAAGACTTCCGAGCTGAATTAATTGATGTATGGTGGTTGTGGTGGTTGCCGTTATTGTTGTTGTGGTGGTTGCCGTTATTGCTGCTGCTGTTGTTGTTGTTGTCGTCGGAGGTGTGGGCCAACACGAACAGACATATACTAATCGAAAATAATTAACTTGGGGGTCTTACCACCGATCGGCTTTGATCGTCTGATCAACCAAAAAGCAGCTTTAATCGCCGTCGATAAATCGAAGTGTGATGGAGCTTGTGTTGTTGTAGTTAGCTATTAGTCGCATTAAGTGTTGTGTGCTTATGTTCTCATCTTCTCATCATCATCATTCACCAATGCCAGAGATGTTTGAGGTGTTTTACCTTAAAGATCTGGCTGATTTAAGTATTTTTTTGGGCTTTTTTGGGGGGGGAAGACCGTATCGTAGCAAGCTTGGCGGCAGAATCCCATTGTCAGTGGCTATGTGTTGTTTACCGCCGCTGTTTATCACTGGCAAGTCGTGACTCTTGATCCGGATATGTGCGTCACGCCATGTTCAGTTGCTGATTGCGTAGTAGTTATTATCTAGTATTTATAAGTTCATTATCTAGGCTAGTGTTCTCGGAATACTCTAAAGCATGCTTTCGGCCGTGTTCCCTTGTGGCGACGGTTTTTTTCGCGCCTCTTTCGTTGCAGTGCGAGATGCCGTGCGCTGGCTTCATATATATATATATATATATATATTGGATTTCTATATTTTGACAACCTCCCTATTCATCTGACCTGGTTCTGCGCGACCTTTCCCTGTTCCCATGAATTAAAGGGTCAAAGCTTAGAGATTATAAAGGAGATAAAGAAAAAAATCACATGAACATCTCAACTTGATTTCGAAAGACGCGTTTAAAAAATGTTTTGGTTTGGTCAGTGGCACAAGCGCATTGCAGCGAGCAGGAGCTATTTTGAAGGAAACAAACTATTTTGGAGGATTATTTCGTTTTTTTTAAAAATAAATATCATACATAACATTATAGCAGACACAAACGCAACTGACTGCTTGATAGTTATTGCTAGTCACCCCTTGAAATGACTTCCATCATCCCATGGTACTAGAACAGAGCTTAATTGCTGTAAAGTTGTTTTAGCCGTTTAACTAGTTGGGGGTTAAACAAGTTCATTATATATAGATGTGCCTTTTAAAGCTATTTTTTAAGGATTTGCATATTTGAGTCAAGGTTATATATAACCGGTGGCATGCCTTTTCATTTCTTAATCTCTCTGCGTGTGCTTTTTTTTCATAATGATAGTGTCCATAAGTAAGTTTACAAGAATAATTATACTTATCATTATTATCCGTATTCCCATGATACAGTCATTTCTGTGGCCATTCTATACAGCTAGTTTAGTAAGTGAGTAACGGTTTCGTATAAACAATGAGTTGGTCGTAAACGTGTTTGTTTTCATGTCGTTGTGGTTGTTGTTGTTGTTTGGGTTTATTTACGATTGTGGCTTCATTCAGGTGACTGAATACTACAACTTGTGAAAGAACGGTCCGGACAACAGTGGCCACAGCAGCAGCAGCAGCAGGAGCTTGCCGTATCAACTTCACGAGAAGGCGTCGTATGTGTGTTCACCAAGGAGACGACGCCACAAGACGGGAGATTTTTGGAGGACCATTATCATACGCCTACTTGTCTACCGGCTACTGCGCCAGTGGGTCAGCGGGGTGCGGCGGGGCAGACTTCTTCACTGACTCAGTCCAAGGATCAATCTTCCAGTCGCATACTAGTACTACTAATACATAAGCTCGTGGCCGTCGTCGTCGTCGTAGTAGTCCTAGTAGCAATAGCAGCAGCAACAGCATTCGCTGCAAGCGTTGTAGTTTGTCGTAGCTGCTGATCGCCGCGAAACAAAGAGACAGACATAGACGCGATGCCGCGCCGGTCGAAGAAGGCAGCCGACGACACGGCCGAAGCTGCTGCTCCACCGCCGCCGCCGAGACGGTCGACGCGCACCCGGCGTTCGGTTGTCGATCCGGACGAAGTCGATCCGATGGAGCCGGCACGAAAGCGCGCTCGTGGCAAGCGTGCGTCCGCCAAGAAAGTGTCGTACGAGGAGGAGGAGAACAGTAACGAGCCGTCAAAAGATTCGTCGTCGAAGGACGACGAATCTTTCGACCCGCACGATGATATGGATAACGACGATGAGGGGGCGCCGGCGGCCGGGGGCGGCGTCGAGAAGACGCCGGCGCCACGAACGCCAGCTGCTAAAGCGGGCGGCCGTGGCCGAGGGCGTCGAGCAGCGGGCGCGGGAGGAGGAGCCGCCGCGGCCGAGCACAAGGACACCCCCGCACCACAGCGTGCGGCCTCCGGTCGGCCAGCGAGCAAACGTGGCCGCAAACGGCGAGCGCCTCGGGACGACGAAGATGACGATGATGCTGCTGCTACGGATGACGACCACCACGACGATGCAGCAGCTGAGGACAAGGAGAAGCAGGACCAGGAGGAAGGTGATGATGCTAAAGGTCAGGACAACAACGCCAACGAACGCGGCGATAAGACCGTTGCCAGTGGCGGAAAGGGCCGGCGTGGCGCCGGCGGTGGGAGCAGCTCCCGCAAGAAAAGCAACAGTAACGACGACATACAAGAAGAAGAAGAAGAAGACGATGACGAACATGAAAAGGACAAGGGCAGAGACGAAACGCCAGCAGCAGCAGCAGAAAAAGTAGCAGAAGGAAAGGAAGCGGACGATCATGACGGCGAGAAGCGACAGCAGAAACACAGCGAGCCGGCGGCGGCGGGCTCGGAGGCGGCCACCAGCGACAAAAAGACATCAAAAAAGCAGAAACTCGACACATCGGATGCGACGCCGGCAGCTACAGCAGCACCAGCGAGCAAAACTGGCGAACAAGAAACTACTACTACGGGTAAGCCGTCTGTACCTGCCCAAGGTACGTTGAAGGGCGCCGAAGGCAAATCCTCTACAACGGACGCAGCGAGTCGTGCGCAAAAAAAAGATGACGCTGCTGTCGTCGATAAGAAGAAGGAGGTCGCCGGTGCTGCGACAAAAGAAAGCGAGCAGAAGAAAAGCGATGGTAAGTGAGTCGTTGACTTCTGCTGTCGTGGTTTAGCCTCTTGTTGACAATCGTTGCTTGCTCATTTCTAGTACGACACTACGATACGTAAACATCCACTCAACTTCTATTCTCGTTTTTGTTATTGTTGTTGTTGTTGTTATTGTTATTCAACCGAGGGTGGAACCATGCTCAATGGTTTTTGCTATAAACGTTGCATTCTTCATGGGTTCGATGATCGTTATAGATGTCTAGCCTTAGTTATTCCTCTGATCTTAAATACAATCTTACTGAACATAAATACGTTTAGTTTAGCTTAGCGAAGCGCATAATATGCACAAACCCAAGGGAATATGTCACAGATTTGCGTTTGGCCAGTAGTGGTGGATGTCGAACTCACTTGGCTGATGAATGTTTGTGTGTAAATATGTGTGTGTGTGGGGGTTTGTGTTTGGGCACGCGCCGTTGTGTTCTTCTAGGAGGTGATAAGGAACACGCTGCGGCTCCTGACGCCGTTCCCGACAAAGAGAAAGCCGACAGTCAGAAGAAATCGAAGGCCAGCACGGAGAGTAGCGGCGCTGTTTCTTGTCCGACATCGGGCGATAAAAAGGCGGACCAGTCCGGACAGCATTCGTCTTCAACGGCAACTTCACCTGCAAAATCGGACGAAGCCAAAAAGACGGCTCCTGTGGCCGCCGCAAAAGACGAGGCCAAAGCTGAATCGCGTCCCACAGGCACTTCCGAAACGGGCGTTTCAAAGGTAAGTAGCACTTGCGTCAGCTGTTTGCATTTGCAGGTTGGCTACTGTACACGTTGGATGCTAGCACACTTTTGTTTTCGCTAATACCACTGCTATTACTACTAGCCAGCAAATGAATCAATATGCTTAATTTTGGCATCATTTTGTAAGCTCGGTCATCAGATGATCGCCAGTCAATGGGCAAACGAATTAATGATTGAATCACCAATACAGCAATCACGAATGCATATCATCGAGCAGCGGGGGTACGGGCTGCACAGCAGAGTATGAGGTAGTTTAGACCGTTGTTGCTGTTGCTGCTGCTGCTGCTACTGCTGCAGATCACTGACATGATGAACGTCTTTCTGCACTCTGACTACGCTGTGCTGCGATGTGCGACCATCATTTCAGGAGGCCACTAATTCCGCTGGTGCTGCTGCGGGTGCGGTGACACCGATCGTGAAGACGTCGGCGGCGAACGCGACAGTGCCCCCCACCGCCACCACCCCCGCTCCGTCCAACACCACGAGCACGACGACGTCAACAACCGCGCCCACGACGGACGAGTCGAAAACAAAGCCCAGGCCGAATGGAATCATTGCGCCTACTACTGCCAGCGCTGCTGCAGCTGCCGCCGCCTCCGCCACTGCCCAGGACTCGTCGAAGGAGCCGTCGACCCACGAGCCCAATGCAAAGGCCGACGCGGCGCCCGTGGAAAAGGACCTCTCGGTGGCTTCGGTCGTGGCGCCAGGAGCTACGACGACCGGCGCAGGCGATGTCGCCAAGGAGACGAAGGAGGTTCTGGACAAAACGGATGGCGCAGATGTGGTCGCTATGCAGAAAGCCACAACGCCGGCCGCCGAAGCGGCAGAGTCCTGCGGGTAGGTAGTTTGTCTGTCTGTCTGTTGGCTGGTTGGTCTGTCTGTCTGTCAGTAGAGGTCTTGTGGACGACGACGACGATGAACACACGCACTGAAAGCGAATGAGCGAGAGAGTGGGAGAGAAATTGCGAGATAGTGCGAAAGCGTGAATGAGAGAGAGAGAGCGAAAGAGAGCACACGAACATCATGTACTACTACTACTGCTACCACTGGTCCTATTACCCCCGTACTATTATACTCTATGACGACTACTAATACCCCCACCCCACACACACACACACAGCTCTTACTTCTACTACTATTACTACTGCAATTGCCACTTCTGCTCCCCCCCTCTCCCTCTCCCTCCCCGCAGGAATTATAATATCCATGATACGCTGTGCAGAATCGCAGAACTAGTGACAATTTGATCGAATGATCATCATCCATCCTTGTATCCATCCAGGCAACAAGCAACCAACCAGTCAAACTCGATTCACTTGTTGTCATATCGCGCTGTCTTGCGCCTTACTTGCGCCGTACTTGGTGTTCTACTACTACTCATCTGTGGTGGTTTGGGGCATTCAAACTTTGCGAAATTTGCGCTTTGTTGCGCTTCTGTAGCTAGCTAGTTGGGAAGACTAAGGACTGCCTGGAGGCGGAATGGCTGTATAGAGAAGACGGGAGGGGAAGGAGGTTGGCCGAGAAACGGAGGCGGAAAACGAGAGACAGATAGATATCGTATCTGGAACAGCGGACTGGCTGGCTGACTGACTGACTGCGTTAGTGCAGAGATAACTGTAGAAAGCTATGTATCATCACCCCTCTTTCTTTGTTCTTTGTTCACAACTTTTCATGTCGTTAGCCTTCGGCGTTAAGTATACGCAGATGGGCGATGCTGTTATTTACATTAATTTTGGCGACAGCAGCAACAGCATTAGCAAGCATTTAAGTTACGGCTCACTGCAAAAAAAAGATCATTCATCGGGCGATGATAATGATGATGGCGATGGCGATGGTGATTATGGTCATTCATTGTGGACGACGCAACGCTGGGCGTAAATATGTATTGAAGTAGTAGTATTCATCTCTCCCCCAATACCAATACCAGCGTCGGGAGCGAGGGCTTAATTTAGAATCGTGCAGTGGCGCAGGCTTGCCAGACGCAAGGTTGCTCGTCTGGGCTGAACATAGAGTAGGCGAAGATGAAGGGCATAACGCAGAACAACGGAATACGCTCTTATGAAGTTGTTTTGAGCCTCTTTGGGAACACACGTATATATATTATACATATACCATCTTATTTGCAGCAATGTAATAAAACAGCGCATAACATAACGTAAATGCCAGTATGATTAGTAGATCGCCACTATGGAACGCGAGCATATATATATATATATATATAGAGAGAGAGAGAGTTAGCATTGAAGTAGTAATCTGCCGATTTCGGATCCATCCAGGTTGTAAGGCTCGTACTATGGATGGCCGGCAAGTATATTTGACCGGCAGTTTTGCTGCATGCTGCTAGATGTGGTCCGGTTCCTTTTCCCTTGTTTTCATCATTCTCATCTCATAACGGTACATATTGCATCATCAACCACATCATGGCCGTCACCACCACTAGTGCTACAACCAGTAACGAAGCGAATCGCCACAGTAGCTACAACAATAAACTAGCAAACATACAAGCGGACAGACAAACAACATAAACATCAGCAACGATGACAACAACAACAGAAAACACCTGCAGGAAAGTGGGGTGGTGACGACGACGCTGTATGAAAGAAAGACGACGACAGGCATCGACAAATGATATTGATAAATACATAGTAACAGATTATAAATATCTATCGATCATCGAGCGAGCGGATTTTGCTCGAATTGAAGGCAGGAGGGGAGGAGGAGAAGCAGCTGCAGCGGAATGAGCCATTCATAATAACAATAGGCTTCAATAAGCTGTACGAGCAGGCTCGCGGTTACGTGGCCGAGAAGCAAGGGATAATTAACATGATAATAAGAACAACATTGACATCAGCGACAATAACAACAGTGTTGACGACGACAACAACATCAACTTATGGACAGCTCCACGAAGACGATGAAGTTTGCAGTAGAGCAAATACACGCTATGGTAAGCATGTACCACAGAAAGCACACGAAATTGACTGTGCGATTACGGCGTACATCCCATATATACTTATATATATATATATACAAACATGAAATGAAAAACGTTAAGCGATCGAGGGTCATATGAGTACAAGGCGACGAAGGGAACAGGCTGATGACGAGAAAAAATGATGAGAAAATAAACTGTGGGAAAGACGTCAATGAATTGCTCTCGGTGTCCTGATTTAGGTACGTGTCTAGGTAGATGCCGCGAGTACGGTCGGGAAGAGTGATGCACATCCATCCAGGCGACGTAGCGTAGTTGTCTGTGCAAAATAACCGCCTGATTTTCTGTGACTGAGGCCGTCAGAAAACGACTGACGTGTGATACATATCCATACGCCATATACAAATATGTATACATGCATAGTAACAGATCATGTGCATGCATCACGAATGTGTGTGAACGAGAGAGAAAGAAAGATAGTCCCTCAATCACAGGCTGACACCACCACCCCGCCCCGCTTGACGTGAGTGGACATATGGTTGAACCCCCAGCCTCGGCCCTGAGGTATGATGTGGAAAAAACCTGGCGCTGTGACAACTGCAAAGAGGGCCACTGGCAATCCATCCACCATCTAGTCGGTTGCGCTCACTGTGCGGCAGCCATTCGTTCTAGACCAGAACCGCAGCTATACGAACAGACAAGAGGGAAGCCATATGAACATACACTGTTGCACGGTTTTGCGGCTATCTCTCATCATACGCTGTTGTTTTTGTTCGCTGGACTGATAATCCGCTCTTGTTGTGTTGCTGCTGCTGTTGCTGGTCGATTCAACGCGACTTTGAAGTCGTCGCTTTCTGTCTGTTTGTTGTGTATTGGTCGTCGTAGTCGTTAGTTTATTGATGGAGGAGACTATGGAGAGCGAGTCGGAACGAGTAAGTACTCGATAGAAGTCAGGTTAAGCTACAGGCGGCACCCATTTGTGTTCTGGATTCTGTTGTGATGTTGTTCTTGTTGCAGTTTCAAAGTAGTGGGCTCGGGCGCGACCCGTCTTCTGCTGAGGCCTGGCTGTGTCGACACGATCGGGGAGGTTGAGACGGGATCTCTGGGGGCGTTGGCGTACCGCGAATTGGATGGCCTTTCGTCGCAAGCCTACCGGGCCAACGTTGAAGCGTATTTGGCGACTCACTGCTGTGCTACCGATGAGGTACCTTCGTCTCGTCATGTACACCTACACGTCCAGTTGTTGTCTCTAGTCTCTATATTGTGATCACCTGGTAGCGCTGGCTCTTGTTGACGGGGATCGCCAGAAAATTCGCTTTCGATACAAACTGAACATTTTCCTCCTGCTGGCTCATCGGTGGGTGGGAGGCCCGCTTTGCACGGGACCTCCATTTCCGTAGTTTATGCTGTATTGGTCCACGGACTTGGAATTATCGAACGCGTGTCGATGTATTTTATAACGGAATTGCTCGTATGCACATATGTCACTGGCAGCTAACAGTGACTCGTTTAGAACTAAAAATAGCAACATAAACCCACTAAAGCCGGGCTAGTGAGAGCATACTTTAGACACTAAACCTAGCAAGCTTGAACACGCTCTACCGCGAGAGAGAGTTAAAGGTTGCCTTCTATGCTACACGTGTTTTTCGAACGTTTTAGCTGGTTTCCATAAGGATGATACCACTATCCAGGCATTTGGATTTACACACAACGATTAGCATAGGCATTGGTTTTTGGTGAGACGCTAGGAGTGTTTTTATAATCTGCTAAGTAGATGCATTCACAGAATGCCTGGGTAGCTCTCACTTGGTTGCGTGCGAGTGCTGAACTGTGTGAATCTGTCCAAAAATGCTCGGAACGTGGTGATTTTGTGGTCATGTCTAACTTATCATTTACTTGGTGCCGCATAAAATTAATGAAGTCGTTTTCGCGTTTGCTGTTGTCGCCGTGTCGTCTTGTTAACGGTGACGGCGACGTTGCCTGCGTGATATAGAAGGCACACGTTCTCCACGGGGGCGGGTTGCCAGACAATTAGAGAGTGCGTGTATCGGAGCAAGTACGTTCATTTTTCAAGAGATGCTGTAGAAATGCTTATAACAGAACATCGTACAGAACAGTTCTCATCGTATGTTAGTCGCTTGTCTGAAAGGCGCATGATTTGTTAGATGGATTCGTTATCTAGACGCGGGAGGTGGGGGGTGGTCTTGAACTTTGATGAGGTGAAAACCATCTTTGCTAATTGCTGTGTCTTGATGCGTAATAACAATAATAGTACATGGTGGCGACACTGTGTGCGCGCGGAAAGTCGTTCACACTGGTCAACGTTCAAATGGAGACGAAAAATGTGTCGGTGGCAGCTTTGCTCGTTGGATGCCTGATGCGTCAGTTGGACTCGCGCCCCCACGCGTTCATCGTCACGGGACACATGCCGCACGTTCAGCCGGATAGCCCGGCATACGAGCTGCTTCGCGATGGTTACTTTGGCAACAACTCGATCGAGACGTTACTGCGGATGCAGGACATCAAGATGAACGTCGAAGACACATGGGATAAGGGCCTGATCGATTTCCTCTGGAAGGCGTACCAGCACTCGCGGCCGTGGATGCGCAGCGTCTACGAAACGGCGCTCGTAAGTTTGCCAGCCGGCGTTCTGAACTGCTCGTGTCTATCTGCTACAGCTGTATAGCGCAGATGAATTGTATGTCTTCTTCTGGTTCGATGACATGATCGACCCAGAACAAGTCAAATTAGTACAGTAGACCGGTTGAAATTGGAAATGTCGTTGATGGGTTTCCTGTGCATACGCCAACAGTTATTAGGTATACACAGAAAAACCATACAGAGGTTGTTAATTCATTATGTAGGCAAACGAGATAGAAGATATATATATATATATATATATATATATATATTCAACTTACGCTGTGCTGAATAGAAAAGAGGAAGTGAAAGCACGAGCTGAACACACATACGAATGGTACAGTTTATACCATTCAAGGAAATATACATTTATATTGAAATATCTATACATTTATATAGCGGTATCTGTATATTTGTGTGCGCGTAGAGAGAAAGACGCGGCACATACGCATGTACTGCCAGTTGTGTAGCCTGGTGTCCTTCTTATTTCAGAACGCCGAGAATGAGATCTCGTCGAGTGGCCGCTCGATGGTCTGGCATTCGACGAAGGGCATCAGTGTGGTCAGCGTGCACAGCCACGCATCGCTTGCCCGAGCGGACCTTGCCATTCGAGAGGCTTAATTCGTGAGGCTCCGCATTCCGCAGACCTGGCCGCGTCGCCCTTGGCCGCACGACGGTCCGAAAGAAACTCGCCGAAACAAGCAACCTCAGTGCGAGCATCGTGCGACTTCATGTACGTGTAGGCTAAGCGCAGAGGTAATCAACATCAACTTTCGGCGAAAAAGAACAACAGCACTAGTGGAAGCGGCGTCGATACCCGCTGGCCTCTGTTGTTCTTCGAAGGTGACCAACCTCATACAGTCGACGCACGCATTATATCTCCACGGTGGCGAGTGACCAGGGGGGAGCGGGGGGTGGGGGGTGAGCACAATAGAGTCTCACAGTAGTTACTACGCACCATTACACGAGTAAAATGATTTGTGCATAGGTGCGCACAGGTTTAAGTGCCTAAACAACATGTGTGTGTTTACGCGCGCGCATGTCAGTCATCGGGTCTGTGTGGCATCGAGTGCAGGCAGACTCGATCAAGTAATGACGCAGTCAGCTCGAACGAAAGTCAGCTGCTTGCTGTGCGACTGGCTGTCCGGCCAACACAGTTACAGAATGTTTACTCATCTACGGTAATACTACTGTACACTTTCACTCGCTTTCGTGTTGCGACGTTCCCTCACTTTCAGTAGCTTATAGCATGATTTCGGCTCAATTGACCCAGCAACAAACGGCATAAGCTAATCAACGACGACAGGCAACAGGCACAGCATCAAACGATCAAAGAAAAGCGGCCCGCTGCTGGTGGTGGTGCTGCTGCTGTTGTTGTCATCAACTACCATAATTCAACTTGGCTGCTGCTACCACCACGCAGTAGTATAAGGCGACAGCCAGAATATGGTTATAATAATGTGGGGTTGGACGGTAATGCACCATTTCAGTTTACTGAGACTGAGAGAGAGCTCCCCGTTTTTTTTCTGTCTCATCATGTCCGATTATAGTCCACTCCGGCATTAACCTTGCTTAAATTGAAAATCATAAAAACCAATTTAAGAGCGGCCGTTTCAGGTCGTCTTGAACCCACGACCTCGACAAATGCATAGCAATGGCTTTGCCACTAAATTACTTTGTTTGGTAAACTCGCCTTAAAAGCACCTTGCTCGGTATTACGATGTGTTACGTCGTATTGTGTTCTCGTTGTTCTGGATTCTCGTTACTGCTACTTACGTTGGTAATGCAGAGTTAATTATCAATCAGTTATATATATATATATATATATATATATATACATACATATAGCAGCTAGAGAACACTTTCTCGGAGCTTGTTTATCATATTTCCTTAGAGCAATTTAAAACTTCGTTCTTAGAAAGTCTTGCACAGTCGACAGTGGACACGTGAGCCTCGACACATCGAGGCAACGCAAGCCACTACTGTCCAAATTGTAGGCAACAATCATTACAGATTCTCTATAGAACAGATTATTGTGTGAGCAAGTATATATTGGGTCTACAAAAAAGTTTATATATACTTGCTAAGTATTACTGGTTATTGCCTACAATCTGCACTATAATGGGAAACGGGGCAAGTCTCAGCGTAGAACCTTTTGTGCACACGATGACAATTTTGTGTCTTATCCACTGCGCGAGACTTTCGTGAGGATTACATTGAATGTGCTGTTTTAAGGGATTTCGAGGAACTTCTCTTAACAACATATTCACGGCAGCACGAGTCTGTGCATACTGTGATTTTGTTTGTATAATTAAGGCTGTCGACTCATGTAGATAGTACATTTATATACATACATGAATCGACTACCTTAAATATATATGCAGCGTCAGGCCAATGCCGGTGGGACTTTAAGAAGCAAAGTTAAGTTACGGAAACGTGGGTAGCAATACTTTTTTGCGCATTGTTTGACTGAAATTAAATGACGTTAACGATAGATGGCTGTCATGAGCAAAGGGTAACCCTAGTTCTTACTAGGAAGATGACCTATCTTTCATGCAAGGAGTCCACCTTCCGAAGAAGATGCTTAACCTTCCGATGCTATATTTGTAGTTTTTTTGCGGTGTCTGCTCGCTTGTGGACCATCTACCTTGAGGATCAATTTAATAGTAGCCTATGCATTGAGCTATTTATTTTGTATGTAACTCCTTGCACAAACTTACAGTGTGAGTCAGCCTGTTGATTTATGTATGCGTTTCGTTAATTATTTATGCAGGTAATTGCGAAACTTCTGGATACCACAACGAGGAGTTGTCGCCCCGAGGTGAAATTTCAAGATGAAATAAAGTATGAAACATAGGCTTTTCGTGTGCGCAAATCAACAAAAACAGCGGGACAAGATATGTACAAGCTGTTTGGCGAGCGTTAGATCAAATACTAAAAGATGCCCACGCAAGGACACGCATGCCGGCGCTGACGGCAACACAGCAGTGTGTTTTGCTAAATTGTGTTTAGATTCTCGTCATTGTTAATCGACTAAGGCTGAGGTTGCCCCCCATGGCCAAGAACTCCGAGACAGCAACATGGAATAATGCGTTTGCGTTAAAAATTACTTGCCTTGTGTGCATTTATATATATATATATATATATATATATATATATATATATATATAAAAGAGTCGCCCTTATAGAATCGTAATATAATTGTCAACTACTAACAAGGAAACACGATGTATTAGTACGTGTAGTAAGCCTTATATATAGACACGCAGTTCTACTGCTGTGCTGGTCCAGGGCAATATTGAAAGAAGATTGAGAGAGAGAGAGCAACAGACATTGTATTGTCGTTCTCTCGTTAAGCCTAACGCCTGCGGTTCCGGATTCCGATTGTATGGTCTCCTGTCAGGTGCAATGCTCGTAAGACAGGACATGGTCGTTAATTATGGTTAACTGCCTGTTAGGCGATGGGACGGGAAATTAAACCTAAGATTGTGCTATCTATACATTTATGGAATTGGTTCGTTTGTTGACATTGATATAGGTATATAATGATCGAATATAGCCTAGCCTGTACAAAAATGTGTAAAATGACAGAGACAGAGAGAAATGTGTGATGAGTGACTGAGAAAATGCTTCCAGAGTATCTGGACGATGATTATGGCAATTGCTATGAGCGATTGATTACACTGTACAGAAGTTTTGTCACGTCCGGAGTTTAGGTTCGAGAGAAATCAATGGGCATTCCTGGTTAGTTAGGAGTCTGTAAACAATAAATATATATATATATATATAGAGAGAGAGAGAGTAAATAAAACGTTAATTTAGTAATCGGTGATTGTTTTTCTTACGATTGTTATTGCCTACGTCAAATGTGAATGCGTGAATCGATCGTTATCGCGTGCCCATATCTGGCTCGACTGTGATGAGTCAGCTTGCCATGCTTTAATGTCGTGATATCTATGCTATTCAGGGTTTTATCGGGTCAACGGTACGGTCATATACGAACTACCTTAGTTCACGGTTTGCGTCGCATTCTCGCCTCTATTATTATTCAACAATAATAATAACTTTTTCGGGGTGTATGTCAAAGCATGACGGATTGCTTTATTTAAAAAAAAAATATTGCTTGCCCTATTTATGTTTAATACATTATTACGATGGTTAGGTTGGAAGATGTTTGTTGATTGTTTTTTTTGTTAGAAAGGAAACACGATATTAGTATAAAGATGGTGTATTCAATAAAATTGCTAATGTAACCTTTATTGTGGCTTTTAAGCATTCATAGGGCTTAACCCTCTAGCGACATAATTTCCATAGATAGCGAAGCACGCATCTGTGAATTCTAAGCTCTGATATTCGGTTACTATACCATTGTACCAAGTTAGTTCGCGAAGCACTGCTTTGTGTCGCTACAGGATCTGTCTCCAATAACTGCTTATATATATATATATATTCCAAATGGGGCATCCGTATTGTCCTGAAGGACGAGTCCCAGACGCCTATTGGTTTGATAAACGAAAAACAATGATATTGGCTTTTTTTTAGCATTACATTGTCCATATATATTCAAATTCAAGTGATTCACACCGAATAAACGTCTCGTATTGACAGCAAATTCGATTACAGAGCCAAGCTTGAAAGCCTGGATTCTCAATTATATAAAATTGAGAAGGGCCAGGAACGACAATAGGTGTCGATCTAGGTGTACCAATTTCACTTCTTATAGACTGCGTCGGGCTTAACCATTCAGAGCCCTCAGGGCGACCATGGCGCACCGGAAGGTGAGCACAGCGGCGGCAGCTTCTACTCGCCGGAACGGATCCGTGGGATCAGAAAGCGAAGAAACGCCGTCGTCTGTGGGTGGTCTAGGCCCCATTCCTCAGAAACCTGCACCAAACATCAAAGAGAACCTAATTTAGTCTGGGGAAAAACTAACCTTCCAAACCACTCAAGTCCTGACGAGTCACGGGGATTTTCAGTCCTACGTGCTCAGGATCGGGAAGGCTCCCAGCCAAGCGAGCGTCCACCGCGGCGATGGCCTCGACGACATTTAAGAGGTTCTACTAGAGAGCTGGTAGCTTTAACATTTTTGCTGGCACCCCCGTGACACCCTGATCCCAGTTCGACCTGGCCTGAGAGAATTGACATCGGATTGGGAAGAATTGTTGGCAATCGTTGATACAATTGAAGTGTGTCTTCTTAAAGCTGTATTTACTACGCTTACGTCGGACTGACGAAATTACTGCTACAAATATATTTGATGCGTTTGCGTCTTTACTTCGCCCTTGTTTCGTTGCTACTTTGACTCATCCAATATTGACCATTAGCCGAAGAAGGTTTGGGCGCTCTTTTGTGACTGTGCGTATGATACCTTTTTTGTGGAGGAGTGGTATGTGGTGGAGGGTGAATGCTTTTACGCACTGTTGTTACGAGTGCGGGGTGTTTCCGCTCTCGAGCAGGGTAGGGCTCGATCCTTGTGGTTAGATGTTGGTCCATCAAGAGCCCTACCCACTAAACACATCTTTCCCCTTAAGCTTCACTCTCTAATAGCCCAGATATTCATAAACAGTACTATGGACCATTAGGAGAAGTGGCGAGCGCCTAGCGGATCATTTGGCCGAAGTCACTCACGAGTTTCCCCCAACGGTCCGACGTGCTTGTCTCAACGCCTGCAGCCCCCGTTTGATTACAAGCCACGCCATCCGTTCTTTTGTGTACTTGCCGAGCTCGGCTTTCTTTTTCATCACTTCAGTTGCCATTTCCTCGCCCAGCTTCTATGCTGATGCTGTGCTGCACATGTACTCCACAAACATTCTCGTGATACTTCTCGGCGGGTCTGGTGTTTTGGCTCCAATTTTGAATGGCCCGGTGAGCCTATTGGGATGGCGCCCATTGTTTTTGCCACGACCTTATCGGTTTTCCCTCTTAACTTCTTTTTTGGACTGAAGCCCTCTTCCCCAGATACTTTTTTTCCTGTTTACTATTAAGTCCCAAGGTGGGAAACCAGCCAGTGCCAAGGCTGCGTTCGTACGAACCTGGCGGTAGGCCTGCAGGATCCTAAGCGTCGCTGTTCTCTGCGTGTTTCTCAGAGCCTTTCTTGCCGTTGTCGTTTTTAGGGCTTTTACAGCCAGACTGGCGCCGCGAAGAGTGCAATTGATTCGGTAACCGTCATTGATAGTCGTCGCCGGTACGGTCGGGGCCCGTGTAAGTTTGAAAGGATCTTCAATCGCGTTAGCGCCTTGGTCGTGCACTTCCTAATGTGATTTGTGCCTCTAAGACTTTTATCTAGCAGGACACCAAGGTACCTGCATTCTGCTGCTTGCTTGATCTCTTGGCCCGCCATCGTCAGTTTTATGTTGCTTACCCTTTTTCTCCCTGTCAGGAGAGTGGCTTCCCTCTCTTGCGGGGCAAGTTGTAGCCCAGCTCTGTCCACCCATCTTTTTGTTGACCGGAAAGCCACATTTATCTTTAATTTTAGCTCTTCCTCTGTCTTGAGTAATGTCGGCTAAGTCATCCGCATACGCTTTTATTTCTACTGCCTGCGGGAGACCTTTTTGTCTCGAGACGTCATGTGCTATGTTCCAGAGCAGGGGGCCCAGGATTGACCCTTGTGGAACTCCTGCTCTCATGTCTATCTACACCGTGTCGTTAAAAACTCTTCTGTCTTCCAGGTACCCCGAGACGGCCTCCACAAGAAAGGGAGGAACCGCTTTATTTACCAAGGTGTCTAAAATCTCTTCCCACGGCAGACTGTTAAACGTGTTCCTGACATCCAGAAGGACTGCCCCAAGAAGCTTCCGTTTCGACATAGGTAGACCTGATCTGTTCTTGCAAAATCCCTTTTGGTTGACCGATAGAAGATCATACTGTTCGGCAAACACTTTATGTCTGTATTCTGTAATTGCCTCATACCCTTTTGCTAGGGTACTCAGGAGACATATAGGTATGTACTATCCATTACTTTTGGGAATCAGGACCACTTCCGCCCTCTTCTAGTCTCTGGGCATTTTGCCACTTGCCATTGTCTTGGTGAGTATTGTCGCTACCAAATCCGGATGTTGAAGAGCATCTTCCCCGCTATAGGCGGATTGCCGTCGGGTCCCAGAGACCTCCCTGGTTTAAGCCTCTCAGCTGCCATTATTACTTCTGCGCGCGAGATGAGTGAGAATTGCTCTTCTTCTGGGGGTGTCCCTTTTATTACGTATGTCTCCCTATTAAAATGTGCATGCTGTGGAAAGAGTTTGTTTAAAATGTGTACGACTTCTGTGTCTGGCAGAATAACTTTTGGGGCCTGCCCGCTTTTTCCTCTGACCATTTTGTGGGGTTTTCCCTATATAGGAAAACCCTACAAAAGGGTCAGAGGTAAGGTCAGAGGGTTCGTTATTTATGTTATTTATGATTTGCCACCAGCAGCTTGCTTTCCGCTAGTTTATTTTGAAAAGCGCTTTGCATCTTCTATGATTTAATTGTAACCATTGTATCGTTGCATAGTGTTAGATCGACCATGGACTGATGTGCGGGTCTGTCGAAGGTCATGGATTTGCCATAGCCTTATATATGCAGGTTCAGGCTAGCTGCCCACTCAATCAAGGTTCTCCCTCTCTTGTCCGCCAGCCGCGATTCCTATGTTTCCGATGCCTCGTCCGAAGTCTCCTGTCACCACTACGCCCTTACCCTTAGTGGCTTCATTTATTAGTACTTTTATTTCGCTTCTTTAGTAGGTCCTCGAGTTCATCCAGGCTGTCGTTGGGGCTACAGTAACAAGAGTACAGCCTCCATCCTTCCAGCGGTTCTACCCATACAAACCCGTGCCCGCTTCCAACCGTTATGATTTGCACGGATAAACCGGAGTTTATAACTACTGCACTCTTGGTTCGATCTGAAAACTATTCCTTTTTGTTTGTTGTCATCGCTTGATTTGGTTCGCTAACCGCCCCTAGCTTGGCTGCTCTCCTTGCAGGGCACAGACACCGCACTGAGAGCCCCACAAGTCAATACCTTTGATGTGCACATGGAAAAATGGGCACGAAAAAAAGCAGTTTCGTCAACACCACTGACGAACCTGCAGATGCTTTCACTCAAAGCGGCGCTAGGCCTTTTTCAATATGACAATAGCACCTCTTGTTTCGTACGGTATTTAGCTCGCATGGGCAAAACTAAATGCCCTATTGTACCTAGCGGTGCTTGACCGCGTAGAACGTGCCTCTGCAAAACGAGCCTTAGTCGCATTACAGTTTAGTTGTTAGCCAATGCAGCTCTATTCGTAGAACAGAAAGCAGTTTACACTCCCAGAGACCCCGGCGTGTCTCCAAGTCATTGATCAAGGTCAGGAAAGATGGTTGACACTCATATAGAGTCTGTACTTCATACTAGAGATAATACTATAGAGAGATATACACCACAGTGTTAAACTCAGAGTGGAAAGGAGCAGGCAGGTCAAATATACATATAGTTTTCCCATACATTCTGTCATACGACAGCTTCCACGAGCCAAGTGACGAATGCAGTTGTACATACTGTGACAGGTTGTCTGCAACTATACCGTAACTGCATCCGTGTGCTAGATTATAGATCATGTCGATGACATCCGCTTGTTGAACAGTCCCAAGCTAATGAAGAAGAGATGCGGCAGGCCAGCCAAAGAAGAGATGCATTGAAGATATATACGTTACGGTGAGTTCCAAGCCCGTTGGGGACGGAAGATAGTCTAGGCCAAAAAGGGATTGCGGAAGAAATAGGTGGTGTAAATAGCGGATTATAGCAGTCAACGGGAAATCACCAATCGGATCGATATTTTTAGCCATATAATCACTGCAGTAACTGAGTAGCGCTTTGCACGAATGGCATGGACGCATTGGAGCCAGTTGAGATTTTCATTGAGTGTAAGTAAACTTTAGCGTTTATCGTAAAAGTCAAGACTTTTTAAAATTCCAATGCAATATATAGATATAGATAATTTGTAAAGGCTGATTGTGAGGTAATCTCTCTCTGCGTGGCAGGAAGCCTGCAGAGACGAACGAAGGAAATCGTTGTTCAAATGTGTGTATATATATATAATGCTGTTGAAAAACTGCAAGATATGCAACATATGCAAAGTGTTCCGAGAATGTAGCTGAACCCTGTACACGGACAGAATTACGCCTCCCAGTAGGGTATGCACAGAGTCAAGGCCGTGCTTACGAACCAATGTCATGCAAAAAATGGAAAAAAAGAAACAAACATTATATATATATATATATATATATATATATATATATATACAGACACAAGTCCACGACGTAGAGCGAACCCGTAGCGTGATGCTTCATAGCGTTGTGGATACTAAGAAATTGTCGTACTATGACACTACTTCGTGGCTGGACGTGCGCAGACTGTCGTCGGCAGCTTCGATGCGGTACAAACCATGAAACAGTGAGGCTGATTTTTGCACTGATGGATGGACATAATAATCTCTGGCCGGACAAAGCGATACAGCGAGAGCAGAAGCGACAGCGGCAAAGAAAGAGAGAGAGAGAGAGAAGAAGTATGAAATTCGGCGAAGATTGAACATTTTTTTGAACAAACACTGCTTGCTGGTTGGCTGGATTTTTAGCTACACCAAGTCCGTGTTGATTTGTCTGTGTGATGAGAAGTTATGCAAACTTCTCGCGCAGAGCAGACACGAAGTCAGATAAGTAGACATATCGATGGTGATGTACAGGAGGCAGACAGCCAACGGTTACTGCATCGTTTGATAACAAGAGTCAATGGTGATGAGCCCCCCCCCCTTCCTGCGTGTCCGCCAGAACGGTGTGCCGTTTAACTCCTCATATCTGGGTGAGAAGTGGCCACCGTCGCCTGTGACGAAGTCACTCACCGCTGATTCCGTTTAGCTACTGCGAGACTAGCTTCAGCATCAACAACGACAACAACAACAACGATCGTAACAACAGTAGAAGCAGCAATCGAAATAACAACAAGTGCAACAATAACAACGGCCATAGCAATAGAAACAACAACAGCAGCAACAGCAACAACCAGAACAACAGTAATAACGGCAACAACAACAATAGCAACAACAACGACAACGACAACAACTTCGATGTCGCATCATGGTCGTTGGAGGTGTTCCGCACAATTCACCCCAGTACAAGTTGTCGTAGTATTAGTAGTCGTGGTCCTCGTCATCGTAGTTATGATGAAGTTTTCGGGCTGATTTTCAGGCAAGATTTAACGTCCAGGTACCTGTAACGTAACTGTTTTTCACATTGCTTCTTAAGACGGACTACCCCCATAAATACAAATCTGTGCAACGGTGGGGCTCGAATCCGCGCACCTATCTAGTGTCTCCTCCGGTTGCGAGGCGCAGACTTAAGCCACCACCACGCCACCGGGCTCGACACTAGTAAAGTCACAACAGTGAGCTTATGCAGGTGCTAAATCACTCACTACGAACGGCTGGCTACCCAACGAACTACCACCTGCCGTCAGGTAAACCACCTGCCAGCTGTCGAGAGTCTGACGGTTAGTTCGCTTGTCGACTCCTCTGGCGCTGTTTCCGTGACGCCTTCCCCTCTCCGCCTCTTTCTCTATCTCGCCCCCCTTCTCTCTATCTCACCCCCTTCTCTCACTCCCTCTCTCTCTCAACTCGCCCCCCTTCTCTCTATCTCACCCCCCTGTCTCTCTCTATCTCGTCCCCCTCCCTCTTTCGCTCTCTGGAAGCCCGATCCGGGCCCCAAAGCGTTCCAACGAGCTAACTACGAGAACAACACAGTCGCTGGGCAGCTGCTATTGCTGTTTTTGTTGTTGTTGTTGTTGCTGCTGCTGCTGCTGCGAACTGTTGTTGTTGACGGACAGACGGACGACGACCCGTCATGGCTCGCGTCATCGTTGCGAAACGTTGGCTCTGGCCATGCCAGCTAGCAGCAACCTTGTTTAATAATTGGAGGCGGCAGCAGAATCAGCAACAACAGCAACAGCAGCAGCTGTGGCCGCAGCTTAAAGACGCGCTGCACACGTTTAGCACGTCGTTTTGCCCCCCCTCGCCGTTCTTCACCCCCCCCCCCCCCGACCCTCCCCTCGTCGCTCTATTGTCCGTGGCTTCATCGATTTGCCTGTTTGGTCTTGATGACGGTCTTCTTAGTAATAATCGTTGTTGTTGTTGTTGTTATTGTTGTCGTGTTTGCTGGTATTGTTGTCTTTGTTGTTGTTGCTGATGCTATTGCTGTCTTTGTTGTTGTTTTTGCGTTGTTGTTATTTTTTCGTTGTTGTTGTTGTGTTTGCTGTTGTTGTTGTTGTTGCTGTTGTTGTGGTTATTGTTGTAATAAATAATAGATATGTACTAGCAGTCAATGTCGTCTGTCCCTCGTCCACCATGATGAAGCGTGATGATGGCGCAGTTTAGACGGCCGTAGATGGACAGCCCTGTCAAAGTGCCACCACCCCTCCGCCTCCCGCTTCCCCTGCAGATGGTATCGTCGTATCGCTAAGCTAACGACCAGTACGAACAGACGCAGAGGCAGGCAGGGCGCCAGATGCTTATAGGGGTTTGCGCGTCTGTGGGGCTGGTACCAGAAGCAGGAGGCTTCGTTGGCTCCACTGGCTGACCAACACGTAAGCACTTGTTGTAAGCAACTGCTTAAGAGTCTCATTCATTTCGATACGACCAACTAGTGTCGTAGCTAGGTGGTGCGTATCTGAGAAATCTGCCTACCGAAATGTCGTTATGGGTTTTGTTGTGATTGTTGTTGTTGTTGTTGTTGTTTGTGTTGTTGTTGTTGTGGTTGTTGTGTGTTGTTTTGTTGTTGTGTCGTGTTCGCGTGTTGTTGTTGTTGGTTGTTGTTGTTGTTGTTGTTTTGTTCGTTGTTGTGTGTGTTGTGTTTATCTTGTTTGCTGTTTGTATAGTGTTTTTGTTAGTCTGTTTTGTTTTGTTTTCTTGGTTTTGTTTTTGTTTTTGTCTCGGTCGGTTCTATTCGTCGTGGCGATTGCTCACGCTCTTCCGCGCGCTAAGGCATCGCTTGAAAGCTACTACTCAGAGATACACTAAACTAGTGCGATAACTTCTCTACGCAAAGAACAACGACTTCTCATCACTAGACACGAAATGATCCAATCAAGCCTTGATTCGTCGTAAGAACTCGTAACAACGAAGACAACACGTTTTTTTCTTTCTTCGTCTACATTTGTTGTTGTTGTTGTTCTTGTTGTTGTTTAGCTGCCTGTTGTTGCGTGCAATCCGCGATGAGGAGCGGTATGCGTCGACGATCGACATTACTCGACTGTCAGAAAGACACAAGACGCCGCAAATTCTCGATCGGATAGTTTCGTTTTATGATGATTATCGACATATGCCATCGTCGTTTGCGAGTGCGAGGTGCCGCTGTTGTACGATGTTTGTTTTTTGTTGGCGGTGAATGACAGTGTGGCCACGCTATCCATGCAGATCAATTTCTCCTTTATCGACCCTTCAAAGTAGTGCGTTCTAGGGAGTGCCTCCGAAACCTCGTCGGGCTATTGTACCCAACGCGCACTGCTCTGCAAACAAATAATTTGTTTGTGAGAGAACTGTTTTTTTATTATCGAGCAAAATTTGTTATGCCGACGTGAGAGTCACGCATATATATACATATATATATATATATATATATATATACAGGACCTCGTAAATACATGTCAGCGACAGCACAAGATGTAGTCCTTATATTGCTTACACCACTATATATATATATATATATATATATATATATATAAAATCATATGTAACTAGTGGTGGAGGCAACGCGAGGACTACAAATGGTGCTGTCGCTGACATGTGTTGAACGTGTTCTGTATATATATATATATATATAAATATATATATATATATATATATATATATATATATATATATAATTATAAATTTGGGTATTGCTGATAGAAAACATCTCCAAAATGCACATCCATAGTTATACTAAAAAATCTTCGGACATGATCGTATTTAAATGTACTACTCTTGATTTATGGATCGCCTGCTTGGTTGATGTGACGAGTGATTCAATAGCACGTTTTTCAACAAAACTTGGATAGTTCATGGACACTAGGCAAAGCTACACTATTTACAGAAACGTTGCCTATCTGAACGACTGGTTTAGTACATTTGTTTCTTTTACTAATCCTCACATGGCTTTCATTCGCAGTTGGTCGTTATTTCGGGAAACCCATACATTCCATCATATGAAATCCATGTATTGCTAGTGCTGTGCATCACTACTTACTTTTCTTCGAAAACGGGCTTTAAGTTTTGTCGAATACTGTCACCTTCGCATAAGTGAGGCCACATGACCTGTATCCCGTAAGCAGGGCTCGGTGCAACTTTTAAATTGAAAAAGGCTGAGAGCGACGTCCACCGACTGATGAGGCTCTGGGATGCTATGAAATGACAGAATGCCATTGCAAGCTTATTTTTCATTATGTTCAGTAAATTCAGTAATTCTTGCGTTGACAAGGCTACTCCAAGGTAAATGCAAAATGCTGAGCAAAATCTATTGGTGATGAACTCAAGTGAAATTCATCTTTTTCGGCGAGCTTACGTTGGTGGCAAAGTTTCCTTGCTTTATGATACGTCTAGCACTCGAGTGTTAAGGTTAACAAAGGGTTGGCAGTGATACAAGCGATTTCTACAGATGTAATCGATTCCGAGAATAGAGAACAATACGATAATCTGCATGCATAAGTGTTCACACTGGCGGGTGGCGCCGCTGCATTTTTTCGGGCAGATCGCTTACCAACGTTGGAGGTTATTATTGCCTTGTGCCACCACCCGCTGTAGTCTGATTCATTGGCGTGTGTTCAGTAGGGTGCGTCATCGATGAGTACAGCCCCGTTCTTTAGCACATCTTGTAATAGCTTTAAGGTTACCGTCGGAACACCACATGGCGTTAACTTCTCGAGGATTATTGTTTGTGACACTGTATCATCGAGCGCTGTTATAAAGCCGTCTCTCTGCGAGGAGAGCAAAAGAGAATTTCGTTTATCTTGAAGGAACATTATTCTTCAAGCAAGTAGAACGTCTTCATAATGTCGTTGCATTTCTGAATGGAGCGAGGCAAGAAGTTTCTATACGACACGGTTTCCGAATGGTGTTGTGTGCTTTGTCACCAGTATCATGTCTTGTGAGAGTCAGTATCAACTCTACGCATACACTATTTCTCTGAAGTGAGAGTGGATATCGCAATGGTATTGACAGTCGCGATGTCTTTTTAACTTTCTCTTACAGGGTCTAGGAACAAAATTGCATAATACACATTCGTTGGCCTGGGTAGTATGGGACTCCCAAAACCTACTAACGACCTGGTGTTCCTCGAACATACATGACCGGGATACGTGTTGTATAACTTCAACGATTTCGATGCTGTCGGTGAGTTCAGAGCTTCGCCGGGAAACCATAGAAATGCCCCAAAAAATATTTTAACCTTTAATTGCAGGCGGAGGGAAGCCAGATAATTTTTGACACACTGGTGTCTGCGTAGATGTCTGACTTTCGTATATAGTCCCCGCTTTCGATGCAACAGACATACAGGGCTGAGCTGGCGGTGATCCGGACAACCTCCGTGGGTTGAGAATTGATTTTGATATGCAACCTGTGCAGAGAGACGCAAATTAAGACATTTTGCTGATGCCAACGTATAAAGTCCAGTGCTAGAAAACAATAATCCGAAATCAAACGTCTTGTGTTATTTCTTCGTATTCGCCAATATATATATATATATATATAAACTAATCGCCAAATAGGCGAGTGCTATTTGAATTTGCATGCGCCTATTTGGCCACTCGCCAAGTAAACAATCCGTTTACGAACTTACCGCGGGCCACGGCTTTAGGAGTGATTGATTGCTGACTTCTAAGGTTATTAACAGCGTACATCAAAAAAGTGTCCAGGCAATTCATATGTACGTAGAGCAGATATGTGGCCTTGCATTTGAATACAACATTGAATTTATTCAATAATTGCACATTTGCACACTGAGGCAGTGCCCGCCTAAAAAAATAATTTAAAATCGCCTCCCGGTGAGTTCGCCTGGTCCTCCTCCGCGACGGACCCAGCTCTTGTGGTCCCGGTGCGCCCGGAAGACCCGTAGGGTACCCTGCATGGCCAGGACGGTTAGGTCGATCAGGTTTTTCTTCGATAACCCAAGAGTCAGGAGATCCTTCACCGACTCGGGCTCCCATACACCAGGTCATCGACACGGTGATGGACCCGAATCGGTGGGGAAGCGAGCTGGGAAGTTGATCCCTGACCCCGGGTATATCGTATTTCCTGATCTTATCCTGTCTGGCCAATGCAAGGTCTCTTGAGGGGCCGCAGACCTCGGCGTCCAAGACCCAGACCCTCGTAGGTGTTGTTATGACGAGGTCTGGTCTCCGAGCCGGTGCGGCGGGTCTTCGGAAGGTGCGCTCTCGTTCCACCTGCATTCCTTTAGCACGGAGTAGGCGGGTGACTCGCTCACATATGTCATCGTGGCGCTTGATTATAGGGCGATGGGTGTGATCGCACACTTGAGCGATGTGGGCCAGCGTCTCGACAGCGTTGCACCCATGACGACAAAATTTGTCGTACCCGGGGCGACCCCTTGCGAGTCTGGCACGCGTTGGTAGTGCGTTGATCCTTAACTTAATCAGGTTTATGTACTCCCTACCGGATAGGTAAGGAGTACCCTTGACCCAGTCATTTGCTAAAAGGGGTTAGGTGTGTGTGTTTCAGGTGAGCCCCATCGACTGTGTTATGTAGTGTACGAGACCAGTACTCGGTCTCGTGTGCGGCGTCTTCAATGGTCGTGTCATCGAACACACAGAGAGCGCTGGTTTTCGCCAGCTCCTTACTGTGATACTCGGTCGACAGCAGCCATTGAGTGCCTATGTGGGATGATCTGTTCAGGGCAGTGAGGCGGGAGAGGCGAAGTCTGGGAATTAGTGTACGGAGACAGGGGATGTCCAGACCGCCGTGTGAGATGTGCGCGTATAGGAAGGCGTTTGGCACGCTGTTTTCGAGTTTGAGCCACTGCAACTTCACCGTTCGCCTGATCTCACAGTCTAGTTCTAGGAGGAATTTTTGAGACGGTCGGGGACCAGCGACCAGTTTATAGAGAATTTTCGGGATAAGGAATTGTTTCAATATTGTTAAGCGTTGCTGGGGTTTAAGGGGAACTGATGTTAGTCTGCCGAGTAGTTCTAGGAGAGTGACCTTGGTCGTGTCGACTCTGCCATTACTGTCGAACTCGATGCCGAGGTATCTCCATCGAGCGCATATACCCTTGGCTGGCAATTGCCTCCCTCCAACGGAGAATTCGGGGGTTGACTGATAAAGGCTCTTCTTCACCCGGCTATCATAAAGATGCGAGATCGTAAAGCTCTTATCAGTGTTGATTTCAAGGCCTCTTTCTTTAAGTAAGGGGAAAGCTAAATCTAGGAGTTGTTGGAGGGTGTTCTTGGTGGAGGCGAGGAGGATGAGGTCGTCCGCAAAGGCTAGGCCCATAAGGCGGTTTCCTTCTTTTAGTCGATATCCTAAATTGTCTAAGTTTATTTTTCTGAGAATGTCGTCAAGAACTAGATTAAATAACAGGGGTGACAGGGGATCACCCTGACGAAAAGTGAGTCAAGACTAGGAACAACGTGACCTAACACGCTTTGAGGGCACCTGATCCGCAGGCGTCTCAGGGACGTGTCTTGGACGCGTTCCATTAACTTTCGGTATTTAGTTAGATAAGGCTCCCAGGTAGGAGAGCAATATGTAAGTTTGGAAAAAGCAAAATATTAATAAAAACGAATGTATACATGTCGAGTCTTTAAAATGAAACAGCGGAAGACGGTATTTATGATGCGCAATGATGCATCCACAACTTTTGGTCATGTGAAGGCTAAAACCAAGATTAGGTGTAATATATATACCTAGGTTCCGTGTATAAGAGTGAGTCTGTAAAATGCAGTTGTTAATTTTATAGTCAAAGTCAAGTGCACCATGTTTCAGTACTACGCATACATATATATATATATATATATATATATATATAGATATATATATAGATATATGTATATACACATATATATATATATATATGTATATACACATATATATATATATATATATATATATATATATATATATATATATATATATATCTGTCCTACCTCTCTCAGCTCGTATAGCTCTTATCTTTCTCTCGCTATTATAATTATAGATAGTATTATATATGTCACTCGTTACGGCTGTTGCTGCAGCTCATTCTACGGTGATGCGTGAGAAGTATGTGCTTTGTTACGCCGCCACCTGGACTCGACGTGTTCGACTATGTTGACGGAAGTGGCGAAAGGTCAGAACACAAGACGCGTAAGAAAAAAGTCTACATATGTTAGTATCACTACGTATACAGTTACAATGCACGGCACGTTTCAACTTGCAGTCGTTGTTGTGGTTTTGATGATTTTTACTACGATTTCCACAATTGATGCGCACCGATTTATCACCGCGAAGTTTCGGGGATTATCTACCTACCAGATCGAAGTTCTAGTCCGGCGTGAGTAAACTGGAGAAGTCTTCAATCGCTTTTCTTCGGTTCGGATTCGTCGTCGTCGTTGTCGTCGATGTCGATGATGATGATGATGATGACGACGACGACGACAATAATCATGATGAATGCGGTGGCCTTCGCCAGCCTATATAATTTGGATACCACCATAACCAAGAAGCGCTGCACGCGGCGCACGCTTTCTGTCGTTTCGTGCGAAGGCTGTGTGACCCTAAATTGGCGACACGCACTATTCTACTAGCGGTTGGCCAGCTAACAGATTCCGGCATCAAGCTTTTTCTCCTCCCTGTCCGTTCCTTTCGCGCAATTCAATCAAGTGAGTCTGCCGCCCCGTGAGACTGCATTGGCTCTTCTAGCTCGATTTCTGTGATCTGTGGATCTGTGTCATGGTGGACATAGTATATAGACATAGTCTTCCAATGTCTTCGCAACCGTTATCGTTGTTGGTCTAGTTACCTTTGTCGTAAGCGTTTGTTGTTATTGCTGTGATGTTTTTTGTTGTTGTTGCTGCTTTTATGATACTTCTTGCTGTTGTTAGTGATATTTTTTGCCGTTAATCCACAAACGTAACGGCAAGCAGCGTGTGTCGTCTATCTTTGCCGGCGTAGGCCATGTTTTTTTCAGCTTTCGTAACTTTCTGTAACCGAAATTCTGGAGCAATCATCTATCTACACTACAATAGACGTGTGCAAATACATAGCAGGTGTTCTGTGCGCTTTGCTGCCTAATTTACATCTGAAGTATGTCGCATTCGAGTAAGAAATTGTTATGCAACCGAACTGTGCGTAAATGATGGAATCCCGTTTAAACGCCAATTTGTTGCTGCTGGGCCGCTTGCTTCCGTAAAAATGTAAACCGAAATTTTTCAACCGACTATTTTGTAGCAGTAATACTAATGACGTCGATTATCCGAGCAAATTTATTTACACATGTTTGTGTGAACCGCTAACCGGAAGTATATCAAGTTTATGTAACGTCTATCAACGGATTTTACGGCGCAAGCTTTACCGTCCTCGTAGCAGATGGACCATTTTTCTAAACAAATAACATAGTCAGCAACTAAATTGAGACGTCCGTAAGACGTAGCCATAATTAGAGACAATAAGTCTATTTCGATAGCGATCACACATTGTCACGTGCACGTAGCTGTGGAAGGTTTTACAGAAAAGACTGTGCACGCAAATTATGTTCGTATGAAAGTGGCCACGGTATGATCACGTCAAATAGGGTTTTCGTAACGCTTGCATTTAACTCGATACGAAAGGCTGCAATACAAGGCGAGGACATTCTCCCACACTAGCAGTATTTTGTCGATAGTTTGCAAAATCCTCATAACCTTCGTATAAAATCGTCGAGGACAGTTCCGAACGTTGCGTTGAACGGAGTAACTCATCAGGGAAGGATCATGTTCCGCGCCTTAGTGTTTGGGAGCCAGCATCATGCTTACTGGGCCATCTAAGCATCAAATACTCTGTTGGCATTACGCCTGCTGGACAAGCGAGCGTTATCACAATAGGTCAGAAGTTGTCGTGTTCTAAGTCGGGCCGCGATGATCATTGAAATGAGACCCTGGCAATTACAAGTTGCCGCTTAATCACTTTGATTGAAATCTCGCCTGGGATTTTATACACAATGAATCCGCATACCTTAGAAACATGAGGCTCTCATGCGAGATCAGACGGAATTCGGGCAGTGCTGTCGGTGGAGTTCCAAGGTCTGTCCACAAATAACAAACCCTGCGTATTTTAGTTATATATTCAGATAGTTACAAAGACACGGGTAAGTTAGAATCGATACATTTGCAACAATTTAATGTTTGCAGGGCTTTTAATTACATGCACTTGGATTTAATATATAATCGTTTGGCAAAGAACCATTAAACGAGATATATTCTTTTTTCGACTCGGTGTATCTGTATGTAGACACAAGCAGGTCATACGTTGCATCTGACTTTCCAAGAACTTGCAGAATTGCAGTACCGCTTCGCGATACGCAGGGACAGCGTGAAGTGAGAAAATCTGCATCGCTGGATTACATATGTCGCGAAACAATAACTAATTACTCTAACAAAATGCACCTACTTGTTTTGTGGGTATCTTCATTTAACTCGCAAGAGTCGCGTTACCAGGACACGCTTTAAGGAAGGTTTGTCAAATGAGAATTTTGTTCGTTAACTGCGCTTAATCTAAAAGATGGGTTTTGCGCTAGACGAAAATGCGTGCGTTCGTCATGTACGGTACTTATGGTTCAGATGCGAAGAAGTGCTCTGGCAGGGCGCCTTGGAGTGTGCAATCCAACCTGTGACACCTCGGAGCGTTGTCGTCATCCGGAGAGCCTGTTAACCACTTAGGTAAAATTCCTTACCATAAATTCCTACCCAAGGAGTTGAGTTGATTTGGTTCTCGGGCTCAGCGCTTACCTTCATGACATTTTAGATGCTACGTAATCATTCTGTCAGTTGGGCGTGCTTTAAAGTTGTGATCGGTCTGCTGCGTCAACGAAAATGCCACAAATATTGTATCTATAAGGCCGACGGGACGGACCGTCGATTTTGGCATTCAGGAGAGACAGAAATAGATCCTGGCGCGACATAAATTAATTTAGGGCGACCTTGCGTTGGATGTGCATATTTAGATTCGAATTATAGAAAAAAAATCTATATAAAGTAAACGTGTTTTACAGGGGTTATCCAGAGTGGAGCTCCACATTACCAGCATTTACCAGTTAATGTGGCGCAATGCATGTTTGAACAATGCAATTAATTCCAATACGGACAGCCTTGCTCCGTTTCGGATGTGAGCGCTGCACCATAGTCTTGACTAGGTGAGCACCTAAGTAACGCACCGTTGTCAAAGTTTTCATCTCGTTTCCTATTATAAGTTGAAAATCCACGCTTTTTCGTTTCCGCTAAGTAGTACACTCGCTCTTCCAGATCTGTCAGATTGCGGGCTTGTACTCGTAATGCCAAGTCATCACGTTCGTTCGCTATCAGGTCAGAGATTTGTTAATTCCAGTACGCCATCGTATGCTACATTCTATAGGAAACGTCCGAGAATGACCCTTGAGGAATCCCCAGTGTCAGTGAAAACATTGTTCCCTCGCAGCTAACCTATCGGCATTTTAGTTAAGACGGGATGAAATAAGGTATAGTCTCTCTCTCTCTCTCAAGTAGTTCAAAACCACTTTCAATGGAAGACTATTGAACGTATGTTTACGTTTAAAAGTGCGGCCGGGAATAGATCTCGTGTTCTCGCTGGCTTTTCCATGACAATCTTCGGCTTGGACCTGACTCGATGAACATATACTTTTTTTACTGTGGCGGCGCGCTATCGGCGGCTAGCGCATCTACCTGGGTGACGCCGGTGAAGTGGATAATACGAAGGGGCGACATATGTATTTAGGTATATATGTCAATCGATATGTATACCTACTCGTTAGATATACATGTCAAAGAATTATGATGCTCAACATCGCACAGACAAGTTCTCTCTAGACAGATTCCCTGCGAGCTCAGAGTAAAATAACTAGCTTTATAATGCCCCTTAATTAACGTCCTAATGCATGGATTACTAATCAGCAGGACAGAAATCCCAAGCAAATAGACAATAGCAACGGGAAGCCATCCAGCCGGACCACTCTGGATACTCGACAAATGGTACAGCCTTAAAGACGGTTCGCTTACCTGCTAACTGGCGCAAATGCTAATAGGGCACGGAGGCGCTCCTCAAGGATTATGAAATCTACTTTATGGTAGCAAAATTTGCAGAATTCGTCTTCAAGGTGAAAATAACCAAGTGAAATATTGCAAAAAGACAGTACTGCATCCTCCCCCGACAAGAGGTAAAGAGGACGACTCGATCTTAGTAAGTTAGTGAGACCCAGATTATCGTGGATTCAGCAACGACATATATATATATATATATATATAAATTAATTATATATTACAAGGAGCAATGGTCTCTCCACAATCTTGGCTAAAATCACATTCAGGCCAGGTCAAAAATTACGTCCACGTGTATAAGTAGACGGTGTAGTTTATTTTATAGTCGAAGTAATATGCGCCGTATTTCCGAGTACGACACGTTTGGCAGGTGAAAGAATCTTATCATTCTCGAAACACCATTGAGCGATGCCGTCAACACCCGATTGCAGAACAGCGTGGTAGTCATTCGAACAAATTAGATGTCATGTGTCAGTTCATGTTTAAAATAAAAATTGTATACTGGCGTCACCCCTGAGTCACCCCAGACCACGCAGAATATAGCTGCCTAAGGTAATCATCAACCGTTACTTGAAAGTGATGGTCACTTAAGTATGCACTTTGTGGGTATAGATACCTAGCCGCTACAATTTGAGGAGCAGAATAGTACGATCTACTCTGCTAAGCGCTCTCTTTCGGTCAAAATAATCGCAGTGAAGCGTTCTTCGAGCTTTTCTTAGGTCATCTTCAAAAGCTAGACACTAGTGCACCGATGGGTAGTAAAGACTGGGATGCTGCAAAGAGTTAAGAAATCGGTTTCAAATTAAAAAGTTTCTTAAACGGCTGACTACAACGCTCTCAAAAACGCCGCATGATATAGAAGATCACGAAATGAGCCGCGAGACAGGGAATTTTTTTCGAGTCCTCCTTGTGGAAAATTACGTGAATGAAACTGAGGTCGTAAAGAAGTGAATTTCATACCCAGAAGAGGTAACCAGGTCATTGTGATATGAAACGTTGCCTGGGTTTTACACCAGTAAAGTCTTCGGGTCAGACCAGCGCAGAACCGAATAGACAAGTGTTTAACGAGAAGTTTAGCCTATTTGGTTCAGTAGCGGCCACCGTAGGGCCTATTGTAAGGGTGGGAGACATCCCTTCGTCGTTTATTAGCGTAGCGTTTAGGCGAGCGAGTCTACAGTGTCCAGTCTGGAGACCCTACTATAATAATAACAATAATAATAATAATATAGGAACATTTATTTAGGAATTATATATACATGTGAATGTTTAAATCCACGGCGCCGATGGTTCACTCCTCATCTATCACTCGTGTCCGAGTGGAAGTCTTACCCGACCAATAATAATAATAATAATAATAATATTAACACTTTGCATGGTAGTCACTTTTCTTATGAGCTTGGGTTGTTGAACCCGAAATGCAACTCTACATAGTTTATTTCAATGTATGATCATGGCGATTTTTGTAAGCCTCAATATCCTAAATGGGACCGCTCAAAGCATTCGGTTACGAGAATAGTAGACAAATATTGTGGTCGCGTCATTCACACTCGGCCAGTTCACGAAAAAGCTAGCTTAGTTAATTCTATCTAAGTAAAATGTTCGGGCTGACCCTCAGCCAAGGTTTAACGCCCACGGAACTGTTTTTCACATTGCTTCATAGACGGACCCCTATAAAAACACATGTGCAACGGTGGGGCTCGAACCCGCGCACCTATCTCCTCCGTGTCTCCTCCGGTTGCGAGACGCAGACTTAAGCCACCACGCCACCGGACTCGACTAGTTAATTCTATCTAGGTGGCTCGCAATTCAAGCGTCATCCATTCGTTTCATAAACAGTCCAATATATTTATCGGTGGCACAATATGACACAAAGCAAGTACGATATCAAAACGTATATCATTATGATCAGATTTTTGTATGCTAGTGCAAAATGTTGCGGCGTCTAGTAGAGCGCATTTGCCAAACAGCAAACCGTAAAATTCGATTGCACAAAGTACGTAAGCCTCGGTTGAGACCGCTACTCCATCATTGGGAGCGTGATCTCCCTATGGGAATTTGCGCGCAACAACGAAATACATAGGCTGCAATGGCTTGTGTTTGTGTATGCCCACACGGCCACCCGCCACGTATAGTAAACATGTAAGAGAAGAAGAATGTTGTTTAAAATTAAAGTGTTTTTATTTCCTATTACTTTCGTTGCTGTGAATATTGGTGTTTATATTTTAATCATAATAATTATATAGTTTAACAATTAACATAATGCTGATGATAGTGATGATTTTTTAGGCATTATGCTACAACGCAACCGAGAGGAGCGGAGCCGCTGTCAGAACAATCCTTGTGCACGTTTATATAGTTGCGAGCAGCAGCCTGTTTTCTGCTAATTTTAAACGGCCACACACTGGGAGTTCGGTGGGGTCCACATGGCTGTAGCTAGCTTTCCTGATCAACTTGGGCCAACAATGTGCCCTAATTGTGTGGTGGCGACTGTGGCCATATTTGCGTTTGTGTGTATGTAAGAGACCGAGCGTATTTCTGTGCGATGACTTTTATTATTCTGTTTCATTGTAATGTTCAGTTATTTCAGTTGTGAGGTATAAATGTTTGAGCTAGATTTATAATGCTTTGCTCTCTTCCTGTCAATTCGTGGCGCCTATGACAGAAGCCACGTTCCCCCTACAAACGGCCTACAAAAGCCTACATCATCTGCCTCAAAAACATGTACTTGCGTTGATCGCCCGTAACATCTTCTATACTTTTTCCAATATCGTTACGTTATTATTATTATTATTATTATTATTATTATTATTATTATTATTTTCCTTAGCCGAAAACAATCACTCGCGTTCAGCTACCTTTATTCGTTATTGTGGCATCTTTTTGAGCCGACAGACACATCGTAGCATGCACATATCGTCGTTTACGGTCAGTATCTTCATTACTATTATCTTCACATTGATCATCAGTGGCTTGCCACTCTGTTTATCTTTCGATAGTCAACTGCCTGCGGAGGATTTGTGCAGTAATATGCAGCTGTAGGGTGCTTAATCTGCTTCTGGTAACCTACTCCTGCGGTTTGTAACAATAGCAGAAGCAGCAAAACAGCCACAATAACAACAACAGCAGCAAAAACAACAACAACAGCAACAACAACAACACCGACAGCAGCAGCAGCGATAATAACAACAACAACAGCAACAACAACAACAGCAACAACAACAATACCAATATGTCTAATTAGGGGCGTGCACCATCAGCCAGTATCATCACCATCACTAGCTGCTGGCTACTGGGCCTCCACGGGGGTTGGGCCCTGGACATGGGGAACGACGACTGGCCCCCACGACTAATTTTCTCGCCTCTTGACCTGTGGCTTGAAATTGTTTTCCGCCGCTTCTTTGTGTTCTCCTTCTCGGCCTTCCGTGGCCTTGCATTGTTTTTGCTGCTGCTGCCGTGGCTGTAGCTGCAGCTGCTGCTACTCGGCCACAAATGCTATAGATGCGTCTAGATCAAAATTGATCGTTGGCGTACTGTTCACCGTTAGTCTGTTCGGATAGCGCAAAGACGCAAAACAACGTAACTTGTGTACGTCCTGTATGCGTGCTCGTTTGATCAACAGTACCAACCACGCTCGAAAGCGCTGCGTACCAGCAGCGCTTGAGGGGAGTGGGGGCCCGGCTGGTCCCCCACTACATGGCGATGGCAACAACCCCCCTCCCCCGACGACGATGGTCAACAAACGCCGTGCGCTAAATTAATTAACGCGAAATTAAACACGATTTTCTTAGCGTTTCGTCGGGATAAACTGTATGTCGCCTTCCCGATCTTCCTTTTCCCCACTCTCCACCCCCCTCTCTATCTCTCTTTGTTGCTTTCTCTCTCTCCAAACGTGAACACTATAGTCGTTACGTTATGCTCGCCATCTTGATTACGCTAGCTTCACTGCTGTTGGGTTCTTGTTGTTCTGCCTATTGTTCTTGGTGGTGATGGTGGAGGAGTTGTTGTTTTTCTTTTTGTTTTTCTGTCGTTGTTGCTGTGATTGTTGTTGTTGTTGGATACGGTATTATTATTATTGTTATTGTTGTTGTTGTTTGCGCTGATATTCGCATTCGTTGTTGATATCGTGTTGTTGTAGTTCTTGCTAGAACCATGTTGCTGTTTTGTGAAGCGATATTTTGTTATAATTTTCTAAACCATGTGTATCAATTCAATCCTACTACTAACAACTATGGTAAATAAAATATGATGTATATTATTGGTATTAAATGAACGTCTTTACTGATATCGGTTAATTTCGTGTCAGCTCATGGCGCCTACAACAAAAGCCGTGTTCCCTCTAGAAACAGCCTACAAACCCTCTATAAACATTTGTTGAGGATTATTTTGATCATCAGCATCATCATTGTCATCATCATGACCCTGTCGAGATCTTTTATGCAGCTTAGGTCATGTCAATCGACTAGTCCACAATAGACATGCATAAGAACGTCTCACTGACGGGGGCGCTAATTCTAATAGCCGACACCGTTCGAAAGGAGCTAGGATCCAGCATGGCGTCAAGCGGACGGGAGGGCTTGAAGGCAGGGCTTAAAGCCATTCGCTAAATAAATAAAATCATAAAATCATGCTCAGCCGCAAAAAAAGGCACGTTTTCCTATATATGCAAAGTCATCCATGCTATCCCTCGACGATTTCTCACTTTTTCAGGCGTCAAGAAAATGTTAGTTCTCGTGCTCTTTAAGGACCACCAGAAAACCGAGAGAGATTGTTCAAGGTCCGTTGCTCTTATTATTATTGAGCCGTTGCTCTTATTATTATAAGAATTGACCCTCTCTTCGGTCGCTCGTGACCTCCTGAATTCGCTTACTTAGATTTTCGATAAATACTTCGGTTTCCTTGCGGATGATGATGATTATTATTATTATTATATTATTATTTGCGGCCCTTTTCGGAAGTGCCGGCCTCACTCGCGTCGAAGCTGAGGGTTGAGGCAAACGTGTAATGACGGATAAAGGCCGCACTTGAATCGCTGCTCGCAATCGCTCCATAGATGTTAATGTGCGAAGTGACATTGAAATCTTGTCCACCGATGACACTATTAAGCTCTCTTAACGAAGGTGTTGATTGGTGAGATGACGAGCAAACACACCTGCACACCTGATGCGCTGGCAGTTCTTCAGTCTATGAGAAGCGTCATATACGGCGGGTGGCTCATCACCTTGAAAACAGGGGAATATCTTTAGAAAACAACAAATTGTTGCATTATAAAATTTAATATTAAAAACGCTTTGTTTTAAAACAGGGGATGCAGCTCAACCATTCTAAATACGAGCTATACCTACATGGTTTCGAGGTCGAAGAGAGGCACCAGGTGATCTCTGAGTTTATCCTTAGTTTTATACATATAAAGGACCGGTCTAAGCTGGACCTGCTGTGTACGGGGGTGTTCTCCAAAATGATCGACCCTATACTGGCCGATGAGGGAGAACAGCTCTCCCGGCTCTCCTAGCGACTGAGCCATCTCGGAAGACACCAAACCTAGTTTTTACTCCGACACGCAATGGGACCGCAAATGGTCTCGTACGTGCTCTAGACCATATCTGCTTTCATTTTGCCGGCGAAAATTTGGTCTTTGACGGCAAGGTAGAGAAGAGGCTTGAAAACCGTTTTCGACCTGGCGTCCAAAGTCAAGGCTTGGACGCAGGCAAGCCTACCGGTCTGATGAGTGGACTGGGCATTTTCTTGGCCACAGACCTTTCCTTACCCGTTTTCCTTGCTTCGTCACATCGCTGCGCCTCCGCAGTCGCTGCTACATCCGGCGGACTCGAACCCCGACATGGACCGTCAGCCACCAAGACGCCGTTCACCCACCAAGGCGCTGTTCACCCACCGTTGGTGGGAGACGCGCGTCACTCTGGTCGTCCCTCCGGAAAAAAACAGGTCACCAGACACAAGGTGTGGGACTAAGTTGCATCTTAGGCATTTAACCTTTTCATCGGTCGACTCGGCTGTGAGTTAAATGTGGCCGCTATTGGACTGGGAGCGGTCTCATCCAACGTTGCCGGGGCTTGGATTGACGTGTCTCCATCCGAGCCCGTTGGCAGTAAGCTCACTGCCCACGACCAAATAGGCGGCGCCAGTGGTCTCAGACATGGCATTGTCATGTTTAAGAAAGGATGTCCATGTGGTAGAACATGTGGATAAGCGAGGCCTGTACCGGCTTTTTTTGTTTTGTTCTGGGAGGTTTCGGGAATGCATGATGCACATGCGCCACTAGCAGCCTGCGTGACTAGTGTGAGACTCGCAAACCCACTAAACAGGGATTCCTCCCCACCCCCCCAGGCTCGGTATTACATCGGCATTACATGTACCGGCTTAGTTGCATTAAGCTGGCCGAACTCAGCCAGGGCCGCCACGACGCCGCCAAAGACATTCTCGGCGCGTCTTTCAAACAACCAGGCTATCTATCACCTTACACTGGAGCCCGGTGGATTGCAGAGGGGCGTCAGGCGCTAAGCGCATACTCTTCAGGGCGGGCGCCGGCCACATCAATCAGCAACGGGAGACGCACAAACGGCGCCTATACGCGCATCTCCTTGAAGAACACATTGTTTTGGCGCTCGGTTTTTGGGTCGTCTGGCGTTTGGCGCAAGGATGCTTTCAGCTTGACAAAGACGCTTGGGAAGAGTCTATTTGAGGTCACGGCGTAGCTAAGATTAACTGAATTCCTCCGACAACAGGAGTGGCGCTGAAACGACAGAGAGGTAAAGCCAAGCTCTATTGTAATTAATATATTAGTAATTGTGATACCTTTACACACAATTAATATTGTAAAAAATAATAAAATATTGTGTCCGAAAAAATATTGTATTCGTGATGCATCGGAACAGTAATGCGACTACAATCTTAACAGAATATTATGGTCGCCGTGTCTCTATCTTTTGTAAACTAGGCACGAACATCCACCATAGCGAGTAATAATCCTGTAGTGTACTCATTTCTATACAACTTAACCCAGCCTCTGTTCAGCCCAACATAACGTATTGTTTTTGTGTCTCATTTTTCTTGTTGTTTAACCGTTATAGCTATTGTTAGTATTTTTATTCATTTTATTATTGGCGTTTTTGTTATTGTTGCTATTGGCGCTATTCTTAGTGTTGTCACGTCTCATTTTTGTTCGACAGTAAACCAATTCCTTCCGTCCTGTAGCGACAACTTTGGTCGGAAAAGTTTTCAGTTGAACAACTAGGAATGATGGTCGTCCTCTACAACAGTATTTATTGTTAATATCTACTGGGTTATTATTTAAACCTGGTAGCTAAATGGGCTGTTCGTATACTAATTTCTAGAGAACGTTGTTATTCCTAAACAATGGCGATATGGCTGAGTTGCAACCTTGTTACTCTATGATTTGTAGCTTCTGCGCATATTAAAAGCACAGTTGGTCTCGACTACGGGATTGCATAATCAGTAGAACACCGTACCCTGTTCTGTTAGCCTTCACAAAGAGCAAACCGTTTTGCTATCGTCTAATCTATAACCAAAAAAGCCTGACGATCTTTCCAAGGCCTATTCGACTTTGTACGTATGCCATCGGGTGTATTCCTATTTTTCAAAGGGCATCTTTGTAGAACGTGAACGTCTTTCATAACTAACCCTACCTTAAATGGAAGTACGGCATAATTACGTTTTAGCGGCACAAGTGCTTACTGCAGCATCAACGCAATGGACAGCGCTGAACGCCCTATACTAAGATAACTGAATTGACAGTCCAGAGGAGCAGTCCCTTTGCGTCAGTATCTAAAAGCACTCAGTTTCACAATCGAAATTGAATTCAGCCGTGTTTTTTACTTTAGGTTTCTGTTTTGGCCCTGCTGATTCGACCGATACGCCCGTGATTGCTGACATTCAGAGATAGATTAACTTGTGTTATTCATACTGGTTCTGGTGCTCACGCTCACTCATTCTTGCCATTGTGGTGGTTAATAAGATAGTGATTTGGTGGTCATCCCAACATCGTTCTTTTCTGGCGGGAGTTGCCTCTTGAACAAATTAACTCCTTCACAAAAGCTCCTTTAAGATACCATTATATTTAAGTCTGGCACTAGCCAGAGTTGCATGTCTTATATACGATTCAATATACATTACCCCATTTATATATATATATATAGCCTAAATAGTAAGCGTAACCCTGATGGTTCGCAAAGCTATGGCAACTTTGAATTGGATGCTGTTAGCATATGTATAGTACGGCGATGAATTGAATACATTTCCGGCCATAATATAGCACGACAACAACAACAACAATAACGGTCCAAAAATACATGAAAACATCTTCATCACTGTTGTTCATTGTCTTATCGGATGCTCTGCTGACACCATATAGTTCTGCTGTGGTGATGTGATGGTACTTTTAGATACTTCCTGACTGATACTTCTTGACAGGTAAGCCCGCCTGCCATTTACTTCACCGAACAGGCAAGGCATACGTTGCAATACCGTAGCAATTACAACAACAACAAATGTAAGCGTAGAAATAGTTGAGTTGTTGATGTTAATGTTGTTGTTGTTGTTGCTGTTATTGCTGCTGCTATCGTTGGCCCTTTAGCTCCTATTGTTGTCGTCGTCGCCGCTGTTGTTGTTGTTGTTGTTGCTGGTACTGATTGTGCCTGTAGTCGCGATATCTATTGTTGTATTTTTGTTGCTGTTGCTTCATCTGATGCTGCTACGGTTGTGATTGTTGCTGTTGCTGTTGTTGTTTCGCTTCGTCAGAATCCAGAAGACGAGACAATGTTGAGCAAACGACATGATGTGCGGCAGCTGCGCAGATGGCCGCTGAGTACGAATGACAACGAAAATGAAAATGCTCACCGTTCAAGCTACGGAAGAAGCGGCCACTTTATTCATAATGACCGACGTACGTATCCACGTAAATAGGTAAATCTCATCTGGCGGGGGTCGAGCGGCATGGAGCTCAATCACCTTTCACCGCATTTCAGCTATTTCGCTTAGACATTTAGCAGAGCCTCATCTCGATGGCTGCGACTTATTGACGGGGTCGCCAGCGAATCCTTTGCATCAAGATGGTATACTCATATATATATATATATATATAGCATCAAGATGGTTTACTCATTATATATATATATATATATATATATATATATATATATATATATATATATATATTCAAACTATTGTCCGATGATGATAATTTGATTTAATTGAGGCGTCGCAAACCGCAGTCATATCATCTGTATTGTTGTGTACAGGTTGTGTGCGTGCGGTTTTCTGCGCTTGTTTGGGCTTGACAAAACGAAAGAATACACGGAGCGAAAAACGATGATGAACGGTAGATGAACAGAAGATTCGAGAAAGAATAGACGTAATCTAAAGAAATTATAGGGAGCATACACATATTGTAGTGCAGCGGAATTCAAGTGGCAGTCTTACGTTCGAAACGATGCGGAAACGCGTAAATATTCATCTACACGCAAACACACACACACAGTTTAACGTTACTGCTTTGTTCTCACTCGATTGTCGAGCGTCGGCTAATGTATCGATCTCCGAAGGTTTCAATGGTCTTACGGACGGCAGTGTCGTTGTGTGCTGGAACAACATCCTCGGGCGAATACTTCCTGGAACAGCTACCAGCAGTACTGGCAAGGTCCTGCTCAGATATGTGCAGCATGTTTATCCACTTAATATTTTAGGAAGTTTACGAAGGCCCATAACGTCGTTGTTGTTCACCATGCCGCCAACCTAAACATTAACGGAGAAGCGATTCGATTGTGTATGCCGGCGGGTCACATGGGTGTTTTCGCTGCTCCCTCCCGCCCTCAACGAGAGTTGTCGGCATATTTATACGCCCGTTTGCACAAAAGGCCATATTGATTGACAATGACCTTTTGTTTAAACGAAACTTCATTTGTGAAGAGCAGGCAATGCAGAGAGCTCAGTCTGAGTGCATTTCTGCTGCGAAATCAACGGAACAGTATATAACGCTGTAATGTGAGCTCATTTAAAAGCTACCTTCGGGGATCGATGGATTGGCCAATCAAGTGAAGTCGTACACGGTATATAAATGGTCAACAAGTTTTGACCAACATTTTTCTTTCACTATCTTCTACAGTGAGGACCACTCTCTCCATATTTTCTCTCTCTCTCCTTGGTATAGCCATATCGAACCACTATGGCGACTTTTACCCAGCACATTGGCGAAGGATGTCGGCGCGTCTATTGCCTCTATCCGCACAGAGGTGGGAGACATTCAGAGATCCGCGAGTTTCTGAGTCCGGCAGTGCGTCTTTTTGAGCGTAAAATTGTGCCCATGTTAAGCTACAGTCTTGGCAGAATGTGGGGCCATCGTTCAGCGGCAAAGTTTGCTCAGTCAGAAAAGAGCTCATTACAACCTATGCCAAACCTTGGCAAGGTAAGAGCACACGAAGCGTAATCTTAGCTTGCCAAGGTCGGCATGAAACCCTGTTGTGTACCTGCTAGCAGGTTGCCGGCCGGTAGTGGAAACAATCTGAGCCAGGCAGCTTGGGCCGCCCATTACAGGACATATTTCGGGGCATTTTTTGTTGGGGTGGCAGGAAATGGAATGGCATGCACTAGTCGGCACGTGGACACAAGGTACATACATTGTGCATGGCCACCATCACTTCGTATGATTCGAGTCAAGGATCTCATCAGCTTGGCGATTAATGCTAAAAAAAATCCTTTCGGGGCTGACTCTCAGCCAAGATTGAACGTCCATGGGACTGCTTTTCGCATTGCTTCATAGACGGACCCCCATAAATACAACTGTGCACCGGTGGGGCTCGAACCCGCGCACCTATGTGTTTCCTCCGGTCGCGAGGCGCAGACGCATGCCACCACGCCACCGGGCTCGATTGGCAATTAATGCTGTCACTGGTTCTGCTCGCAGACGTGCACTAAATATCATGTAGCGAGCTGCCAGACACATCGGTGGTCTCTGCACTGTTCTCGAACGGTCGCAAAAGTGTTCAAATTGAATATAATATTACATATTTATAACTATAATGACAATCTAATACTTATAACTAGAAATGCAGACATATTGCAAACTAAACATTTAAACATATCGGGCCACTATCGTTTTGGTGACAAATAGATCCCTATTAAGTGCGCCTGTTTTCTGAATGCGTGTGTGTACTAACGAGCTAAGGTATTGAACGTGAAAGCTCCTGTATTAGCGATATGACCGAATGTCGATGTTTGTTTTGAACGTATTCAATACGACTATTTGCCTTCCGCCAGCCGACGTCGGATGTCTTTCAGGTGAAGCAGGCTTTCTTCCGAACACGCCGGTTTTAGTTTCTCTATCGAGCCACTTGTTTTCTCGCAAACATATATATATCAACATGTCTAAGGAGAAATTATCAGGACTACCAGCTACTCGGCGGCTTCTTACATGGGGTTGTAAAGCAACAGAATGTGCATTGACGCTGAAATGAGTTTAATGAATAAATGCAGAGTTCTTCGAAATGATAGGGATTCGCGTGGCGAGGGCGTCTGTATTCTCGCCACAAACTTGCTAGGTATCATAAACGCCGACCTTCACTTGCTGGGCAAATAGATTGCTGTTGATTTAGTTGACACAGAGGCGGGTGGGGAGGAAGAGAAGACCGTGATACGCTTCAACTCAAGAAGCAAGTCAATCGAACGCCGTTTTGATAGTATTCGAATGTAAGGAAATGTAGGTCACATATTTTTGAGACATTGGTGTTTTTTTGTTTTCCGTTGTTCACTTATGCCAGAAATGTCGGAAGCTCTTCAGATTGTTAGCAACGAATATAACCAGTCATGGCCAATGGTGTGAAATAATTTAAATTTCTCTCGAGGTGCCACAATGTGCTTTGTCGTGTTATCTTATTCAAGTACGTCATATGGGCCATTAGTCCCTCACTCTTCTCTAATATATGTATATGCCTAGCCATTTTACACGCAGGAATCAGCGATGCTTTAACAGTAAACGTAAGAACAGACGTTGTAGCTTGTAGATTGACTATAATTGGACGGGTACCTGAACTCATATGAAGGGCACTAAACGATTTTATAAGTCTTAGCATCTTATATATATATATATATATAAGATATAAGTCTTATAAGTAATCACAGCTAATTGCATCTAATTGTGTGTTTCGTCCCCCATTGTAGTCGAACTCGAAGATAACTGCATTTTAGATAATTAGAAGCAAAGTTTGCATTGGCCGAATTTTAAAAAAAAATAACTTTAACTACGTTTCTACGAGCAAAAAATATATGCGTGTCAACGGGGCACACTTTGCAATGCTTGGTGCGTGATTTGCTGCTGGGCCAATCGCATGCGATGCTGCCAGTCACTTAGGGAGAAATGTTCGGGTGATGCGTAAAGATTTACCATACAAATTTGTGAAAGTTGTGAAACAAGGTAGGTCTACTTTTCGGCTGGATACAACGGAAGCCAACCCTCTATTTGCCCCACGTATATCATCCGACCTAACCATTGGCGACATTTCCAATACCCTTCAACGCATGCGTCCCCCTTGACCTACATTATTACAATATTATATTAAATTCCAAACTGCATGTTAGGATGGTACTCAAACAGAGGCATCTTGTTCACTTTTAGTCGTATCATAAGGAGATATGTTTAGCAAAATTAAGGCATTAGTATATAAATCTAGCTTAACGCCAGATCCTATTGCCCCAATTTTCTATGACCTGCACGCGTTATAGCCAAATCTCGTAATCTAATGTATGCCAGGCCATACGAAAATAGCCTAGTGTCCGCCCTATTTAGCAAGTCAATAATGACGTCCATTCTTAAAAAAAGAAGTAGTAGAGCCAATGTGGTTAACTATAGGCCGGTTGCTGAATCCTCAATTGCTAGCATATGCATCTGGAGAAAATTGTCGTTGACAATATATTTAAGTATTTCCAATCGGTGGAATTATTTCATGAGGAAAAACACGGAGTTTTACAAAAAAAGAGTGTTCAACGCTACTCAAATTGTCAACGTGACACAAGATGACTGGCCAACAAATATTATTGATAATAAAAAAGCTTTCCGTTGTGTATACTTTGATGTTTCCAAAACATTTACACAGAGATAACCTTTCAAAGTGTTTAACAATTTTCAATTAATTTTATTAGCTTAGTTACTGTGCTGATAATTACATCCCTAACTACCTTGGCAAAAACCCTTGTTATGTAAGAGCAAGCGACAACTTTAGCAGATACAGCGCCTGTACGCCGACAACAGTCAACTGTAGGAACTGTGTGTGCGTGATTGTATTGAATAGCTGAACTATTTCCGAACGTTTAACTGTATCTCAAATCTAACAAGGTGACTGGATATTTGAATGCAAGACCAGATAACTTGGAAGTGGCGTGGCAATATCAAAGTCTGAGGTACCCAGGCCGAACAGAATTAGCAACAAAGGCTCTCGAGCGATAGAGTGGCAGGAGTTGTGCACCACGTGAAAACGGCCCAGGAGCAATAATATTGCGTATATGATCTGTCCGAGATGTTTACAAATGTAACTGCACCTGTGCAACCTACATATTGCAAATATGTGGCTTGTGTTTTCCCTCTCTCCAATAATTTTTTTAAAAATAAAACTGAATGTATGGCTGCTTATTGTGGCACTGGGAACGTAATGACTATTTTTAGTATAGGGTCGTCAACTTTGGAATTAGCGATCGAAGCTCCCGGTTCTTGTTCCTATGGTATGTCTACGCGGAGGGAAAGGAGTGAAATTTCGGAGTCGACTTGACAATATTTGTGTAAATAATACAGGTAACGTATATAAATATGTTTAGTATATCAAATTAAAGAGATCCGAAATAAAATTGTTTTATATTTCAGCAGAACATCATTGCCTGAGTGCGCGCTTAGTAAATGAAATTGCCGTTGTTTGATTAGCATTAATGGCTAACCGCGAGATTTTACGAAAATACAAAAAAGAAGAAAATACATAGACAGCTAAGTTGGAATATATATATATATATATGTACATATGTATGTAGGTATGTGTATATATATATATATATATATAGATATGTATATGTATATATATATATATATATATATATATAGATATGTATATGTATATATATATATATATATATATATATATATATATATATATATATATATATATATGTAGATATGTATGTATGTATATATATAAATATATATATATATTGGCATATATGGTTAATAATGGTGCCACCACGTCGCTTTCACTAGGCACCACACACTCAAGACGTGCTGGACATTTGGTCTGTTTCTTAATAGGAACATCTTCCGCACTTCGGGAATGTCAACGGCATAAATCTTCTCGTATTGCAGAAAGGAATTGAATGAGGCCTGCTGCTTTGTGCTTAAGAGATCTCTTGAGCACCCGACGTCGACAAAGTCTGTTCGCTTTATAGGCATTAAATAGATTTCATCTCGATTTTATGTGTACGAGCATAGCTCAAATTGCACTTTTGCACTGCCTCATGTACTGTTCTGGAGTCATCGCACAGCACTCTGCTGTACGTGAACTTAGTTCTGCTTTCTCTTTGTAGTTACGAACCTAGTCTAGCTAGAATCTTGTAAACGAATTTTTTACCGAGCAGATGGCTTAGTGGCAAGAGCATTTGCCTTGCATTTGGGAGGCCTGGGTTCGAGACCTAGACCGGCCACTCCTAAATTGGTTTTCATGGATCCCTATTTAAACAAGGTGAATGCCGGAGTGAATTAAAACTCGACCATGATCGAAAAAAAAACGGGGAGCACAGATGTCTCAATAAAAAGAGATGGTGCATTACCATACAACCCCCCACTAAGTTCAAACAAAAAAACTGTCTCTGTTCAGTCTAATTAGAGGGATCTGTCTGCTTCGAAGAGCGTACGCAATAGCCGTTCTTAGAACTAAGCCTAACGTACAGTTTCTCGGTCGGCCTTGATAGATATTTTTTTGCGTTGCTCTTGAAACAGCTTACCGTGGGATGCTAGCCAGGAAGCATTAATGTACACCGGGCGCTGCGCTGAGGTAGCCTGCCAAAGTTTGACCCGGTTGCTTTGTATACAAATACATAGCATGCTGAGAGGGGGCGTCTGTTTGAATTGTTCATTTACATAAAGATCATTGCATGAGTGGATCAATGCAAACATACGTTTATACACACGTATATGCCCTTGGATGAGCCGGTGCTTGTTTGGTGTCAATGTTGCGACGTGGTCTGCTGCCCGTCACGTTTACTACAACTACAACTACTACTACTACAGAAAACTGCGTGACCTTTTTTTTTCGTCACCTTCTTCGATCGGGGGAAGAAGAAGTTCGTCTGTTCAAAGCCAATTAAACAAACGCATGAACGAATATTAGCCGTTATCATTTTAGCCGTTTACATACATAATTTGCTTTTAATGGCTAATTAGATAAACGTCGTCGGCAAAGCTATGCACGTGCGCTCGTGAACGGTACAATATGTGAAAGTTCAACGCCGGCCGGCGGATGCCCGATGCTAGTACAAACAAAGCGATTTAATTTCCATTCGAAAACATCACGACGCGCATTGAGCATTAGGTGAACAGCGTACGTAGCGTATTCTCTAATGAATATCACGAAATAACGGTGACGCTGCTCTACAGAATTAATTGCTATCAGTGGCGCAGCACGGAAAGCCAGGAATTCGTGTGAAAAATCAAGCATACACCAGCAGCCGGAAGCGAGCGATAGCACATCAACTGTACTGGCCCCGCCTTAGCAGTTGCCCTATCTATATACGGTTGGTGTACATGATTGTATTTGTACATTGTGCATTATTCTAACGTTGTCTACGCGGGTGCATGCCTATTTCACAAACTAAAGTTGTGCGTTTAGGACGCCGCCGAATTGTGCTTACGATCAATCATAATATCGCCTACAGCAAGGATGAACACGTATATATATATATATATATATATATATATATATATATATTTGCGTTGATTTCTAGCAAATTTAAGACAGTCATCATTTTCGAGGCAGCGGTTTGCAGATGATGAAACATTTCTTTTTATTTTACCAGCTGTTCTGTAGCTGCTTATAGTGCAATTGTGAGGAATTTTTAGATTTACCAGAGGAAATAAGTCTTGCATAAACAATGGAAACCATTGTGTTTAAGCCGTAGCGACGGATGCGGTGATAACGTTATTTCATTCATGTATAAATGCAGTTAGGAAGCATAAACGAGAGGTATAACTAACACTCGCGCTAACTAGTAGTGATCGCTAGCTTACATCATAACGTTACACCCCACACTTGTTCTTACTGAGAGATATTGCAATCAACCATAAAAATAATTGTGATTACATGAGGGGCACTTAGTTATGTCTGTTTAGGAGAAGATGCTCCTTTTAAAAGAGGCGGGAAATAAATTTACCCACATCCACGTATCATCACTTCCAAAAAAGAAAAAAATACCCACTAAAATCGAGGCCTGCCCCGTACGCCTTCGTCTATGTATGCACATACTGAGTTTTCGGAGTATTTGTACCGGTAGCAAAAGTGGTGCCATGTGTTCAGTAGTGGGTGCGCCCGGCAATGTGCGTTCAAGCGCAGTAATGTGTATGTTATGTCGTCCATTTCTCCGCTGTCACAAGGAACGCATTTCGGGTCGGAAGCCAAACAAATTTCGTATTTCGGAAAAGTTGCGTGGCCCGTGAGAACCTGCGTAAGGTGATACGACACCTTGTCATATTTATGGTAGAACCAAGTTTGTAAGTTGGGAAAAAAAATTCGAGCCCACCGGCCTGAAATAGGGGCCACATTTCACTCGATAAAACTGGCTACCGTTGCCAGCAACGGTTGTAATTGCTTGTGCCGCGCTGGTCCTTGGTAAATAAAATAGTGCCAAGGTACATAGCATGGTCTTTAATGGGTAGACCGCATCGCTTTCTCCTAATCAGCAGCATTGCCACGCTCTTCCAAGGTGTGCGTGTCAGGGAGCTCTTTTAATTTATCCAAACTGACACTAGTTCGAGGGTTTTATTAGCGGAAAGCTCGAGCGTATTCTAGTTTTTGTCTCGCTCGATTATATAGCGCAAGTCGTCAGTGTATGCAACTTGGGCACGAGGATTCCGTTGTTTAGCACTATACCCCTGCAAATGCCTAGCAATTATCCTTAACAAACACCGGTTGTGACGGGGTATCTGTTTTCATCATTGATTTCTTCTGAGATAGGGAAATTTCGTCTCTTTGTCATTGTATTTAGAATAACATTCTAGCTCAAGCAGTTGAGAGCATTCTTCATATAAAAAAGGACCGTGCAAAACTTCCTTGTTCAAAGCGTTTTGCTAAGCGGTTCCTCCTTGACTCGAATGTTTGTTTATGTACCGTTATAGTTGCCCTGCCCTTGCGGCAAGCATATTCATCCACAAGAGCCCACTTTTTTCGAGTTCCTCTGTCAGTCGTCCAGCGATAAAAGCTTCCATCGTCTTCCCCACTGCTCTCCGCAGACAAGGGGACTGACGCGCCTAGGGACTGGCTCCGATCTTTTCATCACAATCTAGTAACCTTTGCCCCAGGCTTTGCTCCTTCGTTGACGTTACGGCAGCCGGTCTCCGGCAGTACGCCTGTTACCGCACACTTCTCGAGGCTCTTTAATTCTTATGTTCTCAGGCCTAAAACCCTCGGCGCCCTTGAGGAGAGAAACTCCGATTCCATGTGCAATGCTTACTTCTTCTAGGTTACTGACGAGCAGCCCTTGTCTAGCTACTTCAGCTGCAAAGTTGGCGTTGTCACATAGCTCTTAAGCAAGGGAGAAAATCGGCAGGTGCTCGTTAAATCTCAACTTCAGTGTGACCTCTTCGTCGTCTTAGCCTTTCGGATCTGTAGCCTGAGGTCGTCAGTACTCGTTTCTGTAATACATTGTACTTTGGCTCCAAGCGACTTGGGTTCATTTGACGTTCGCAGTTTTCTAAAATTCCTTCAAACGTTTCGTTTTTAACATTCAGGGTGCAGCGATGATTGTTAAAAGAAAAAAACGTTTGCAATTTGTCCTGTTGCTGTTTCTTCCGGGAGCGTGGTTTCTTTAGTTTCTTTGCTTCTCGACCTCGCATACAGACGTGGGCCTTAATAGGCCCTCCGCGACGGAAGCATTTCACCATATGGGTATCTATTTAACTGTTGGCGTAAATGGCAGCATTAGAGTCTGGCGAGCTTTTGTCGCAATATACTTCATCAAGCAGTCAATTACTTGAACTGTGTCGTGTGTGCTCGTACTGCCTTGGACTTTAAGAGCAGGCGTTCTGGATGTGGTGCTTTCCTTTTCATTGCCTTACGCAAGGTTTTCTTGCCTAGTAATATCAGCTTGAGGACAACAGGAAAAAAAAGGACCTCCAATTGCTTGAGAACCACTTAATTCTTGCTATTGCAGTTACTTATTAGTACGGCTCTTGCACTTTGTTCAGTAAGTATGCCGCTTTTGTCCACGTTCGTGTTATTAAATGTGACGGCCAATCCTTTTTAGATATGCTGACAAACTTAGATGTGTATTTGCCTCCTGCAGCTTGTCAAATCGGCGCTTCTGCTATTATGCTGCTTATTTTACTTTCTCTGTCATTTTGACTTGACTAGCCTGCGACATTTGTTCTGGGTTGTTCTACGGCCACTATCTGTAGTTTATTTGTTTCTCAAGTATTCGTTTTTCACACTGGGTGACCCTTTCTACGTGGACATCCATGTCGTCGTCGTTTTAAACATCATCACTGTTTATAGCACTGGATCGTTTCACAGCGTTGCGTCCCTAGTTTTTTCGTGTACGCCCTAGTTTTTTCGTCCCGACTGAGGCCTGTCAATGACCCCGGCCTGGGCGGGCTTCTTTTTAGGCCGTTCGGGCTCCTTACTTCGCACGTTTGAGTTTTGATCAGTGTGCTTATCAATTATTGTCGTTGCAGCTTTCTGCATGCTACGTCTTGTTCTATCTACATATACATCTGCACATACAATTATATTTGCAGATGTTTAGAATAATTGATGAGAAAGAGCCGAACTCCGGCAGTCAACCAAACCTTCGTAAGGCCAGCACCCGACTACGAGTCCTCAAAAAACCCATATTTTACTTTAACGAGTCAAAGTACTTTTTTAAGTATGCAAAGAAACGACTCAAAGAGAATGAGTACTAGAGATGACACCATTGAAGCGCATGACTGCTTCAAAACATATTTTTTTTTCATTTTATTTGTGTCTGCTTTTATTGCACAAGGAAATGATCCGAGCAATATGGCGGGCTGTTCTGAGTCGCTTTATATATGAATATGTTAATATTATTATTATGATTTATTCAATTTTTCGGTGTTTCCCTACAATTGTGGGACCTAAACGTGTACCCGCCTAGACTCACCCCCACTCCTCAATCCATAGAGCCGATGATAGCGGCGGCGTTTCCCCTACACACTGCGAGCGAGAGTTGCTGACGCAGAAACTCGCCCTCGCGCTGGTCACCCGTGTTGGCACTAATTTTGATAACTAGGTTTTTGAGGAAGATACTTGTGTTTTTGCTGATTGGGCCCATCTTTTCAATAGCGACGGGTACGAAGTGGTATCCTTTCTCCAGGTCAGAGTATTTGCGTTTTTTTGTGATCCACCCTGACCGGGTAGCGCTGTGCATCAAGTATGACGGAGCCACTTTACATGATACCGTGGCATCCCATACCAGGCATTTGCCCTTCTTAACTGCTTATTATTATTACTGGAGAAAATATTTTGGAGACAACCAAGCAACTGCCTTCAAAGTGCACCCTCACTCCAAATTAGACTCCTCCGATTTGTATGAGAAGCTTTCAACCCAGCCTCTGTTTTAAATGGTTTCTGCAGATCATACGAGGTTGCAACAGAGCTTCTCTCTTTAGACAGACCGTGGTGATTCACGGTCTGCGGTGATTGAAAGGCCGTGGTGATTCACGGATTTGAAAGGCACGTAATAAAGAGCTGTATCCACATGTGTGATTAGAACAACATGCTGCCATCAGTATGGGCAGTATTATGCCTGAAGGGCTAAGTATTATGCCTAAAGCTTTTAATGTTTTATGCTAACAAGGCCAGAGTTGTATCTTCGTTTGTGCAAAACTCTAGCTATATCAAAATTTACATTTTGTTTCGAAGTCTCGCAATCGTATCTCAAGAATCACACAGAAATAATTGAACAATTCAGGTCCAAACGACGTGTAGGTATTAGATGCAGCTAATTATGTGTGGTCTCCCATACTCTCATACCTCTTAATTGATTGACATTCATACCAAGGACACCACGCTACGACTTCTGGATGCACAATCATATTAACATTTTACAGAATATTGAAATTTAATTTTGGAACCAGAACCAAATATTTCATAACTCGCAATAATAATCTTAAAATTAATATAATACTCAAATCGGATCATTCAATCAACATTGTATTGTATTTTTATAGCGCGCAGCCACGCAGCTCGCGCAGCCGCGATTGTTGCTCAATGGAATTACCCCTTTATGTAATTGTGTAGATTTCACCGAATAATGTTGTTGTATGTGAATAGTAGTGCACTTGGTCTAACACAATCGAGGAGAATTTGAATCGAATGAAATTGTGGTAAATTGGCATATACTGATTGTGTACGCCAGTTGAATCAGCGACGCTCCACCAAGCAGAAATACACAGCCTTACACCTACTAAACTAGGAGGCCTGCTGATTATTGATAGGGTGCGATCCGACGGCAGAACGGCTCATCTGTTATACTCGCACGGTAAAAGCCCTGCCTGAGACGTGGCAGGCCTTTGGCGCGACAATGTAATTACGTCAACCTTACAATTCAATTAGATCCGAACGAGGGACACCTCGAAACAGAGAGGCGACGAAAGCCCCCCCCCCACAAACTGACAGCACGCTGTAACGTGCACGCTGCGCTGGGAGTCTCAGCAAGATAACATGGGGAAACCGAATACCTTCCGACATGCTCACCAAAAGGCTATCGCAGAAGGTGCCCAAAATATTGGCTGTTTTTGGGACAAGAAGAGCACGCTTCCAAATTAATGGTGTTTCCGGCCACATGCAGAGGAAATAGACCCGCTGTACGTAAGATGTTATAAGGAGCTTGTGCACCTGTTAATCGGAAAAACCTCTGCTGTCCCGCACGTCCCGCAATCGGTAGAAGAATTTATTGACAATACTACTAATTTTACTAAAAAAATAACAAGGGGAATGAGAATGGACGACATACAGGATAACGCTAGCAAAAATAATACTGTGGAAGCACCATCCGAAACAATGCCAGTAACAACAGTACCACAAGTGCCAGCACAGTGTCTTCGTTGTACATACGATGTTGGCATTTTCGAAGCTGGGCATTCAATTCACTGTTCGACGACGCAATTGGCCCGTAAGCGGTTGTTGGTAATAATTTCACTACTCTGCGCTCTTCGCGACACAATACTGAGGAATGAATATACAAGAGTTAGTAGCGAAGTGGTAGTTACCTAGTAATTCGTATGAAATAAATGAAAGGTGAAAGGAAATAAATTCGTATGAAAGAAATGAAAGATGAAAGGAAATCAATTCGTATGAAAGAAATGAAAGGCGAAAATATTCCACATGATCCACATGACTAATTTCCGACCCCGAATGACTTATGGCCGGCGTGTTAAATCAATCATTGTTAATCGTGTTGTCAGTCACGTTCTGTGGCCTCTTGTGTAACGTCGTATAACACATGATTAGCAACACCAGCAGGACGTGCGACAGTAATCGTGTGGCATTCGAGGGGCCAGAAGATTTGTCTGATGTCCGGCTGCCTTCATCAGTGAGAGACGTCGGCCGCACATGCCGAAATTTGCCAAATTGTCTGGTGTTGTCGGTCTGTCTTGTGCTTCGAAAGTGTGTCTCTGTGTAGTTCTGTGTGTGCGGGTGTACGACGCGGCATTTGCGGCATGCGGATATGTCAAGCTTGTCGTTGTGTCGCAGTGTGACATTCGTCGTTGAAGTTAGACGAGACAAGAAACGTAAACTTTGAAATGCAACCCAATTTTTCGGCCAATTTCGGCTCGCTAGTTGGGTGAAATGGTTGTTGGTGTGTTGTTTCGTTCGTGTACATACAGCTCAGTGAGCTATGGGCAAGGTCACACGCACAACAACCCCCATTTTCGCCCCCCCCCCCCGCCTATTCCTCACCCCTCCCCCATCCACCCCCGAGCTCCCTCATGTGTCTAGTTCGTATAATCGTGGTCGGTGAGGCAAACGCGTGTGTTCGATTCCAAATTACGTTAATTTCTCCTACTGATCCAACTGATACTTCTGCTGTGGGTGATCTGCATCTGATTATTATAATTGTGATGCCCATAAAAACCACAACAACAACAACAGCAGCAGCAGCAACTACAACAATAGCATTAATATTAAATGGTAAACAAATAATAATCGCTACCATGTAGTAGTAGGAGCTGTATGTACAGTACCGACTGTACGTTCAAGGAAGTAGTACGTTAATGACGTGAGAATTGTAACGGAAAGAAGACAAGCTTCGACTTCTGTCGAAGCAGTGGCAGCGTCAGCGTAAGAATAGCAGAAGCAAACAGCTGAAGTAGCATCTTTTAGCTCACCCCATCCTCGACATCAACGGCATCTCCCCCCCCCGCCTCCCCCGTCCCCTCGCATTGATCCGTATCGCCAACATCTAGCAACAAGCTAATGATAAATAATGATAGCTATTTTGTTTATGATAACTATCCGGCTGATGACGATGATGAGGCTCAGTTACAGAAGCAATGTCGTGGTGCCGTCGTCACCGACTTCGATTGCCTTCATGTGCTCACGATGATCGTGGCCGTTACTGAGGTGCTGCTGTTTTGTTGTTGTTATTGTTGTTGTTGTTAGTGTTGTCGTGATGGTTGTTGTTGTTATTGTTGGTGTTGTCGTGATGGTTGCTGTTGTTGTTGTTATTGTTAGTGTTGTCGTGATGGTTGTTATTGTTGTTGTTGTCGTTGTTGTTGTTACGGTGTTGCTACAATTGCCGTTTGATGACTGAGTGGAAACAAACCGCTAGTCTGTCATTCATTTGGCCAGTCCAGACGTCGCTGGGTTCTTCCGTCAGCCAGACAGCTAGACAGTAGACAGAAAATAACCCGCAGCTATGCCCGACGGATCAGGCCAGCCAGGCACCCCGTGGCATCGATACGAGCAACGAAAACGCAACGTACAGGGGTCAACTTCGGTGGCACGTTTTTCTCTGGCTGTGAATGATGTTGCTGTTGTTGTTGTCTCTGCTGCTGCTGCTGCTACTGTTGATATTGGCTATGTTTTTGATGTTGATGTTGTCATTTTTCGGTATGGTGTCGTCGTCGTCGTTGTTGTTGTTGTTGTTGTTGCTACTGCTGCTGATGTCCTCTCGTTTTTTTCTGTCGATTTTACTATGCTAATTGCTTCTACGATGCCAGAGACGGTACCGTACCCGGTGATGCTACAAACTTGTTGTTGTTGTTGTTGTTGCTGCTGCTGCTGCTGCTGCTGTTGTTGTTGTTGTTGTTGTTGTTGTTGTTGTTGTTGTTGTTGTTGTTGTTGTTGTTGTTGTTGTTGTTGTTGTTGTTGTTGTTGTTGTTGTTGTTGTTGTTGTTGTTGTGGCCTCCTACGAGCGTGCCTACGTGCGTACGTGTCGTTGTTCTCCGTATGCGCGCTTCGTCGTGTTTGTGATCGAGGAGCTGCAACCCCGGTGAAGAACAACGTTCAGTACAGAGGCTGCATGCTTTCGAGTGTATTCGCAAGTACTCACGAATAAAGCTATGTGTTTCATTCATTCATGGATCCGTTCAAACGCAAAACTAAAGATGAAGTTTTTGGTTGAATGATTTTCCTAGAGGGACTAGCAAAAAGGGCGTACCAGAGCTGCACAGAAAGTCGCACATGAACTGCAGAAAGACGCACAGGAGCTGCAGGAAGTCACGCAGAAAAAACAGGAGAAAAGAACACGTGACGAACTAAAGCACCATCATCATTATCATCAGCGTCGTTGCTATCATCATCATCAGATCGTCCGCGTGGGTTTAGCGGATTTACACTGGACGGTGCTTGCTGGCCACCAGGGAAACAGAAACGAAGAAAACCAACGAAGAAAACACACATATCAAGCAGAAAAGCATTTAAGTATTACATTTGAGAGCGGGGAGGGTATATTGCTAATGTTATATGGGTGCTGGAGGTGGTGGTGGTTTGTAGTTGTCGTTCACGTTGACGTCATCATAACATGCCAAACTTACTTTGTTGCTCGTATTGTTTTCCTCCTTGGTATTGCCGTCATTGTCTTTGTGAGTATTATAGGTGCTGTTGTTGGTGATGTGGTTGTTGTGGTTGTTGTTAGTGCTGTCGTTGTTTTTAATAATGTTGTTATCGTTGTCGTTGCTTTTTTAATGTTGTTGTTGTCGTCGTCGTCGTTATCGACGTTGTTGTTGTTGTCGTCGTCGTCGTTGTCGTTGTTGTGGTCACTGTAGCTACTTTTCTTGTTGGTACTCTTTTTGTTGTTGTTGCTGTTGTTGTGGTTATTGTAGGCACTTTTCTTGTTGGTATTATTATTTTTGTTGTTGTTGTTGTTGTTCTGGTCGTCATCGGTATTGTCGTTGCTCGTATTGCTGTCGTTGTTGGAGTTATCGTCATTGTGTTTATTGTTGTAGTCGTCGTTGTTGTCGTCGTTGTTGTCGTCGTCGTCGTCGTTGATGTTGACGCTCCTAACTGTCTTCAGCAGATATTATTCTGCTGCTGCTGGAACCGCCATCGCTGCTGCTGCTGCCGTTATTGTTGTTGTTGTTGTTGTTGCTGTTGTTGTTGTTGTTGTTGTTGCCGCTGCTGCTACTGCAGTGCCGTGTAGATCTCGTGCCGTCGATCGCGTGGCCGACGCTGACCACCAACGTCGATCGTTGTCGTCGCCGTCGCCGACCGTTGACCGACACCACCGGCGTTGTTTAGCGCGGCTACAGCGGAGCCGGTCGCGGCCGCGCCAGCTTCGACGACCGCGGCGCTACGGACAAGGTCGCCACTATATAAGCGGTACGCAGATGCGCCCCGGCTGAGTGGCTTGTCTGAGGTGCGTCACGTCGGTTGCAGAAACAACTTCGCTGAAACGACCACGACGACAACACCGACGCTTATTCTCGTCGTGGTACTACAGGCTTCAGGCTAGTGAACAGAAATAGGTACATTGGGCCTGATCAACATCATCATCGTCATCATCGTCGTCGTCATCGTTATCTTTATCTTTATCGTTGTCTCTATCCTATCATATACATACATAAATAGTTTCTCGTCTTCAGCAGCCCCCAACTACAACCAGCAAGCACCCCTTTACCACAGCCACCATCTCCAGAATCAACCATATTCACTCCATTTCTTTCCCCCCCAACCCCACGTCTCGTCATAATCTTTAGCCGTCTCTAGTTTGGCTGGTGTCGTGGACCTAACGTGTCTTGCGACGAACTGTGAGTGACCAATATCAGCAGCAGAGGCAGCAGCAGTAGTAGTGTAGTTCGAAGAACCAAAGTTTGCAAGCAAAGGTTTGTGTGGCAACTGATCGAGAGTATTGGAGATGTGAAATTTGCCCCCTCCTACCGGGTAAGTGGCCGCAACAACCGAATCTGTACAAACGAGACCGACTGACTGAGGACTTGTGACTGCGTAGTCGAGTGAAGACTTGGCACTGACTTCACTGCGGCGTACGACTAGTGGATAATTCAGGCGGCGCAATGAAGCGTGTGGTAAGTGTGAATACATACGCCGCCGTTGCTCGACAAGTAACGACGAGCTACGAAATCGACGCCGCGGATACAAGTGATTTGTGCATGCATGCGGGCAACTAGGGAAGATGGCTCACGGTATGCTAAATCAGCTAGACAGTGTTCTAAGGGCAAAATTTCCGCAAAACGGAGTTGAAGTAATCGATTCGAAGATGCGTGTTTTGACATGCTCTATATATATATATATATATATATATATATGTATTAAAAAAATATTGTTTTAAAAGGATATGTATATGATATATGAAAAAGGGCGTTGTGTCAGAGCTGCTGGTTCTTTTCACCAATTTGTATAGAAGTAAGCTAAGAAAAAAACCGTATTAAAGCTAGCATGATGTGTATTGACACCTTTCCGATAAAGTGACAAGAATCGACATCTATCAAACGAATGCGAACCCTCTTTTGACATGTCGTTACCTAAGTCTGTGACAACTTCCGCTCATCAACAAAAACTTTCGAATGTAAAGTCATTTAACCAATTAATATTACACATTTTCAAATACATTGAAAAGATCTCGCAGTGCCCATCGAACGAACGATTGGTGTTCTCGTAGGATTTGTAATTGTGCCAGTTATATATATATAACATTATATATACATATATATATATATATATATATATATATATATCTATATATATATATACTATATAGATATCTATATATATACTATATATATATATGATATATATATATATATATATATATATATACATATATATATATATACATATATACTATATCTATCTATATATATATGTACCTATCTACTGTCAGCATATATCTCTATATATATATTATATTATATAGTATATATATACATGCGCTTGATTTGATGCGTCTTGATCGTCTGGAGCTTGTGGTGAAAATAGTATTATTATGGCCATTTTTTCGGTGACTATTCTGTAATAATATACTGATTTATATGTGCGGCGTGCCGGCAAAAATATCTCAACGTAAGGGATCTGTCCACTTAATGGTTTCAACGTACCAACGTATGGCTAAATCAACCTGTACGGTAATGGGGTTATATTCTCGTATGAAAACGATTTATGAACGTTGAACGTTAACAGGGAGCCAAATCGTTCCGGCGGAAACCTCACGCCAGGTGGATCTTACATGATAACCGAGTAAGCGGCTTATAGCTACAGAGTAATGTATGCTAGTTGAAGGTTAGCTTTAAAACTATGCTCAGAGATGCACGACTTTGTTTCGACTCAGTCCTTCTCAAAAATATTATTTCGGCAACACTACGTAATTTGATCGCCACCCTTTAGTAAAATAGTCCAGGTCTGTTTTTCGATTCTATATTTTGGGGTAGATTTTTCGATATATTCTGAGGTATATTTATTTTCATCGGACAGAAAACTAGAAACAAATGTGTGACCTTGATTAAACATTAATTCAGGTGCTTTCAAGAAGATACGACAGCTGCAGTAGGTTACATGCGAAAGTGACTTAGCTTTCATTTCCAGAGAATGCAACCGGCAAAGGTCATATGGTTTGCACGTGAATGGGGTTAATGCCAGCGTTAAGTAGCTGCTGTTTATGAAAATTTGTAGCTTGCTGTAAATACAAGACAGGGATGTATGCATATCCGTCTCTTGACTAATTACAACCATGATATGTGTGCATGTTCACAAAGCTAATAATCTGAGTTATTTTTAAGATGTATCCTGTAGTACGATTTACAGTCACAGTACCTGTGGCATGTGGCCTTATTCACGTTCGTACGTACCAGTGGTATTATTTGCAGTGCCGAGTTATTGTATATACACTTGTACAGCCAGCATGCGACAGGCGTTTAATCCCATTCGTTGTATGAGTACACCTCTTGGTACTGGACTGCGTCAATGATACCAATTGCAATTTAGGCCGTAGATATGGTATCGTGATATTATATAACTCTTCACGAAAATACGTCAAAATGGCACTGCTCTTATCAGCGTTAACAGTATCGTTATTACAAGAAAAAAAAACACGTTTAAACGCATGGACGCACTAGCCACATCTTAACTTATTACCCATTAGCTCACTTCGTTCTGAGTTTTTCCTTGGCGCCGATTATAGAAGCGGCATTGCCTCTACACACCGCGAGAGACAGGAGCTGGTCCCCCGTTGTTGCTACCATTCTTCTGGCTAGATCCCGAATGAATTTTGCTGTTCCACTGCTGATGGGTCCTAATGTTTCCATAGCCACCATTACGAAGTGAAGACTGTTTTCAAGGTCTGCGTATTATTATTATTATTATTTGACCACAAACGCACGGCAACGGATGGCAACGCTTCTTTCAGCTGATATTCGTCGGTCTGACGCTGGTGGGAGGAATTCACGCCGGATTCCTAGGGACAAGCGGTGGCGTTGGCAGCGCTGGCGGCCGAGGTTTTCCGGGAGGATTTGGTGGTGGCGTAGGCTACGGGCCTCACTACGGTGGCAACCTCGGGGGTGGTCATATAAGTGGCCATCATCAACATCAACACCATTCGCACCAGCACCAGCAGCAGCACCAACACCAGCCACAGAGAGCGATTCTGCTGGTGAAGAATACGGGCCACCAGGGCCGAAGCGCTGGAGGCCCTTCACTTACTGTGTCGGGACCGACCCACCTCGTGAGGACGATTCACCACATCGAGCGTGTTGACAACGGCGGTCAGGTTCTCGCCAGGTACGTAGTGTTCAACACGAGCGTGCGTACTTATTCGACTTTGCCCACTTTGTCTACATAGTTGTTGTTATAAGGGTGTATATGTGTATGTACGACTGCGTGTGTGATAGAATGAAATACTTTGACTCGGAAAAGAGAGAGGTGCAGTCTCAGGGGGTGGCGAGGGGAGAAGGGGGTGATCGTAATCTTGTGTGGGAGTGTGTTACACTCTCACTGCCATACACCTTTATCGGAGAAGAAAAGTATTTTATCATTAGCTGGATGGTAAAGTATCTATTCATCACCACTGGTGGCGTTCTACCCCGCCGTGAAACCAGTATGTATTCAGACGTTTTTACCCCCGTTTGAATTGCCCATGTAATTGTGCCAGCGCAAACATCTATGTTAGGCTTATGGTAGTTGTAAGGACGATACAAGTTGAAGCTCCCATTCAATAACTCGACTCTCATAGAAGAAACATGCTATCAATGCTTTTGGCGTAGTCTTATGTGTGTGTGTCGAATATATGAATGGGTTCAGATACCCGATCTATTTGTATAGAGAGAGGCTGCTTGCCTTATACTATGCCATGACTACTCTGGAAGTGCTACATAATCCGACGCAATCCAACAGATCTCGTGCATCGAATACAAGCTCCTAGTCGCCCTAACTAGCTGGTTATTGAATTACATGTTACGACATGTAAATATCTAGTAACTTATTAAGCTCATTTGTAAAGCAGCCGGTTACTCATACTTTTACGGGTAGTGCATTTGAAGCAAACTTTTAATTGTGCTCAGCAAGCGTTTATGAGACCTAGATTATGTTACCGAGACGAGGTAAAGGTCATTTGTGCATTAGTATGCCGTACGAAGTGAAACTGTTTACATTTTTTTTAAAAGACTTTCCGTAAGGCTATTCCCGTGTACGTTTTTTTTATGTCATGGCTAATTTTAATCCACGTTGGTATTTACCTTGTCTGAATTGGAAACCATGCAAACCAGACTGGCCGGTCTGGGTCTCGAACCCAGCCCTCCCAAATGCAAGGCAAAGGCTTTGCCACTAAGCCATCGTGCTCGGCACATTGCACATTATACTAGTTTGTGTAACACGACTGGTGCCATTTCATCATCAACAGGAGTCACGGAAGCAGTGGTGGTGGTCACGTGGGCGGTGGAGGTAAGTATCTGCTGTTGGTGAAGACCGGAGACGCGACGCAAGGAGTTGGAAGAGCAATTGGTCACGGTCATCCCGCTGGCGGCCCGAGGCTAAGTCATGGACACCTGCGTCAGCGGCACAACGGATGGTAAATCCTAGCAGATCTTCGTCGGCCTAAGACGACATGAGTTCAACGCAACGAACGTCGGTGTACCAACGTCAAGACCACGGTCTTTTCATTCGAGAAAACCGAACTACAGTAGGAATAACGCGGTGGAATCCGGGCGCCGGGCACCGTCAACATAAATACATTTGTATATGTGCCATCATTCTCATATGTTCAATTGCCATGACATATAAACGAAGGAAATCGCAACAATAATAATAGCAACAAAAATGGCGACGACGACGACAACAACAGCCACAACGGGCCTCTGTGCAACGTGTAGAAGGCGTGAGGTCATGAAAATCATAAGTTATGTTTTTACGTGTTTCGTCGAGTTTTTTCCTCGAAGCGACGAACACCGATCTGGCATTTAGTGCAACCATTGTGAGTAATAGTGGCAGTACAAGCTGAATCGATATCAGCAAATCTGGAATTCTTTAGGACCACTTACGCTGCTCGTCACCGAGCCTAACTTATGTTATTTAATTAGCATACAAGTAGAAAGGAAACAGAAAACGAAATTACGACTCAACATGTCAGACGGTAAAAGGGAACGATGATGTAGAACCCTCTGATCTATGTCGAGTGTCGCCGCCTTGGTAGAGTGAAGAGTGGACTCTATGAGTAAAAGGAGGATAAAGCATCTGTACACAAACGACGCCTAGGAAACCCCAAAAAAGCCGTTGGTAGTGAAAGCTAAGTACATGGAAAACTCGCCACAGACGACCCACCATGATCTTGCATCATTAGAATCAAATTCGAGGATGTATTTTAAATGCATACGTAAAAAGGGCTAGTCCCTCTCTCTTACTCGTTTCGACAGCGCGTGCGTTTGTGAGCCAAAACCATCTCGAGCGACCTTTATATCGCATGCTTTGTACATACTGTTGACGACTTCACGGCACATGGTCATAGGAAAACGGTGTGTATACATGTCTGATCTGTCAATAAAGAAGAAGTCATACTAGAGAAAATGCCTGTTTTTTTGCCCCCCCCCATACTGAAACGGCGATAGTTTACATATGCAGAGCGAAGTACGCATCTCCGAATTTGAACACCGGAACGTTTCGCGCAGCTTACGTAGCGCTATTTGCGTGTATGTCTCTTTTGGTCAATACATACAGGTCTTCTATAGGGCAAGTACATCGATCGAGTCGAATGGCAGACACCTCATTGCTTGCCGTATCTCAAGTGCTTACAGTGCTTACTGCTATTTTACTAGCTTTTCCTTGTTATTGTTTTAATTTCGCTTTTGTTGCTCATATGTGTTACGCACTGTTTTATTTGTGTTATGTATAAAGACGACGACAACAAATGAAGCCAGCTATCTAGCCCCAGGCCATCAACTGTGCAGCCGAATTGCAGTTCAAGTGTTAGTCTTCAAATTGATAGACAGAATAAAAAGAAACTGCATTTCGCTTTAGAATACCGGGTGGGACGAGGTTAGGATGCAGGGAAGCCCGCAAAGTCGCTATAGTTGTGCAATTATCTGGCTACATGCTGAGCGAACATATTATGATGATTTCAATACTTGCAATATTTCCAGGTATACGCATTATTTGGCCTCTACGATTATTCGTTTGCACGCCAAAAAGCGTATAATACGATTTGAACTCACAAGCTATGATCGTGTGTCGTTGTTCTTTTCTAAAGTTGACAGCGATGTAAGGTTAACAGCATTAGGCTTGATATCTCTTCTTCCAAAGAGCCTTTTCAGCAACTGTTTCTGTTTCCCTCTATTATACCCATGTTTTTGCACAAATATGGCTTCAGACGGGTGAGCAGAAGAAAAGTCTAGATAACACATTCGATTTATACAGTTGAATCTACATCTTTGGATCCTTAATGATGAAACAACGGAATAGCATTTATACATGTACATACGTTTGACTAGATCTCTAATGCTATATGCACAGAACGTAAGATTCGTCGACATTACCACACTAGGCCCCGTATTAAATTTTACGGTAGGCAATGTTGACCCGTTGAGCTGATAGTTTACGCTTAGGTGGGACGCCAGATGATGCCAGTCGTGACTCACTAAGAGCTTCTCCGGATTTCACTTGGAACCACCGATTGCACAGCAGGAACCAGGCCATTTTCGGGTCTGTGAATCAGCCTGAAGAGTCTTCCTCTTCTCAGTAACAAGTCGACCCTCCACCAGTAGTATCAAAGGCACTTCTGGTAGAAGCACATGCAGTTAAAGTCTTTGTTGGTGTGTATGTACAAGGTCCAATCGTTTGTCATTCTAGCAGTATCCGGTGTTACAATACTCTGTTTGAAGAGACCTGGAACTATGGCGTATTTGTGTTAACGCTCAAAGATCAAGTCTAAAGACTCCGCAAAAAAAAACTTTGTTTGTACTGGAGATGCCATCAGGTACGCGAATGCGTTTGAGTTTCAGCCATAAGAGTTGCAAGTAAAAATAGATATCAACCCAAATATGAAGACGTTCTGACCGTCTTATGCTCCTACCGTCAAATTCTGATACGCTTGTGTATATCTACCAGATGCGTCTCGATCTGTAATGTATACATAACGCGCAACAGGCTCCGTAAAGTATAGATGCGTATACATGTTTTGTCGCACACGATTGCAACTTCGTCTCTCGTTTGTAGAAATAAATTCTAAGATTTCCGATTATTACGCGTACCAATGCGTAACGTTTTTGGATGAATGTCACATTTCATGTTATCATACAGCTTTCTCACTATGCCTTGCTTCCACTGTTTTAGAGAATTTACGAGTAAAAGTAAAATTTAATATTACGGGGAATCCTTGACTAATTCTAGCAATAATAGAAAAAAAAGACCGCCCTAGCGATACGCGTTTATACATGTCTGCCTGGGAGTCAGCCTACATTCCTGAAATGCAGACCGAAGTAAATTAGTGTGTCGCTCTCGTTTAAAAATTTTTTAAAGACCTTCGGAGATGCGTACTCGGCCAGATTCTCAAATTCTTCACATGTCATAAGATTTGGATACATTAACCGTTCTTGCGTTTCCAGACCAAACAGAACCCACCGGTTGGAGCAGTCGTGACGAAATGTCGATCTCTCGGCGCCCGAGAGATCGACCGCGAAAACTATAGTTGATGTTTTTTCGTTTGTTGTAAGGTAGTAAGGTGTAAGGTGTAAGCTGGTAAGGTAGCATAGTCGATGAAAGCTTTTTAGTGACCGCTGATTGGTAAGTGTCAAGGTGCCACTTCAAGGGCGGTTGTTGAAAATTGTAGAAATAAATTCTAAGATTTCCTATTATTACGCGTACCAATGCGTTACGTTTTTAGATAAATGTCACATTTCATGTTATCATACAGCTCTCTCACTATGCCTTGCTTTCCTAGACTTGGAGAATTTACGAGTAAAAGTAAAATTTGATATTACGGGGAATCATTGACTGATTCTGGCAATAATAGACAAGACCGCCCTTGCGTTACGCGTCTATACATGTCTGCCTTGGAGTCAGCGAGTGTGACTGCTTGTGTGCTTGATGCCCTAAGAAGTGACGCACATTAGGTATAGCGCACATTTGGTATGCTGCCTTTAAATTGTACCAAATAAATGAGGAATGTTCAAATGAAAAAGTGCGAAACGTCGTAACAATTTTTTACATTTGAATTTGCCGCTTTGGGACCACGTAGTAAGACATCTGGGGACGCGGGATGGAGTGTGGGGCGTATTTATGCGTGCCTGTTTATGACGGAGGAGAGAAGCAGGCAGTTGTCTGTCCCATTTTATTGAAGCGGCAGTGCCTGTGAGGACATCACAGTGCTCCCATTGCAAAATTCGACGATTAACGATAGCAACGATATCTAAACAGATTTATAACTGCAGAAAATGTTCAACCGGAAAATATACCGACCTTCAGTTCGGCTGGAAGCTGACTGGCTGTTGTCACAGCCGTAGGAATTATCGGTACAGGAAATCCTTCGACTCGTGAAACAGTGAGGATGATGGTGTTCAAGCCTCTCCTTATTATGTTTGAATAAATATTTTAGTTCTACTTAGTATCGTTTAGTGCCCTTTCATTTGAACACATTTCATAATTTATGCCTTTGCATACAAGGATGTACAGAGTCTGCCGTTTGAGTTTGCGTGAACTTCATCGCCACTTGTTGAAACCTTATCTAAATAAAAACATGTATTTAGATGCAGTTTTTGCGTAAGTCGATAAGGGAGCTTTTAATACAAATGTGTATTCAATATAATCTTTGGCTGTGATCCGCTGAAGTGTCCATTGACGGACACCAAGGAAATTAACAATTGAGCGCAGTTCCGTCCGGCGCGGAGGGCACGAACGCTTTTCCATAATATTTTGAAGATGACACATCATCTCCTGCCATCGTTAACACGTATTCGTGTTAAACGTAAGCTTTCGGGTGATATCCATCCTGATCCTGATTTCTAACAAGGATTCGAATTGACAAGCGCGTTAAACTGGATCTAACCCTATGTTTAACGCAGCGCCTATTAAATTCAATTTTATACACGAGCCGCTATGTTTTCAAAGCTACCATACATCCCTACTAGCGAATAAGCAGTGACGATTAAATCAGCATGATTATTTCACGGCTATTGAACAACAAGAATAGCAATTCATATTATCGTTCTTATCTGGCTATTGTCGCCAGTGGCCAGCCAATAGTGACTTTACGTGAAAGAGCTTGTTAGGTCTACTGTTAATGGATCCGACTTTTTGTTTAGAAATGAGTGAATATTTATTATGATGTGGCTGTGCAGTACGTTTTCGTGCCATTTCAAATTGGTTCCCTTTTCAATTTACCGCCGTCAGAGACATATACCATTCACATTAGCCTTGTGTTGTGATGATAAAAACCTTCGGCCAGAAGACAAGTCACTTTTTACAACAGTTGCTTATCTCTCATTCATGCGATGCAGTACAAATTGATGTCATGAGCGTATATATATAGCCCCGGATAGTATATTACAGTTAATCCATTATTATCTGTACTGTCGGAAACGAAGTCACGATTAATATGGAGCCTGGAGGCACAGGCTATATAAATTGGTTCATTCCGCGAATGCCTGTTCTATACGACATTGGACTATATATACTGTGTTGCGATGAAATAATTTATCAAAAAAGAAATACTAACTGCACTTTATCCCAAATATATGTTTTCACGCCCAATGTTTCAATATTGTGGTTTAACGAATCTTACGTATTATAGAATTATTATAATTACCTAATCGTCGTCAAAGTTGTTGGAGCACAACAAAGCTCAATTTAACATAGAAACTGCATATCGTATGCTAAATAAATGCATAGAGATTCATTTACTTATTTAACATTTATTTTACAGTTTGCGGAAAAGGGTAAAGCTTTTGGGCTGACCCTTAGCCAAGATTTAACGTCCACGGGACTGCTTTTCGAATTGATTCATAGATGGACCCCCATAACCACAAATGTGCAATGATGGGGCTAGAACCCGCGCACCTATGTGTCTCCTCCGGTTGCGAGGCGCAGACGAATGCGCCCACACACGCCACCGGGCTCGACTGCAGAAGAGAATATATTAATTTTGAATAGTTTCACTCACAAAGTCAGCAAAGGCTTACGAGTTTTTCCCCATAACGTTCAAGGTAGGTTGGAAATGTACCTTAAACCGCGATGGTGTTCTATGTCGCCATGGACGTCGGATGGACACGATGCTGCAGCAGGAACTCATTTTTTTAATATTCATTTATTAATCACCTTTATCAGGTATATAGTCAAATATCAAACATAAAAACACACAAAAGCACAGCGGCCATTCTTGTTCTGGCTAGCACAGTCCCCTGGGACCTAAAAGCAAATGAACGACGCCGCTTATGGGAAGACCCGAAAAAGGAAAAGGCGGAGGAAAGGAATATCACACTTGACATTTGGCAGGTCGAATGGGATTCCATTCAGGACGGAGCGCCCGGGTACCGGGTAAGGACTCTGATCCCGGATATCAGGGCCTGGATGTACCGGCCAGGTGGCGAGTTGACGTTCTACATCACTCAGGTCGTTACAGGACACGGTGATTTCCAGTCATACTTGTTCAGAATTGGGAAAACCACATCTCCTTTCTGCAAGTACTGCCAAAGCGAACCAGAGGATACGCCTGAACATACAATTTTGTGGTGCCCGGAATGGGCCGCTCAGCGTGCGGGTCTACCTAGGGCTGAAGACGGCACCCTTGGAACGATCATACAGCTTATGATTAAGTCACGCGACGACTGGACTAGCATTGCAAGCATTATGGAAAACATCATGCGCGCCAAGGAGAAGAAAAACCGCTACTGTACGACATCATCCCGCGGGGCATCCCGGGATAGCTAAATGCTTAAACTACTCTCCCCCCTTCGATCGTTTGAAGTTATGCTCATGCAGTGCCCGATCGATTGGGGGATTAGGACATGACTGGTTTTTAGTGGGTTGGAGCCCCACACTACCGGCCCACACTTGCAGACGAGTTTCCTGCGGTGGTGTCCGTGTGTGCGTACCGCATTTCCCAGTTAGTCCTATAAAAAAAAAAAAAAAAAAAAAAAAAAAAAAAAAAAAAAAAACATAAAAACACGATCACTGAGCCAACCTGGCCAGTGATTCAACTCTGGAGCACTTTCCCGCATGATATCTACCACAAGCTCTCCCACACCTGTTACCGATACATTCTTCTGTCGGCTCATGGTACCCTTGAGTTTTACAGAGAACATGGTGGAAGCAGTGCACTGCATAGCGTACTACCACACTGCGGTTAATGCGACGTAGTCCCCTTCACGCATTGTTTGTCATTGCACCCGTACTAAAGAAGTCGGGGTCCACGTCTGATATTCTCTCTTCCCACTGACAGATGAAAACCCTGTTGGCCTGTGTTTCGAGCAGGAATTATCCCGCCCCTTAACGCTCTCTGACTTTGTACGACGCACTTACGCATGCATTACAGATGCAAATGGATCTTTGCCGTGACTGTGTCAATACGGCATACGGTGACAGGACTTCTGCGCTTTCAAAGAGACATAGTGAACAAAAGGTAACGACGCAACTTGACTAGTATGTGACTTGACTGAATCAAAGGAAAACCTGTTGTCATTGTTCGCCGCCGCTAATAGAGATAGACCGCGACTAATAAATCCACTGAGATTGTCTCGTGCGGACAGTCTTTTGTAGTTACTACCTTTAAGAACGGGCTGTCGTGACCCAGTTCAGTCAAATTCTGTAGCGTGCGAAATTTCGCTTTCGATTATCTCTGTTGCAGAAGTAGATAAAAACCTTCGCCGGTCATGATCGCCTAGTAGATAAGATAATTGGCTTCAACCAAATCGTGCAAAACCCGCACACGCACACACTGGTTCGACAGATGATGTCGGTGGCATAGGCGAGCGTAATCCAATTTACGTAGTTATATTTATAATTCGGCTTGATATCATAGACGCAAACGTATTTCTGGGCAGGTGCCGCAAGAAGCGGGTCTATCCTTTCTTTATGTACTCGATCTTCGTTTTGGACATAACAAACCCTTGCTGCTCAGTATAAAATATTTTTAATACGCAAAGGTCCTGATTTTTATGTTCATTATTTTTTTAGCGAATCCCGCGCACAGCCTGATCGCATGCACTCAATTGAATATAGCTGATGTCCCCAAGCTACTTTTACAATGCTAAGCTATTTTACCACTATACGAGCAACTATTTTTTGTCATACAATACGTAAACAATCATTCTTTTTAACTACCATGAAAGTCAAATATCAAATCAATTTACAACGAATTGACTTAGTACATTCATAGCTCCTCGGCATCAAGCTAAGTCATTTCAAATTAACGTTTCTCTTAATTGCGCTTCATTCGTAGCCCTACAATTTGTCCTAAAGTTGATTGCTTTGTCAACAGTAAGGTAACCTTTAAAACGTAGTCTGGAACAAGCACTTGACTCTACTAACGGCTCAAAATGAGTTTTGGAACGATTTCTTTGAGACGGCTGTTTTAAGTGAAGGGCGTGCATTCTTATTAACAATCAACGCAAATTCATTTATCATTGGTCAGAGGCATTACATTTGGTAAAAACTGACAGAGCAAACCTAAAGATGTGAGCCATAAGATGCCACAAATCTCCACATTTTTGCTGGTCTTCATTTGGGCGCGACAATTTGGCAATTTGGTTTTTGCGACACAAACGGTTGAATAAATCAAAAGAAAAGGTCTTCTAGCAGGCGGGTTTTCCAGCCAAATTAGAGTCAGTTACCTTATTATACAGACGGAAAGGACCTTTGGTCCTCCAATTTGCGAGAAAAGCCTCCTATATTGCGTTACGGACAAATTTTAAAGTGCGGCTCGATGTAAAGCAACTTGGTTTATTGTTAAATTATGATTCGATTTATCTATTTATAATTAGCCTTGTCCAATTAGTACACTTGTGAGGTGTAAACGTCCTTATTATTAATATTATTATTATTATTATTCTACGACTAAGTATGACCGGTTGTGATCTGGCATTTGCATTAATTTGTTGTTTCATATGCATATCGTAATTGCAGGCGATATGACTTACGTAGATTTTACGTTTAGAACGTTTATGTATATAATAATTATTTGTATTTTTCGGGAAACGTTTAGAACGTATATAGAAAGCCTAACGCTATTGGCGCTACCACGCTGTGACGGCCATCAATCATATCTAGGCGTTGAGCATAGGAGCGTCTATCTACACATTGCAGATAAATGATTTCTACGTCGGCGGCAAGAACATGATGTACTTATTACCACGATATGCCAGCTGTGCCATGTTCGTACTAAATAGTAACCCAAGCACTGCTAGCGTGCTCACTTTTGGTACTTGAGATGCAAAATGTCTCATGAGTACACTCGTTGTAGCATATGGAACTTGTTAACATTTGATTTTAAATACAAATATCTATTCGTTAAATAGTAATAATAATAATAATAATAATAATAATAAAAATAATACTTCACTATAAAATGATGAGGATACACATTCACACCTCACAACTGTATTGCTCTAAGACATATTAAATAAATACTAATAAAATATTAATAATCATTTTTCTGAAAAACGCAACACGAAAAAGACGGATGTCATTGCAATCATTCCAACGTTCGTCGTGGTTCTCGTAGCCGTGATCGTATAGTGGTTAGTACCTTGCGTTGTGGCCGCAATAACCCAGGTTCGAATCCTGGTCACGGCAGCGTTTTTGGTGCGCTTGACGTCGGGGTTGTTGTCGTTGCCGACGTTGTTGACAACAGCGTCATTGTTGTTGCCTGTTGCATTTGTTACAGCTGCTTCCAGCTGGACGTATTACGTATTGATGTTACTGGTGTGTGGCACTCTTGGTTCGCTGATCACTCATGTTGTTGTTGTTAATGCTGTTGTTTTTTTTTGTGTTGTCTTGTTGCCGCTGCCGCTATTATTATTATTATTATTATTATTATTATTATTATTATTATTATTATTATTATTATTACTGTAACTACAAAATGAAATAAAACCATATGTATAGTTATTATTATTATTAGTGATTGTCCTTAATTCTTACAATTGTGTTGAATGAACGTTTTTACTGTTATCATTAGTTAATTTCGCGTCAGCTGATGGCGCCTATAGTAGAAGCCAAGGTACATCTACAAACAACAAATGACAATATCTGCTTAAGAAACACTGCTTCGCGCCTGTCGCCCGTAATAACAATAATAATAAAAATGGTTATAAGTCTACACTAGGTGCGATGGGCTGAGAATAGCTAAAGGAAAACCATGAAATAATTAGGATACACATACGCACCTCTCAATTGTATTTTTCTAAGACATAACAATAACTATAAAATAATGAGGATACACATTCACACCTCACAACTGTATTGCTCTAAGACATATTAAATAATAATAATAATAATAATATTAATAATGATAATAATAATAATAATAATAATAATAATAATAATAATAATAATAATAATGATAATAATAATAATAATAATAATAATAATAATAATAATAATAATAATAATAATAATAATAATAATAATAATAATAATAATGATAATAATAATAATAATAATAATAATCATAATTATTATTATTATTTTTTTAAACGTCTACCGCAATTGACATATTTAGATCAACATTAGATCAATTTTATTATACACTTATATATAAATTATAATTATTATTGCGTTCCTCTGACAGAGGGTGTCATTGGAACTACAGAACGGCAACGCCAAGTGGTCACCGATACTCAAGCAATAATAATACAAGCAATATTGTAAATATTATATATAATATATTAGTAAGTGTAATACATGTAGATATTCATAATAAAAGTAAACCATTTTCCAAAAATATTATTATTATTACTACTACTACTATTATTTTTACACAATAATATCATATACGCTTGGAATGCACTCAAACCGGCACAATAGCTTGGGAAGACGCTCAAGATGATGTCGAATGGTCACCAACACTCAATCAATAATAATAAATCAAACAATATTGTAAATCTTATATAATTAATATATTAGTAATTGCGATTTCCGTACACATGAATGCTAAACCCTTGTAGAAATAACCTTAGTACCAATATGATCATTATTATTGGTGTTGTTGTCATTGTGGCTGCTGACGGTGCTGCCATATGAATGATTTTGTTTTCTTTGTGTATTTCTGTTGCGTTATTCATCTATTAATCCTATATATATATATATATATATATATATATATATATATATATATATATATATATATATATATATATAGTGAAAAGTATAATTAGGCTTATGCCATTGTTGTTGCCGGTACTGATGTTGTTATTGTTGTTAGCGGCGTCATGTTATTGCTTTAAATGCTTTTGTTGCTGTTGCTATTGGCGCGCCAGCACATATTATGTATTCGGTAACCTATATATACTCCACGAAACAGGGTGGCATTTGGCATTAGGGCTGTCTACGTGCGGACAGGCGGGGAACAAAAAGGCGGAAAGTGTGGCTCGCAAACATTAAAGTCTTACCATAGTGTGCCTACATCTTACAATTCGAATCTTTTGTAGAGCTGCGCAAAACGCTCCTTAGGCACTTGCCCGCGTCGTGCCAAACTGTGCCGTGACTTGTTTCCGTGACTTATGGTGGCAATAAGGCCTGCGTATGCCGTGGCGTTCCCACAGCCGTGATCGTATAGTGGTTAGTACCTTGCGTTGTGGCCGCAATAACCCAGGTTCGAATCCTGGTCACGGCAGCGTTTTGAAACTTCGGCTGTAGTTTGACGCGGCATCATTTAAACCCATCTTCTACTGAGCCCTGTTAGCAGGACATGACATTGCAGCAGTGTTTCGGCCTGCGTCGGAGGCCGTATTCAGTGGCCGAAAATTGTGTTAAGAAGAACAAAGCCACGGCGTTTGTTGTTTGTAATCGTTTAAATGGGAATTACACAATAGCCTCGTAGCTTTATTCAAATTCAAAGCTAATAGACCAAACCGTCTTTCAAATTATCACTCCTGTGAATAATTAATTAGGTTGAGCACGCTGCAAATACGAATGAGTCGCAAGATCCACGTGCTGTCTTAGGTGAGGGACAGGTGTTCTAACGTTTTAGAATTCAATATAAGAATAATAAATAAATTATTGGTATTGGTTTTTGAATATTAAAAAAAATTATATATATATATATATATATATATATATATATATATATATATATAACTATATATATATATATATATATATATTATATATATATATATTAGCTATTCTTCAACAGGAGTGAAATAAACAGTCAACCTTTTTTTAAATCCGAAGATGTCATGATATCAATTTGAGTAATCGTGTTGCAAATGCGCAAGTTTGTTGCCAGTCAATGCCAGTTAATGATGACATTGTAAACTTTGTCACACCATCGAGCGATACTGCGTCGTAAACCGTCGTGACTATTTTCCAGTAGTCGTAGTAGTAGCAGCAGCAGCAGTATTAATAATGTTTTTTGTACGGACTTGGCTACACAGATCGTCGAGGTGCCGAGGTCTACACAAAGGCCACATAAAGATGGTGATGGTGGCGGTAGCAATTCATGACGATGATGATGATGACGATGATTATTAATTACGAACTAACACGCCACAGACGCCATCATCGATGAACATCGCTGAACAAACCAACAAATTAACCAGTTAACCAGTTGACAGGCGAACGCCGCACGTCGTCTAGGGGGGCGACCATGACAACCACAGCGACGCCCTTGCTGCCAACCGGCTTTGGCTGCACACATTGGCGATAACAGGCAGTGCCGTGCGAAGGGCGGGTTTGTTCATTCTTGTCTTCTGTTACTGCTGCTGCTGGTGGTGCTGCGGGTGCTAAGCTACAATGCGAGCGGCTGGACGACAAAAAGACGACAACGAGAAAACTAGGTGACCATTCGATGACAATGATGGCGATGGCTATCGTGGTGGTGGTGGTGAAGGTGGTGAAAGTGGTGGTGGGCCGTTGACCGAACGGCCCTGTTTTCGGCCCCATCTTTTTGTCGGTCTATAGACCCTTTGTGATCATCGTTGCTTCGTGCTGTAGTGGTCGCCGTCGTCGTCTGATAAGATGGTTATCTAGATGTAGATATAGGAGGGACTGGCTGCAGGTGACTGGCAACAGGAGTAACAGTAGCAGCAGCAGCAGCAGCGACAACGGCAACAATTTTCCATCCCGTCGGTCCAGCTGGCCGGTTCGACTTGTTGAATCGGCTGTTATCGGCTGCTTCGGTTATGGTGCCGCCGCATTTTCTGCTTGAGCCGGCTACAACATATGGACGCTAGCCGCTAATTCGTAGATCTGCAAGTACGATTGTGGTTGGTTACGATATTTTTTTAATAATAATAATAATAATAAATAATAATAATAATAAAAATAATAATAATATTAATAATAATAATAATAATAATAATAATAATAATAATAATAATAATAATAATAATAATAATAATAATAATAATAATAATAATAATAATAAGTCGTTTATTGTTGTTGTTTTTATTGTTTTTCTTTAGTCCCCCTCTTTCGAGAGGGAGAGGCCTGGAGGATATAATGTATATATACGAAGTTAGATCTGTATATTTTAGAAGCTGGTTTGGCGCCAAAGAGTGCGGACGTGTGCCTACGAAGCTCTGAGAGGTTATGTTTGCTCGTGTGTGTACAGGCAGGTAAACCTAGAGAGTGACATACCAGTGATGTGTGAAACTCGGTGACCATTTTGGTGTATTGTGCGTGACCGTGCGACGAAGGGGTAAGGAGCCAGGCTGCTGTGAAGTTCAAACAAGTTCTTCTCGGCAGGGTGAAGCAAAACGAAACCACCCGCGCAGCGGTCGGAAGGCTCCGAGCGGTCCATCGAGCATTCAAATTTAAATTCTAACGGCAGCTCAACTAACGCAGTGTAACACTGCATTATATAAAAAGTGTCTGGCGTGGGTACAGATAGATAGCAAAAAAGCAAATTACTGTACCACACTCTGTATATATATATATAGACTAGCGTGTAGATATTGTGTATTATATATGGCGCATTATATATTGCAATATTGTATCACACAGTCTATATACGCAGTACACTATATGTGGTAGTATTGCACCGAACAGTGTGTATTTATATGTGTATATGTATGCGCGATAGTGCTTCAGTACCGATATAGGTATATATAAGACACAGGTGGAGAAAACTCACCGCTGCTGCCTACCAGGCAACCTACGCCCGGACAAGGGGCTAAGGAGTGAATGAGCGTAACCTGACCATGGACGAAGGTTCCATTACGGCCTGTATGGACGGAGGAAATCCTCCCCACGGAAAAGCCCTAACAAGAGCCCCGGATGCTAACCGAACGGGAGTTCAGATAGAAGAGACTGGCGGCGGACTGGAGACTGGCTCGGTGGCCACGACTAGGATCCCCATTGAGCAAGAAACGGCAGGAGCTGGAGCTGAACGAATGCTCGAGGACGCTCCCGAGAAGCCCGAAGAAACGGGTCACAAGGAAGTGAAAAAGGCGACCGAAACAACTTATAGACTGGACTCCATGATTGAAGCACTACTAGAAAGTGCGTCCGAATTGGAAGCACTTACCGTGAAGCACACCCCAAACTGACATCAAAAGGGTTTCAGAGAAGCTCCACAGGGCGGCCAGGAGACTGCATGACGATGGCCGTATCGAACTGGCAGAGCTGCAAAGTAAGCTAAAAGAGACTCTAAAGCTGGCGACGGAGCTCCAGCCAGCAGATGCTTCAGAGGCGACCCTAGTCACAAAGGCATCTGGAGATCCGCAATTCTGCAACAGATGTAAGACGGAGATCAGCGCCGAGGAGATTAGGAAAGAACAAGAGGATCAGCGCGCAGCAGAGCTGCACAGGCGCATGAACGAGGCAACGACTGAGGAGGAGGTGGTCACGCTGGTCAAAGAGAATTGGCCTATACGACTCTATAGCAAGACAAAGAATGTTCACGGTAGCATTTTGACAGAAAGAGAAGTGAGGGCGGTGGTCATACGCGAAGGGTCGGCCAAAGACTCAGAACTGCTTGCCCGCTTGACGCCGCAATTCCCGGCGGTAACCCGAGTAAAGGTCGTCAAACCTGGAAACGTGGCAGTATTTCGAACCCGTGCGGAAATGGTACCGGAAGACGGAGATTCCGCCGCAGAGGAATTACCAGAGATCACTAGAACTCTCGTGGTCGGAAAACTAGAGGAAGGAGAAGTTGAGGTCAAAAGCGTAGTAAGGCTCTTCCGACAAATGACCACGCATCTACAGCGAGCTGAACAAGACGCAGGGCCGCAGGAGCGAGACGCCGGTCAAACGAGCCGCCCGATAGCGGTCCACTTCCCGGAAGACCTGGACACAGTAATAGCCCGAAAAGCCGCAGAGGCATGTTGGGGAGGACAACTCGACGCTTCAGTAGATCTCTGCCTCAAGAAAGGCCAGAAAAAAGGAGAGAGAAAGAAAGCGTCAAAAGCACGCACAGAACCGCCAGAACGAACACAGTGGTAGTTCGAACGGGAGGTGGCTGCTACGCCGACATCCTTAAATAATTGCAAACCAAAGTCTGCCCGGACCAATTCGGAGTACAGGTTCAGGTCGAGGGAGCGGCTAACGGAGACATCCGGCTCAAAGTACGAGAAAGAGAGGCCGGGAGGTGCGAAAAATTTGCAAACCAGCTAAATGTTTCATCGAACGTTAGTGTCGAAACCTGGCAACGGGACGCACAAATGAAGCTGATTCACCACGGCCTTGAACAGGGCACCTCTAAGAAGGAACTGGAGCAAGCCGTCAAAGACCAGGGCGAGGGCGAGGTAACAGCAGAGGTCCCACGCAAAGCGGCAAATGGAGGCTGGATCTCTGCCCTGGTCATAAGTAGAAGGATCGGCGAGGCCCTACTGAGGAGAGGACAACTTAGTGTGGGTTGGTCAACGTGCCGGGTGACCGAACGGATCGATCTCCTATGCTGCACGAGATTCCCGGGGATGGGCCATACGGCGAAGGATTGTGCTGAAGAAATGCCTCAAGACCGCAGATGCTATCGCTGCGGAGCCACTGACATCTAGCGAGAAACTGCACTGCTGAGATCAGAAAGTGCTAGTAAGCTCTGTGACAGAGCACTCAGCGAACTCAATGGCATGTCCTGCCTACAGAAAAGGGGTGGACGATCTGCGAAGGAAGAAGATAGGTCTACTACTCCGACAGGAGGGACCCCAGAAGAGTGCCAGTTGCCCGACAACAGAGGAGACTAGGGCAAACCACGAAACGGAGGAAAGTGGTTGGAAGAGACCAAGTAGGAGACACACGACGAAGTTTCCCACTTTAGCCAGAAACGCGACGGCAGATGCAGCTATGGCGGCAAGAACGGATCAGGAAATCTCGACAAGCTATGGAAATTAAGGTCTTGCAGGTTAATCTGAATAGATGCAGGGCCGCACCTGACCTCCGCAGTAGACCGGTTGGGAGTTGACCTATGTCTCTTGTCAGAGCCAAACGAGGCCCTGGCAAAGGCAGCGGACAAAAGGGTATGGACAGTAGACGAAAGAACGGACACCGCGATCTGGTGGACAAACCGTCGAAAAGACATCGCAATCCAGGACAGGGGCCAGGGAAAAGGGTTCACCTGTATACAGATTGATGGGGGCGCAGTATTCTACAGCTGCTATTTCTCCCCCAACAGAGGCCAAGAGGAATTTGCAGAATACCTTGAGGCACTAGACGTCAGCGTCAGAACGCAGGATCATCAGACCCAGATTATCACGGGAGACTTCAACGCGGCGTCTGTGCTTTGGGGTAGTAGGCGCACCAACTTTTGGGGACAATCCCTGATGGAATGGTTGGCCGAGCGGAACCTTCAGGTTATGAACAACCCAAAAGCGGCCGCGACGTTCGCCCGCAGAGATCAGGAAGCCTTTATAATTCTGACGATCAGCGCCGCGAACACACCCTACAGAGTAGTGAACTGGGATGTCCTCGAACGCGAATAGAACCTTAGTGATCACCGATATATTACATACACGATGACAAACGACGGATCACTCAAAAGCACGGTGCCTTCCGCTGGATGCCACAGGCCCAGATGGTCGGCTCGCAAGATGAGGAAAGAGAAGCTCAAGGAGGAGATAGTTCGAGGCTGTAACGAACTGGAGGACACCTTCAACGAGAAAAGCTTAGGCAAAATCCTCCGTAACCTCCGTAAAGCATATGAGAAGGCAATGTCAGCTCCAGTACATCCACGGCGGAGAAACGCTGCACCAAAGTACTGGTGGTCCCCCGAGGTGGCCGCTGCACGAAGAGACTGCATTGGGGCCCGGCGCCGATACACTAGGGCCCGTGGGAAGGCCAAAAAGGCGAGAACGGAATCGTTTGAGCACGAGTGGCGGGATAAAGCAAATGATCGCTGGTCCGAATACAAGGCAACACGCGTGAACCTGAAGACCACCATCAGAAAGAGTAAGCTTCGGTGCTGGAACCAACTGATCAAGGAGATCGAGCAGGACGTGTGGGGAAAGCCCTACAAAATTGTGATGGACAAACTGGGCAAGAGAGCTCTAACGATCCCACCTGATCTCGTGTGGCTCACCTTTTTCCGGTGCAGACGGAGGAAGGCAGAGACCCTATTACGGTGAATGAGGAGGTTATTCCTCCTGTAACGCTCGACGAGGTCCAGCGAGCGGCTGAATGGATGTCAGAGGGCACGGCCCCAGGACCTGGGAAGGAGTGCCCATCGACCTTTAAAACGGTTGTAGACGCATTTCTAAGAGAGGGACGGTTTCCAGAAGAATGGAAAAAGGCCCGCCTGGCTCTTATCCCAAAGCCGGGAAGGAGCCATGCTCGGCCTCAGCCTACGGGCCCATCTGTCTTCTTGACACAGTTGCCAAGGCCGTGGAGTCAATACTCGCGAGCAGACTCAATGATACAATCGAGGAAAAGCAAATCTCGCTCTAAGAGGATCAGTACGGGTTTCGTAAAGGAACTTAGCGTACGACGGCGTGCTAGAGATGAGCAGGCCTCGCGGTGTTGAGTTCGTCGCCTATGCCGACGACCTGGCAATCTTAGTCACCGCAAGATATGGAGTCGCACCACCTAATGCTAGCACCGGAAAAGAGCGAGACAGTTTTGCTTATTGGTAGAAAGCACTACCGGGAGCTGGATATCCGTGTGGACGGTCACATGATCCAGATACACAAGCAGGTCAAATACCTGGGTGTTATGTTCGACAGAAACTTAAGCTGTACAGCCCACACTGATTATGCAAGAGCCAAAACGCATTAGGTTGCAAGCAAGCTCGCCAGGCTAATGCCAAGAACAAGAGAGCCCTCGGAGAAAAAGCACAATCTTCTAGCATCAGTCGCTGATTCAATTCTGCTCTACGGGTCAGCAGTGTGGAAACCAGCTGCACTGAAGACCAAGAAGAATAAGAAAAAGCTAAGGAAGGCGCAGAGAGTTGCTGGCCATCAGGGTCGCCAGAGCGTACATGACGGTGTCTACAGACGCCGTGCTGGTAATTTCCCGCATGATACCTTGGCCAAAACGGATAGAGGAGAATATCCTCTTATACCGGGACCAGACACTTAGAAAAGACGATGCAAGAATAAAGACTCTGGAAAGCTGGGAGGCTGAGTGGACTGGGGCTAAACGAGATGCACCAGGGTCGTGGACGAGGTCAATAATCCCAAATCTCATCAAATGGTGCCGATGCGAGTACGCGGAGACGACGTACCACCTAACCCAGGTTCTCACCGGTCGTGGCAGCTTCCAGACCTACATAATGAAGATTGGGAAGACTGAGGTAGACATATGTGTCTTGTGCGATGCCGGCGAGACCGACGACGTGGATCACACGCTTTTTGCATGCAGAGCTCTTGGGATCACGAGACAGACAACTCGCTCACGACTAGACGTGCAGTGCAATACGACGAGAGACCCACTCTCAGGAATGCTCAGCTCGAAAAAAAGCTGGAAGGCGGGCTCTGATTATGTGAAGACTGTTATGAGAGCGAAGATAAAGCTGACGGAAGAGAGGCGGCTACGCATGGAGCGCCGCCAGGCCGAAGATTGAAAGCCAGACTAGCGGCTAAAAAAAACATGCACTGAAGTAATACCACAAGTATCCCGGTCATGTAGGTTAGGGGGTCACCAGAATTTTAGTGGGTTTGAGACTCCCACACTACCTAGACCAAAGGGTGTGCGTTATGCATTTTTGTTCCTGGCCCCTGTAAAAAAAAAGATCTGTGTATTTGTCGGCTGGCAGTAATTTGGTAACAAAATAAAGAGTAATAATATTAATTGAGTTTAGGCGGGTACACGTTTGGGTCCCACAATTGTGGGGAATTACTGAAAAATTGAATTACAAAATTATAATAAAAAATATTTCTAATATTATTAGGATCTAATATTATTATTTCTAATATTATATTGTCAACGAACTGAAGACTCTGGGGGTAACTGAGGCCATTCGGGTGCGGTCGAAAAACGTTAGGACTGGCATTGTTATGCCGACTGACAGTGTTATCCTCACCTTTGCGGGCATCGAATTTCCTGCTGAGGTTCGTCTCGGATTGAAAACCCACGGGGTGGTGCTCTACAGGGAGCCTCATCATTGTTACAGGTGCTTTAGCCTAGACCACATCAGGCCGAAATGCCCGTGGTCGTCCCCACGTTGCCGCCGGTGCGGCTCTACGAATCACCTCCGTAAAGACTGTACTCAACCCCCAAAGTGCTGTCTCTGTAAGGGGTCTCACGAGTCTACCTGGGGATCGTGCCCCCATCGCCTCCATCGGATGGAACAGCTTAAGAGATCAGCCCCATTACGCATTCAGCAAAACGCCTCCGCTCCAACGGTGAAAATCTGCTCACCCGTGAACAACATACAGCCATCGGCATCTTTTTCTAAACGTTCCTTTTCTGCGGTGGTTCAAAACGGGGTTAGGGTCCAGCCATCGGCCTCGCTACCTAAACGGTCTTTTTCGGCGGTTGTCCAAAGCGGCGTTAAAGTCCCTTCACGTCCGGCAGATCAGGCTCAAAAGGCGGAGGATGATGTTAAGGAGCCCATCCCGAATGTTATCGCTCCACCGCAAGGGGACTGGCTCGACAGGATAATGCTCGTCATCACTGAAAAGATCATACCGTCCGTTATCGACACTATTGTAACACACATCAGCAGCGCTATCGAGAAGGCATTCTCATGCATTCTCCCCGGCGCGCCTTTACAAGTCGCTTCTGCTGGGCCCGCTATCGGGTCCCCAAACAACCTCACTGCTGGCCTGCGCGATCAGCTTAAAGACGCTCTGCTGTCAGCTGTAACTTCAAGTTTGGCTGGTCTGCGTCCGCCCGAAACGGATCCCACGATGACAGCTGCCTCCCCTGTTGTCGCGTGCGACATCGCTCTGAAGTCTCCTCCGGCCTCGCAATGATGTCACAACAAGACATTCGCAGGTGGGCCGTTCCCTCTGTCAGCAGTATGGAAAGCAACGGTCTGAGTCCGTCCACGAGAGACGCACTCCATGCAAGTTCTGTAACAAGTACACCGGCGCAGGTCTCACTGCAAGACGTTATCCTCGAAACGTCGAAAATCAAGAGCGCATCTAAGATGATTTCCTGTTTACCCCGGGGTATTCGCGACAGCATGTCTTCGGAGCTTGCAACTCTGATCAATGAGGTCTGCTCAACAGCAAGCAGAGATTCATATAAAAGACTACTGCAATTTCCAACTGCAGTATTCTGCATACCATCCCAAAAGAAACGCGGCCGAACCCTCACATCGGTACTACGCGAGAATCTTAACCGATTCCGGGCGGGAAACGGTCCTGAAACGAACCCATATGGTTCATCATTATCTAGTCGGCAAGAAAGTTCGTCGCGCAATAACTCTGCGATGATTCGTGTTGTTCAGGGGAAACTCGCTCTCGGCGACGTTTCCTCTGCGGCAAGGGTTCTTTTATCCACCGACACAGTAGCGCCGCTGTCTGCCGAAACAAAACTGGCGCTCCTGGGCAAACATCCGCCTACTTCACCTGATCTATCCTTTTCTCCGCCGCCTGTGTCTGCCGGAGAGACCCATGAGATCACCGTGTCTGCAATGGATGTCATCAACGCCATCCGGAGCTTTGCCAACAGCTCAGGCGGCGGCCCTGATGGTCTACGACCACGTCATCTGAAGGACCTTATCGGCAGAGACGGCGAGGAGAACCGACTGCTCTTAAGTCTAGTACGCTTTGTAAACCTTGCTATTAATGGAAAGTTGCCTGATTTTGTGCTCCCTGTCTTCTACGGCGCCTCGCTTATTGCTTTGCGCAAAAAAGATGGTGGCATTAGACCCATTGCCGTTGGCCTGACTCTGCGCCGCTTAGTCGGAAAGATCATAATCAGGAAGAGCATGCCGGACATCGTCGCAATGGTCTCTCCGCATCAGCTCGGCTGCGGAATCAGAGGAGGTGCGGAAGCGGCCGTGCATGCAACACGGGCGTTTGTAGACCATAACAGGAGTGCCCCAGAGAAGGTTCTCGTCATGTTAGATTTCAAAAATGCCTTTAACACGCTCAGACGAGACCACCTGCTTAAAGCTGTTCGCACTCACCTTCCCCAACTTTACCCGCTGGTATACCAGATGTATAGACTTCCGAGCAAGTTAATTTGGCAGGGAGAGTTTATCGAGTCGTGCTCCGGCGTTCAGCAAGGTGACCCCTGTGGCCCCGCTTTATTTTGCATTGCTATTCACGAACTTCAAACGCGCCTTACTTCCGAACTCCGACCTTGGTTTCTGGACGACGGCACTCTCGCTGGAGACGTCTCGGCGGTCCAGAGAGACATTGCCCAGGTAAAAGACTTCGAGGCGGTCTCGGGGCTCAAGCTGAACGACGCCAAGTGCGAAATATTTTTCCCCTTTCAACAGGACCCTCAACTCGGCTCCATGCTTCAAATGGTCCGCGATCTTCTGCCAGCTGCAAGGTTAATTCCCGATAACGAATTCGAGCTTTTAGGAGCGCCAATTCTGACCGAATCTATTGGCTTATCTTTAGCTAAAAAAGGCTCCGACCTTGTTCGCTGGTGCTCTAGACTGCGACTATTGGACGCTCACTTAGCCCTCTACCTGCTTCGCGCGAGTTTGTCAACGCCGAGGCTGATGTACCTCTTGCGATGCTCACAAGCCTATGCTGAACCAGAACTGCTTCAATCGTTCGACGAAACCTTGCGAAGTACCCTTCAGGGTATCTTAAACGTTCAGCTTAGGCAAACCTCGTGGTTACAAGCTTCGCTTCCAACTTCCGCAGGGGGAATGGGGATTCGCATGGCTTCGCAAGTTGCCTTGTCTGCTCACCTCGGGTCTCTAAAAAACACTGAGACTTTAGTGTCAGGGATCACACCACCGGATGCCTACACCAGCTTTATCGCTCAACTTGAACAAGCTCGCCGCTACTACGCAGAAAAGTGGGGTCCATTGCCCGAACGCATTTCACAATCGACTTTAGACTTGCAAGTAGTTAAGTCGATCCAGGAGCGGTTAATGACCCAGGCAAACAACGTTAAAGAGCAAGCGCGATTGAAAGCCGTGATAGATCCGATGAGCGGAAAGTGGCTTCAGGCCATTCCCTCACCGCAGCTGGGGACGATGCTGGACAATACCACACTCCGCATCGTCTCCGGCCTGCGCCTGGGGGAATCAGTCTGCTTCGCACATAACTGTGCAAGATGTGACCTACCGGTGTCTTCTACGGGTGAGCATGCTCTCGCTTGCAAGAGGAGCGCCGGTAGGTTCTCAAGACATTCAGCTTTAATCGACGTAATACACCGAGCAATGCAGTCTGCCCACATACCGGCAGTCAAGGAGCCGGTCGGACTGTCAGCCAACAGCCAACTGCGTCCGGACGGCCTGACTCTAGTTCCATGGAGTGAAGGTCGCTGCCTTGTGTACGACGTCACCGTGTCTTGCACGTTGGCCGCTTCTTATGCTCGCCATACCAGCAGGGAGGTCGGAGCAGCCGCTCACCTTGCCGAAGATCGCAAGTTGGCAAAATATCGTGAACTGGAACAAAACTTTATCGTTCAACCAATTGCCTTCGAGACATTAGGCCCAATGGGAAAAATCACAAGGAGCTTTCTGGCGGAGCTGGGATCTAGAGTTGCTGCATCAACCGGTGATAGAAGGTCATGGCAGTTTTTGCTACAAAGAATATCAGTTGAAATTCAACGCGGAAACGCCGCGTCCATAATCGGTTCATTGCCCACGGGCAAGGGACTCCCTTTTCTGCCGTAGCCGAACCAAATCGGCGTCAAGAATTGTATGTGCATCTAAAGAATCTAAATAAATACAATACTTATGCATTTGCATAAGTGTACAAAAAAATTAGGAACTGTGATACATATGCATATTGAAAATAATAAACTTTTAATACAAATATTATTTTTTATAATATTATTATTTTTCTATGTAACTACTTCACACAGTCGCGGGATCACACATGTATCTTCTGTTTGAGTTTCGAGCAATAATATTAGCCAGTGGTCACCTTTGCCCTTTGGGATCAGTATCATCTCCGCAGACTTCCATGAAGACAAGGGTTTTCCTACTCTAAGAGTCGCAGTGTCCACGTCAGCGGCACCCGCAAGCAACCCCATGAAAAGAGAAGCATCCCGACGCTGCCGAAACACAATCTGATCCTGGGGACAGACCAGTCTTGATGCGGTTGGCCTCCTGAACGACTTCCTGCATCAAGACCGGACGTATTATCAATTACAAATACGTCATGTGTCAATACATCGCCCTCGGTGGGCTAGTCTCCCTCTGGCATCTGAAACATTTCTTTCCAAATGTCTTCATGGGGGGGGGGGGGTGAATAGCTTCTTCAATCATTCGTGGGTCTCACATTCGCTCTCTCATACTACAGACGTGTTCGAGCAGTCGTGAATTTTTTGCCTCTCTTTGATTTTGTCATTCCACCAACATTTTGGCTGGACGAGCCGCTTGCTCGTAGGATAGATCGGCTAGTTAGGGGCCAATGCATAGGTTTTAAGCAGTGTACGATGGAAATCTCCTGGCGTCACCGGTGTGTCACTCCTTTGGAATGCTTTTTTAATACCTTTTTCATCGTCTCTGCATGTGCGTCTCGGAGGGGGCATACCTAAACTTTTCGGGCTGACCCTTAGCCAAGATTGAACGTCCACGGGACTATTTTTTGTATTGCTCCATAGACGATTCCCCATAAATACAAATGTGCAACGGTGGGGCTCAAACCCACGCACCTATGTGTCTCCTCCGGTCGCGAGACGCAGGCGAATGCACCACGCCGCCGGGCTCGACAGGGGGTGGGGGGGGGGATACCTGCAGTACAGGATTTAAAACTAATCCACCATGAAGAACGCACAGTCCAGACAAGCCAGCATTTAAGCTGCATGGACAAGATCGAAAAGGCGGACTGACCGGAATAGATGAAGTCAGCATCCTCTAAGTGTAAATTCAGCCGCATTAGCACCACCTTTTCAAATCAGGTGACTGTTAGCCAAGAGAGATCTGCCACCTATCTTATTGTATAATGAGACAACAAGGATTGCTTTTAAACAACTCGGACACTGGACCATTTTAGAGGAAGCACTAAGATCTACCTGCGATCGGACACACCAGAACCTGGCGAAGTATTGCGCACGAGCTATCTAAACCACACCGCCATTATTTTGTTTTTTGGTAAACGATATTGTAGCTGCGTTTGTCAGGTAGTAAAGTTGTATGCTAAATCGTTATTATTACCAATCAGCCAGTAGTACTAAAATCTCATTCGAAGGTCCTCGTATGTGTACATAACTTGTGGAAGTTATGTACACATACAAGAAAGAAGGCACAGATAAAGAAAACCAAGAAGCATTATACAATATGCGCCTCTTCTGCCTACAAAGAAAAGAAAACAAAAAATAGAACCTGATTCCGGTCAAGATTCCCTTGATAATGTAAAAAAAAAGGTTTTTTTAGGTTCGTCTATCTGGTTGAATCTATGAAAATTCGATTCGAGATCTTCTCCAGCAATAGTTGTCAGTATCAGAATACTATAAGCAAAGTGTGATGATATCTGCATATTTACAAAGAAGGTGCTAAGGTAGCCGCGGCTCGTTTCCATTGTTTTACGCGCAGACAACTGTTACAGGCACTATAGGATTGAGCAATGCATGTCAGCAAACAAAAGGTCTCTTATTAGGCGTTTGCCTCGTTGCTGTTATATAATAATATAATATATGATATCTTATCTACGTTCGGGCAAAGAGAACACTTTTGTGAGTGGAGTCAAGTACCTCGAATAGACTAATCATATGAAGATCTAATCTCCCATATAGTCCGATCCTACTGATCCATGCAGTGCTACAGCGGCGGCGCTGACGGCTTTGGTGTTCCGGCTATGGTGTTCCGAAAATCGCATGCAACTAGACAAACAGCTGAGGTGTCGTCCAGAAACAGGGCAATACAGGCTACCAATATAATATCAACTGAAACACTCAGCTCACTTGACATCACAGATGTACCACACCTTCTTCTTATGCAAGTAAAGTTGTCTTTTATTTAACTATAAACGTAATACTACGTTGACATTTTTAATATCGTTTTCTTTGTGCCGAAATAATAGCCTTAGGGTGCATTTCTGACTATTGTCGGGAACCTGAAAGGTGTCGTTGAGGGGCAACTCTGCGTTACGCAACTAAGCAAAAAATATCTATCTATATATATATATATATAAATGCGCACACGAGGTTGAGATTGGCAAGTTCTAGTACTTTGAATTTTGCTGCCAGACCGAAACCATCAATGTCCTCCGGTTTGTTTTGCCTAGAAGCGCCATTGATCAGCTACACATTGGCTAAATGTTGTGCCTCTCAGTGGCAGTGTTTAATGTCGGTTGAGAGATGTGAAGAAAACGAGGTTCAGTCTTGACCTATTGTTTTATGCGTCAGAAGACTGACAGTGAAATTCATTCCAAAAAACGTTGCATTTCCGGCAAATGAACGCGTGTCAGGAAATGCCCGAATTGAACCTTCAGACGGTAGTAGAAACCGATGGATTGCTTCAGAAAGTAAAAATCTGGATTGCCTCACGGGAGGTAATTAGATAATAATCATAGACATATAGCTACGAGATCAAAGCCCAACCCTTCAGGTGGTGCTTCCAAGGACATAGTCGATCGAAAAACAGATGTAACACCAAGCTTCTTTTGGCTACAAACGAATCATCTGCCGCGAATTCTTGCCGCCTGGTTCTGCGGTTCAACTACCTGGTTCAATAAGGTATACTACTGCAAATTTCTCCGACGCAAGAAGCCTGAACTCTGGGCAAACATTTCTTGGTAGTCAATTCTTGAGTCCTCCAACGCGGCAACGTATCGCTGCACACATCGTTATTGATTTTAGAATATATGACGAAAACTTCGATTTATATATTGCCGCAAACCGCCCCTATTCACCAGATCTGATTTCGTGCGAGTTTTTCCTGTTTCCACGTATATATATATATATATATATATATATATATATATATATATATATATATATATATATATATATATATATATATATATATATATACAGGTAGTTTAACAAGTTCTTAAAATGAAAACCAAGAATTTTCCAAATCTTGTTTTAATTTTTTCTTATTCGGTATACTCCCCGAGAAGCTCAATACACTTTTCCCACCGAGATTTCAGAGCTTTTATACCTCTTGAGTAGAATTCTGCGTCTTTAGACTGAAAATAGGCATTGACAGCTGCCTTAACCTCTTCATTGCTGGAAAAACGCTTTTCACCGAGACTATTCTTCAAATGTCCAAAGAGGAAATAATCAAAGGGGGCCACTTCTGGAGAATAGGAAGGTTGTTCAATAAGTTCGAACCTCAGTTGGGCCAGTTTTGCCGATGTTTGCCGCGACTTGTGTGCAGAAGCATTGTCCTGGTGAAACAGGACAACCTTCTTCTGCAAAGCGGGCCGTTTCACGATGAGTTTTTGCTTCAGGCAGTCCAACAGTCTTGCATAATATTCTCCCGTGATCGTTTTATCGCTCTCAAGGTAGTCGACCAGAATTATTCCACGTTGGTCCAAAAAAACCGTAGCCATCATCTTTCCGGCCGATGCCGTTGTCCGCACCCTCTTCGGAGGTCCTTCACCAGGTGCACACCATTGGCGAGATGCTTCTTGGGTCTCGGGAGTGTAGTGATGGATCCAGCTTTCATCTCACTTTCACGAGTCTGCGCCAAAAATCCGACGAATTTTTCAGCATCTTGGCCAAATTTCGCTGTGAAGCGGAAACACGCGCGTCTTTTTGGCCTTGGTTGAGCAAATGATCAAACTGATCCCCAAGGCCTCCGCTATCTCCTTAATGTTCACTCGCTTATCTGCGGCAACGATTTTCCGCACTTTTTCCACGTTTGCCTCATCAGTTGCCGTTTTTGGGCGTCCTGAACGTAGTTCATCCTCGGTGCTCCTGCGACCTCTTTTTAACCCATTAATCTAGTTGGAAACAGTGGCAAAACTTGGCACAGAGTCACCGTACACCTCGTCTAACTCCGTTTTCACTTGGGTCGCATTCCAACCTTTAAAATAAAAATGCTTCATAACCACTCGAAACTCTTTTTTTCTCAATTTTTCAAAATCACGCCGATACGTTGCACGGGAAAAGTGATCAAACGAAATAGCAACGGCCAATCACCATAATATTTTGACTGCTTGCAGCCGAAAAGTTGCCGTTTCCAATAGCGGTGAAAGCGCGCCAAAATTCGAATTCTGAAAAGCTCATTTTAAAAACCTGTTGAACTACCTGTATTTATATATATATATATATATATATATATATATATATATATATACATATCCGGGTTCAGTATTGTGTCAGCAATGCGCCTCGAAGTGATGAGCAGGCAGGTTACGTCGAATCGGTCGTTGTCAGTCTGACGATTTCAGAATGAGCTAGCTCGTGCTGCTGCGACTGCTGCACCTCTATGGGGGCCCTCTCCGCTGTGGAGCGTGGTAAGGCTTTCATCAGTCAGAGCCACTCAGGTTCGAAGACCACTCGACGGCGACGACGACGATGACGACGACGACGACGACGACTGTTTCGAGAACCATGCGAGTAGCCATCGCAAGTCAGCAGACTGTGCCCGGAAAAAGAGCCACGAGCGATGCTCGTATATCGAGGACCGAGAGCATCCGAGAGCTCTTCAGACACCACACGCAAGCAGCGATGTCATCGATCGCCGACGTCGTCGAGGGCCAGCAGCCGGCTCCCTTCTCGTAGACCGACGTCATTGTGCCCGTAGGCACACACGCAGCCTCATAGCGAGCGAACTTGTTAGTCTGTCTGGTCGAAGATGAAGCGACCTCCGACTACGGATTTCGATACGAGTTCTCACATGCAGAGCGTGCTGTGTTAACTCTGCTAAGAGTTCCCACATGCCGAGCGTGCTGTGTTGACTCTGCTTGCGAGGTTCGGGCTAGTCTAACTAAGATATCGTTGCGATGCTTGAAAACTGCGTACGATGCTGATCTAAACGTAGTCGTCGTATCTGACAAGTGGAAGATACAAAGTACATGCCTACAGACGACGTGTCGGCCAACAATTGTACCACAGCTACCTAATTAGGCATTACTCTACGGGCAAAATGTGCTTGCCTTCTTTGGATAGACAATGCTACACACCACCGCCTTCTATGCATGCGTACTGTCCTCGGTACGCACGCTATGAGTAAGAACAAATACGAACAGTATCTGCTTACTTTAACAAGCGCGCAAAGAAATTGAGCGGTAGCATCCAGCAATCAATGCAAGATGTTTGAGCATTTTTGCCAATAGCTTTTTGAGCCAGCCATAATAATTTTGTAAAAAAAACCGTGAAATCTTGGAAAACTTGTAATATCACGTAGCGGAAGTACACTGACTACACATCAAGTTTAGCGTGTACAATCTTGTAGTTTGATGCAGTAAGATGGAAAGACTACTAATTTGGCGAGATTTCTTAGTTTTTAGACAGTCTTTTTAATATGCAACTGTCGTAACATAACACCAAGATAAGAACATACCTAAGATAGTTACTATAATGTGCCTGCAACAGTTACTAGAAATTCGCAATCAAAACATCTATTACACAGTATACCGGGATTTGAGTAGGAGTAAAATTTACTTCTGTTAAATGTATGAGAAGGATATTTCGACGTTAAGGGCGTGTGCCCTAACAAACACGTAGCTTTGCTGATATTGGGCTAAACGCCCCGGCTACCAACGCAACTGACTACTAATATTTTAAGCGACACAGTAAAAAGTAATTTCGGTAATTCATCGCCATCGATTATGGTAATTTCATCGCCGGGTGGCGTGTTTTTTTTGTCAATTTTATTTATACTCAGACCACTAATTGCTGCTACACTTTGTGAAGGTTTTGAGAGGTTTTCAACCTTTGTTCAAATGAAATTCCTCTCTTCCTCTCTCGCTTGCTCTAAAAGCCTCACGGCCTGCTGCTGCTATCTGGGTTACAGACCCCCGTCTCGCCTAACACCTATCGGACACCTGGGGGACAACGGGTGGGAAAAAAACGATTGATATGCCACGACGTCAGCCCGTTCGCCGACAATGGAATGCTGTTAATAAACATGGTATGCACCATCCATCTGCCGTCCGCGCCTGGCAAGGTCACCTCGATGCTATCCTCCTCGTCCTCATCCCGGCGGGAAGCACGTTGACTGCGCCCACTGCACGTCGGAGCCTACTATACAATCTCTCGGTTCCCACCTTCCTATCTCGTTGATCTCACTTCTCACTTTCTCTGTATCTCTCACTACCCCCCCCCCCCGTCCCTATCACGCTATTTCTCTTTCTCTCCCCCCTCTCTCTCTGTGTCACACGCATACTTTTTCTTTCTCTGCGGCAAAGTGAGTCAACCACCGATAGACATTCACGTTGATAAGCGAATGACTCGCCGAACCGCCGATAACTTTTAATCCTCGATGCATGCTTCAGAACATATATATATATATATATATATATATATATGGAATAAAAGAAAAAGGAAGACAATGATCGAGAGAAAAACAGAGGGAGAGAATGCGCTAGTCTAGCTTTATGGACGGTTTTTAATAGGCCGTTGCCGCCGCCTCGTCCTCCTTGGTGGCCTTCTGGGCGGTTTGCGCGACGAAACTCACGTAGGTGAACGCTGCTCCCAACGTTGTCATGCCGGACGATCGATTCAGCCTGTAGAAGCGGAACGCTGTCAGTTGAACGTTGCGCACCCTCATCTGGCTAGCCAGAAGGCGAACCTACGCAGACAACATTGCATAGAGCCATCCGTATATATGTATATATATATATATATATAGATATATATATATATATATATATATATATATATATATATATATACAGATATATATATATATATGTATATATATATATATATATATATATATATATATGTATATATATATATATATATATATACATATATATATACATATACATATATATATATGTATATATATATATATATATATACATATATACGATACTCATTTTTTCTACTCTATATACATTGGATGTTACTAGCATTTGAAATTTAAGAGCCGGCTCTTGTATATACGATACTTGTATGCATCTCTAGTATACCTATGCCTACGTGTGCAGAACCTTGCGTGTCCCATGCCAAGGTGCCCTTGTCGTAGAATACAATTTTAAACAGTTGATGTAGTCGGTTAGTCCTGCCCAGCAAGGCTGTGGCTGGCTCCTCCAGATAGCCATTATTGGTATTGGTTAGACGTTCCCCGTTCATGCGTTTAAGCTACCGATTTAATCGAAATTGATTTTAAACACACTGCGAAGATTGTTCAACGCGCACGTTGAAGACTTGTGATTGTTAGGGAAGGATAAGTTTTGTTTTGTTCGACATTTTCGCCGTAGAACTGACTGGAAAGATATAATTAGTATTATTATTGTTATTTATGATTTTATTTTTTCACCATATACTAGCTCTTTTATTTTTTATAAACGTTAAATTGAAACGCCATATATATATATATATATATATATATATATATATATATATATATATATGTGTACATACGTTATGCGCGCCTAGAACATTTTTATAATAAAAAATATAGACCGCTGCACAACAGAGACGGTAACTCATAAGACGGGTGTAGTTCTGGGGACTCCGTGAGGCCTTTCCTTTTTACTCCATACATAGCAGAACTCTCAAAATTGCAAGGCGAGTCAAAGACTCCACCTCATGTATTCTATGCTAAGGTGTATATGTCTCAAAATGCTGACAATCGTGTCGCCGGGCATACAAAAGGAAGACCTAGACCTCTGGAGTGCTACATATTTTCTGTATAATTTTTCTCTCCACATACAACTCGCAAAAGCCTTCACTGTCACGTCCTTGAAGAGAGCTATTGGCGTGTGTGTAATATTTAGATAGTAGACACCATACTGCATACCGATGTTCGTATACACGTGTTTGCTTCAGTACACTGCATGTGAGGAGAACATCGATTGGGGCAGATTAGGTACGGTCGGGAACAGACTTGGTACTAGCGGGAAAGGGAGATGCTGATTGTTTGAACATCACTCATCATTGAGAGAGCCCACATACACGCATTCACAGATTTGTTCTTACGTGGACTTGAAGGAGGGGGGGGGGGGTGGATGACAGATAGAGCTGTTTCTATACAGTACGTAGTTCACCAGTCAAACGAAAGGAGCCACCAATCACCGGCATACCTGGTGTGCGACTTCGGCGAATTTCTCCTGGGAGCGGGCGAGCATATGACTCGCAGCGTGTTCAGAGCGGTTGGGGCACTCGCAGACAAGCGACGTTGCCGCCGTGAGAAACATGAGGTTGACCACCATGTAGAGGGCGTTGAGCGTAACGGCAATCATCGTCATAATACCCGTGTCGTTCGACTGCGCACTGGAGAACGTCTGCAATACGTAACAGAGAGACGTTAGAGCGGAGATGATACGATGGATGCATAGACCTGAAAGAATCAATTGGCCCTGTAAATAGGAACAGCATCTATCTCAATCGAAAGTGGCCGTGGGTCCGTGGGTGATAGCAGTGCGACAGCGATGCCGTCGTCACAGCCTAAGCTGCAGTTAGCCCATAGGGGTTCCGATAATGGGGGGGTTGGAGGGTAATCCACCATCTCTTTTTATTGAGACATCTGTACTCCCAGTTTTTTCTTCGATCATGGTCTATTTTTAATCCACTCCGGCATTAACCTTGTTTAAATTGGGAACCATGAATACCAATTTAGGAGTGGCCGGTCTGGGTCTTGAACCCAGGCCTCCCGAATGCAAGGCAAAGGCTTTTGCCACTAAACCATCTTGCTCGGTATAGGAGTTCCGATAATGATTCAGGTATCTTATCTATGTTGCAGGAGTTAAATGCGCCACTTTTCCTTGATCAGTAATATAATCCGCTAATAATCAGATAATTCTACGCTATCTTCTGTGATGGCTTTTTTTAAATACTGATTTACCACAATTATCTTCTAAAATGAAACAGAAACCTTGTCGAGTTCACAAAATAAAAGATTGCACACATCTTATTATGCATATGTAATAAAGGCTCGTACGCGGTTTACCTTTCCCTAAACTTACTACCCTGGCGCCCCGTACTATTCTTACAATCTAAGTATGGTGTTTTGTGCTTTTTGGATAAAAATGTACGTCGATGATTAATTTGCAACATATTAGGTAAGTCAAAAAGTTCGTCGGCTTTTTTACCCGATTTTAAAGAGCCTTATTTATGCAGACAACAGTATTTTTATTCAATGATATATTGACCGTTTTGTTCGATAACCTTCGCCCATCGCCTCGGTAGATCCATGATTCCTTTCTCCCAGAAGGTCTTGTCCTTCTCGTCGAAATACTGAGTGAGGTGATTTTTTATAGCCTCCAAAGATTCAAATGTTGTGCCATCAAGGGAGTTCTGGAGAGACCTGAACAAGTGATAATCAGATGGTGCGAGGTCGGGACTATAAGCTGGGTGCGGCAGCACATCCCAGTCAAACTCCGCCAATTTTTGCCGGGTGGCCAAACTTTTGTGTGGTGTCGCCTTATCATGTTGAAAAGTGACGCCCCACCTGTTTGAAGCAGCTCAAAATACACGACGCCCTTACAGTCCCACCAGCAGCACAGCATAACCTTCTTCTGATGAATTTCGGGTTTAGGGATAGCTGCGGCCTGAGAACCTCTGGGGACCCAACTTCTTTTCTGTGTTACGTTTCTGTAGAGTATCCATTAACCATTTTTCATCGCCGGTTATCAATCTCCTCAGAAATGGCTCATTCGAGTTCTTCCGGAGGAGTGCGTGACAGGTATCGACGCGCCCTTCAAGCTGCCTATCATTGAGGTCGTGTGGTAGCCAGATATTCCGCTTGCACGAGAAACCTGTATCATGGAGGCGATTCCAAACGGTTCCGTGGGAGACCCCCGTTACATCTTGAATTTCTTTTATGGTCAAACCTGGGTTCGAAGTAACCAGGCTTATGACTTCGTCGGTCTCCACAACATTGGGTCGTCCTGACCTCGGTTCATCTTCGAGATTGAAGTTTCCAGCTTTGAAACGGGCGAATCGCTTTTCGACTGTAGATTTGTGTACTGCGTTTTCGCCGTAGACTGCACATATCCTCCAGGTTGTTTGCGCTGCACTTATGCCTTCACGGTAGGAGAACAACATAATGTGTCGAAAATGCGTATTTTTGTCCTCCATTGCAAACAGCTGCCAATTCCGCAAACGAAACGGTAAAGTTGGAGCCGGTATACCGTCGCGCCGCCAAGGGTCTGCTCCTGAATGTAAACACCAGCCGCACTCTCAGGCGGCCCTGCTGCGGAGCGCGGGAGTTTAAAAAATGTGGTCCCAGAAAGCCGACGAACTTTTTGACTTACCTAATATTGAGCTATCAGTGAGAGCGCTTTGGCATCTTTGGTCGAGTTAGGCTGGTAGTTGTTTAAACGGCGGTAGACTTCCACTTGTTCGTTACTTAAAGGTGGCGTTCGTGCAAGAGGGTTTGCGTATGCGATAGAGCAAGTCGTAGAGATGCCAAATGTAAGCCTGCTATTTTCTAAGAACGGTTGTTACATGCATATGCACATGCATATTGTCGATTAGTTCTCATACTGGGATAGTTTCTTTTATACTATTAGGAGGTAAAATAATTTCTATCAACTGACATCTCAGTTACGTTAGGAATAAAAGGTAACAACACTCCATTAATTACGTGTGTCTGTGTGCACGGCACCTTGCTACCAAGGTGCCTCCAATGTGTATAGGGTTCTGGATTCACTGCCGATCTCGGCTGGGACTGCTTACGGGCGAGTGGTAAGTTGCTCGCGCCTCTTGTGGCGGGATAATCTCCTCTTCCTTATTGTGTGCGACCATGAAATGCTCACAAAGTATAGGGCGACGCTAGGCTAACTTCTGCACGTGCAAATACAGCATGTGCCACTCACTGCATCCAGTCATTGGTGGGCGCGTACCTGCATTAGACGAACGGCCTCGGTGCATAAACCGATCACAACTGCCCCGTGCCAAACAAGGGCTAACGATGAGAAGACACTGTCGAGGTACAGGATCAGGTTGGAAAGTTCTGCGTGTCTCATGCGGAGATCATACAGCTGCTTCGAGTTGACCGGCGAGCGAGCAGAACAGTTCGTCATGTCTTCATCAAACTTGCGGAACTTGAGATCTGTCAACTAGAAAGAAAGACAACGAGTCTCGCGTTCGCAAGTAAACTTTTACGCAAGTTGATCTGACTACCAGAATCTATCCGAGCAAGCAACGGGCACACTTTGTCAGACCTTTGTCAAAACTGTGAAACCATTAAAAACCTCAGCAAGCTTACATAGGGAACCCAACAAATTCCGCTTCTTTTACTATATCTCTCTCTCCATATATATATATATATATATATATATATATATGCACACATAAGTGATCTTCATTTCGTCTTGGCCGCTTTCGTAATAAGTGTCGACTAAAAACTGCGTTAATTGAAACCGTTCGAAGCGGCGTGTATTCGGAGGTTTACCGATCAACCAAACGATGGTGCTCTCAGCCGACTGTGTTTTGGTCAAGTTTAGTATCGCGTACTGTATAGCATCGCGAGTAAGAACTTACAAGGCTGCACGTTATGTATAAGTACAGCGACTGGAGCAGCGCCGATGAAGGCAGGATTCGCGTGAGAGTTAAGTCTATGATGGCCACAGACCAGATGAGCGCTCGGGTGACCGAGGTCAGTCGGGAAGCTCCGATGATCAGATCAGTTTCCGCGTACATGATGAAGCGATCCGGCTCGACCCAGAGGGGCAAGATGTCGATCACAGCCCTGATGATTACATAGAGCCAGAGAACAACGCTGATTTTCAGCGTGAGCCTTTCAAGTCGCTCCGCAGCTAGATCTGCAAGGCCAAGCAAATCGTGATTTGCTACCGTAATTCATTATGGATCAGCGCTATTATGCGAGACGGTATGCTTCCATGCATATAAATCGATTCTCGTCATCGTATGGTAGAGGCATCTTGCCCCAATATGGCAAGGAATAGACGAGCATTCGACATATGTGTCATTTGTATTGGGAACAAATCACAACAGCTAACGTAGTAATAAGGTTTTGAGAAGACCGGGATGAGGTAGAGCAGTACAGACGTGTTGCGGTCTAGCCAACTCAACGCAAGAGCTTTAAATACCGCTCTCTATTAAGGAAGGCCATATTTTGGTCGTTAATACCTGCTTTTGCTTCCAATTAAGGTTTGTTTCTGATGCAGGGGTCACCTTGCTCTGTTAAATAGACCAGACCGGCATTGTTGCTAGATGGTTGTAGCAAACCTGCATCTAATATGAATCGACATACAAAAGCTGCTCGATCAAAAGCTTCATTAAGTGATCAGCCAGGCCCCAGCAAAGCGCTAAAAGCGCTTAATTTGTTTTGATTAAAACAAAATAGGTTATTTTTTCTTTCTCGTCTTTACCCTCTAGCAAAGGTCCGTGACACGGACGAAATTAGAAACAGTGCACCTAGTATCAAGGAGATCAAATAAGCGGGTATTCAGATGTCAGAATAGGTTGAAATCATTTTAAATAATGCTTTGATAAGGAGTGCACGCGAAGTTCATCTTAGCATTGCTTAACGCCTATCAAAAATATACCCATTGGAAGTAGTGTCTGCAAAGCCCCCTTCCTGCGGTTAAAGGAGGTTCAGTAGGAGTCATCCCAGGTTAGAAGTCACGAAAACACGGCTTCAAAATGATAACTAAGCTAAATCCTCGTAGCGGTGCTCAGAGGTGCTCAAGTTCAGAAGACGCGGACACGGTTCTTCGATTACGAAAGGACATTGCCGTACGTTTTAAAGGAAACTGCTTGAGTTAGTCTACCGCAAGAGATCAGAATTCAAGAAACACAGCTCTGCCACTTCTCCCAAACCAAATTCATAAGATCTATTTTTTCGGCGGCCGCCCGCTGTGTGGGATTTATTATCTGGCAGTCCAAGACCATGGAAATCTCTCTGTTTATCTAAGCGCGAGATAAAAACGTCTTTTGCCATACTCTGAGATGTTAACTTGATACCCCGCTGACGCTTTCCTAGAATTGTGAAAGTTGAGATTTCATTGCAAATATACCAGGCACAGATTTTTATTGTTCGTAATACGTATTTCCATTGTAAGTGTTCTGTTACGACAACGAATGTGCTTTGGATTTACCCTAGTCCTTCTTTATTTGTCTTGCGCTTTATCCATATGACAGTGCAATTGTACTAGTTTTATCGTATCTTCTTTACATGAAAACTTGAGCACTGTGTGATGCAGTTAGTTGTTAATAAACAAAGTTGTCAACACAAAGAAAAACTTCTGCTGTGGCTCGATGTAGTTTGATCTATCCAGGATTTCAACAATGAGGACAACAACAACCGTTGTATCTGAGGATAACTGAGTCCTCAGTTTCATACCATCGTGAGGGAATGTGTCCAATCTTTTGAAGACGTTCTTGATCTTGGCTCGTCGGTGGTCAACTACGCGTCCCGAAAGAATGCTCACGAGCGCCCGCACGAAATCGGACGTAGCGCCTCCGAGAAGATGCCGCGCAAATTTGTATTTTCCGACAACTGATAGTGCAGAGCGGACCATAACCAGTGCCGATAGCACAACCACAAGCTTCTTGTATCGAGCGTATCTTTGCAACCAAATGGGGTTACGGCTGCAAGCCAAAAGAATTATTATTATTTATCCGTCTTGGTTTCTTTCTTCTCCCTCTTCTCGATACATATACATACAGATACCCCTCAACAAAGAGCAAAGAGAACGACTGGATTTTAGTGGCTTTCTGAGTCCTACACTACTCTGACTTTAGCTTTATGTCTCTCTTCAACTCCAGAGATTAACTGGCATAATGCTTGATGCACTCCGGGCGTCGTTATTAAAGGTAGTGTGGAACTCACAAACCCACTAAATCCCGGTCGTCCTCTTTGCACCTTGTCAGGGATGGCCGCAATACTACCTTCTCGGGACTACTTCGCCTGGCCACTTTTGAATGTATGAATGAAACACAGAGCTTTATTCATAACTACTTAGAAATACACCCAAAAACATACAGTATCTGTACGGAGGAGGTCGCCTAGAAGCTGGATCGGAGATCATGTGTTCGTTGCATCGAAAGAAATAGAAGCAGATAGCCTTTTTTTGCAAAGTCTAAAGTGCTACGATGACACTTTGGTGTACGCTAAGCTATATATCTACAGTTTCATATTTCGCTGTAACCCTAAAATAAATAATACATGTCTTAGTATATGTATAAAGAAAAAAAGTAAATTTCTAGAGGAGACTAGCGATTTGAGCCCGACTTTATATTGTCATCAAACCTGCTCGATTTTTGTCGGCAGCTATCTTACGCCTCGAAGCCGGTTTTGCAAATCTTCGTAGCGGCTAAACCAGAATTCATTACAATTGATATGGCCTCTGTAGGAGTTTGGCTTGTCGGGGGTTTCCCAGCCGTAGGTTTAGGTCGAGCAACCCCCTCTTTTATAAGTTGCCCATGAGTGGCGATCAGGACCAATGCAGCGGATTCTGGCGGCCCTTGTGTCCCAGTCGTCACGGGACGGCCTTATAGAGCTTTGCCGGGCAGAACACGCCGCAAAGGGGTCGGCTGCCAGCAAATGCGAGTAGGGCCCCTCCACCGGCCTCGGCCCTGGCGGGACAATGACTGTCAGGGTCAGGGTCGGAGAAGGCCGGACCTGGGCCGACACAGTAAAGAGCCTCCGAGCTACCTGGCGGACAATGCACAGGTGGAGGTCGGCCGTGAGCGGCCTCGTTAGGAACGGTGACGGTGACGTCATTATCCGATTACGGGGCATCACCCATGAACTTGGGGCTCAGTTGGCCGATAGCATCAGCAAAGCAACCGGCCACCAGGCTGACAGCCGAATGGGTGCCGGCATGCGAGAAGTGGTCTTATGGGGCATTAATCCTCTGGTCAGCGCTAAAAGGATAGAGGCAGATATCCGTCAGCTTACTAGGAGCCACCGAGGCAGTTCCGCAGTGGCGAGTGACCCACGCCAGGGCCGCACCACGACCCGCTGGTACACGCTGCTTAAGGTGACGGCCTCCCAACAGCCAGGTGGCTTCAAGCTCAACAATCTATCCTGATTGCGGGCAGTAGGTGCAGGCCCGAGGTCTGGGAGAGATTACCCACATGCTTCAACTGCCAGAGACCCGGTCACAAGGCGGCAACCTGCGAGGCACCAAGACGGCCCCCGCCCGCCTCTGTCGCCGATGCGGATCGCCAGATCATGCGGCGGCTGCGTGTAAGGCCGAGACGACACACTGTATCGTGTGCGACGTCTCTCGGGTCACAGAGCCGACAGTATGGCCTGCTCGTCATACCGCACACAGCTGCAAGAGTCACGTAAGCGGAAGGAGCCTATTTCATCTGGAGAGTCGAAAACAGGGGCTACGGCTCAGCCCAGGCCTGACGCTTTACCAGGAGCGTCTAGTCGCGCTGAACCGCCATCGAATCGGGGCCGGCAACAATTTTGCAGTAGGACCCTCGCGCCGACGGAAGACTGGCAAAAGGTGGGCAATGCCCCCCAGGTCGAAATCCCCCAGGCAGGGTAATGATAAGTTTCTCCAGGTAAATCTCAATCGGTGCCGGGCGGCCCACGACATTGCTGGACGCATACACCACAGAGCACCAGGTGGGGCTCTGTCTCATAACAGAACCAAATGTGCACATCTCCCGTTCTACCCTACGGGCATCTACCGGGCAGGCGATCGTCACACACATGGTCGATTCGACGACTAACTGGGGTGCTGGCCTCTAAAGTACCTCGATGGGCTCATGCGCGAAAGATCTGGCTAGAGAATATTCGTCGGGCGCGATTTGTCGCCCGGAACCTCCAAGATTTAACCAGCAGGTCCCTACCTGCTCGGGTCGCACCCACAGACTATGGAGAGGGTTGAAGCGTGAGACTCCCCTCTCCTGGTCTCGAAGTAATGGTTCACAATTCCGAACCAGGAGGGGGTTCTCGGGGGTGGTTTTTAGTGGGTAGTGCGCTGGGATTGAGTCACGTACTCTCTCTCCTGCGTTTAGTCTCACACTACCGCCAAAACATTGGCGAGTGTGCGTAAATGCATTTTTCCACCCCCCTCATAAAAAAAAAAAAAAAAAAAAAAAAAAAAAGTTTAGGTCGAGCCCGGGTGGCGTGGTGCATTCGTTTGCGTTCGCGACCGGAGAAGACACATAGGTGCGCGGGTTCGAGCCCCACCTTTGCAAATTTGTATTTATGGGGATCCGTCTATGAAGCAATTGGAAAAGCAGTTTCCGTTGGCGTTGAATCTCAGCTAAGGGTCAGCCCGACAACTTGACTTTTAGCCGTAGGTTTGGTATCGTTGAAAACAGCTACCGTGTTCTGTAGCAATTGCGCGAGTGGGTGGTTGAGCCAGCTTGCTTATGCTATCTGTTCTGCTGATTAGAAGTATCTCCGTTTGGAGGCTAATTAAGAAGCATCTTAAAGCTATTTCTCTGCCTACTCAGAGGCTTAAAGATCTTGTCATGAGAGGAGTTGCCATAGCTGCTGTGAACGCCATACGATGTTCTATACTAGTCTAGCTATAGAGGCGGCGTGTTGTAGCATGGTAGTTGTGCGCTCCCAGAGGGGTGCGACCTATAGCATGGTGCTAGCTACCACTGACGCCAAGAGATGCGCCCGAGAGTCCATTGCTCCACTAGTCTTTTTTTAAGTCTGCGGGAGAATTTTTCGCAGCCCTGCTGAGGCTTTGGCAGCTTTTGCTGCACAGAGGAAGTCCTGTGAGAGCCCTACGCAGGATCACACCCAGGTGCTTGCCATGGGCGTGGATGTTAATGAGTGACCTTTCAAGCGTATGTTTAGAAGAAGCGCCCTCCAACATTCTGCGGAGGGCGCTCAGCCGTTTAACGTAATTCATTTTTTTTTTGTTAAGTCAATTTGAGGCCTAGATGTGAATGTATTGTTGTATATAGCTTCGGTGCTGTGCTTTTGGGCAAATCCTCGTCACGGGCGGTAACGATCAGTGCTAGATGTCTGTATAGGCGACGGAATAAAAACCCCGGGGACGCTAAACTTTAAATACTCCATCGTAGGTTATATTCGATAGGATTGGCCCAGTACGGACCCTTGGAAAACCCGGCTGTGACTACATAGTCCACGTCTTCGTAGGTTGATGCTTGGATTTTTAAATACGACGGCAGGATACTACGCCGTAACTAGAGAGATACGCTCTTGTTACATCTGTTTTTTTTTTTATGGCGTCACAGACGCATTAAACACATTTTTGACATACAGTTGGATGGCCAGACCATGCGACTGGTTGCTCTACGGCGCATTTTTCTCTGTTCCAGCAATACTTAGAACTTCGCTTATAGCCAAAATGTGTGAAGTATCCAGCTCGAAATTGTTCCGTTAATATTGTGCTCAGCTGCTTTAGATTGGCTGGGGAGCATACCTATAGGACCGTATGTGGAGGGAATATTTTCTCCGTTTTCCAAGGCTTAGCAATAGTCTTTGCTGGTGAACATTGTATCCTGTATGTGTTTAAACATCATTATGTCGTTTTTTAAAAGTATGCGAACTGCTTAGGTGGAACCGCCTTCTCGATCCTATGCGCTCGGACAAGGTTCTGATCTCTGAAATTGAGATTGGTTCGAAGGTAAGGTCTGAAGTCTTCTCAAAACGCACAGGCTATGGCCGGGGTCTTTGCAAGAGGAGCACAATATAGTTTGTCGGGCTATTTCCACTTGTAGTAGCGGCTAGTAGTATTTTAGCCGATGTTCTACTCTGTAGCGCGTACATACTCGTCGCAAACCGCAAGCGGCGCCAGGCCCTTCGATTTTCGACGATATGGCTTTTAAACCAGTAGCACGGGGTGGCAGTTGGCTATCGTGGATCGATTCAGTCGGTAGGTTATTCGGCGAATTATTCCTTCTGAATTAAAAACCTGTGTCCAGAGATGTATGTATATGCGTTTGTTGTGTCCAGAGATGTATGTATATGCGTTTGTCGTCGGCGCCTCCCCAGGGGGCATTTTAGCAATGTATGAGTAGTCGCCTGTCCGGATTTTATTTAGGGGGCATTGCGAATTACATTTGCAATGTGCTGTCTTTAGAAAGCAATATTTTTTGGGCTGTCGCGTCTAAAAGTGTCTTCTTCTCTATTTGTTGGAGAGAATTACCGGTGGCCTCGAGAGTATATCTGGCACAATCAGGCGGATTTTGCCTGTAGCTGTTCTTCAAGCCCTTTTGACGCCTCTTCTCCAGCCATCTCTGGGTCGTTCTGTTCCAGATGTTCCTGATCCTACGTAACTTTAATTTATTACGAATCCAGGTTAAGAAGCTTGGCTCAGCAATCACATTTGCAGATGATACGTTATTATTTGGTGTGAACCACCTGAGGTTAGATATGCCAGTGCGATAGTCCCTTCGTAATGTAAAACATGAATTGGTAACTTTAGCAGTTTCGGCTGGTTATTAATGCAAAAGAAACCAACCGTGTTTTTTGTTCGATTTCAGACTCTCCCGGGAAACTGTACCTATAGATTACGTTTCCACTCGTACGCCATGCATTTGCGTGCCACCTTCTAGTAATCTGGTCAGCTACCTAGAAAGTTCTCAAAATCCTTACTGAAATTCGCTCGGAGTAGTAAACGTTTTTTAACTGCGTCACTGAGCTAGGTATACAGATATCTTGCATCTGTTTAGTATGTGTACAAAGTGCCTCACTGCTCAGTATGTACTGTTTATTCAGCGGATGTGGATATATGTTCACTATTATGCGTATAAATGAATGACATTTAGCCGTATGTATAAATGACGTTTAGGCTTATGACCGAATTATATTTAGGCGCATGTATGAATGACATTTAGGCGTATGTAGAATGACATTTAGGCGTATGTATAAACTGCGCCCAGAACTAAAGCATTATAAAATGTGGTTCCGTCAATAAACCGCGTTTTGAAATTAATATGAAATAGTTGGAAAAACATTGCGCCAGTACATTACGGGTACTCTACTGGAAAACACCGACAGACTGGAGTGCTGTTCGATCCAACTTGCTAGATGAAAACTTTGACGGTTAGTATTGACAATGGGCCTTTATGTAAACTAGCCAGCTTAAGTTCGTGGAGAATGCATCCTGAGTAAACGTGATGAAATAGAGTTGTGCGCTAGTGTGAGAGCGGGTTGATTATTTGATACAAAACAAAAGACACCAAACAAAATCACATCGCCACTGGCGTGCATACAGTAGATAATTTTCAGACGATTATGCTCAACTCCAGCTACCCGTTGAATAAGCCCTTAAACACTCCTTGCCTCATGAGGCTTTCCGGTGGCCGCAATCTGTTGACGGCACAAGGAAAGCATACATTGTTTCCACGTTCGTATTCGTAACTCTATATTTACAGCATCGCCTACGCAGATACCATTGCCGGCAGCATACAGGCGATTCTCGAAGCACAATATGAATCAGGTCGACAACTATTTAAACGTTATTGCTAGCATGTTACCGACGGGCCGGATGACGTCCTACCGGCCGATAGTGAGCACCGTGCCGGGTGCGTACGTCACAATCAGCCTACGCTACGTAAGTTTCACTATCCGTTAATAGCACAGGAATTATAATTGGTCTATACCACACAATGGAACGAGCTTAAACGGAAAATCCGTGCAGCTTTCACTTAGTTATCGTCGTTGCAGCTATATGTACATACTACACTGGTCGTGGCAAGCACGAAAACCAAACGTAGTTTCACCTACAAGTCGAGTTGTTATACTAATTTATTATTATTATTATATTATTATTATTATTATTATTATTATTATTATTATTATTATAGTATAAATTATATATTATTATATTAATTATTATTATTGCACTTTTACGCCATTCAAACTGTTGCTCTTACACCGCAAAGACATTCATCGTGTCAGGTACTGCCCCTCGCGCTGATCTTTTGTTACGACCGCAATTTTCCCAGTCAGCTCACGGGCCAAGTGCAGCTGCAGGACTTTTAGCATACGGATAGTGTTTTTACGCATACGGATACGAAGTGATAGCCGCTATGATCAAACTATGGTGCAGAAAGCTGTAGGGGACTGCGGCATGCTGCACCAATAATCTTCCTGTGTGGCCGCGAGGAAATAGTTCTGTCCTCAATCTTTATTGTTCCTGGAGCCAAATCTTTAAAGCGTCAATATAGTGGGCATTTTCTCAGACAGGTCAGCGGGATGAAAGCTATGGATTTTCACCCGCGCCTGCACATTCCGCGCGAGTAAACAGTGTACACGTCATTATCATCAGGATGTTGACTTCGTATCTTTGTGATGGTACTTGCATCAGTGAGTGTGCGCGAAGTGAGCGTTTGATTAGCGCATAGCGTTCGCTCATAGATACTGTGACTGTTATGCCTCCGAGGAACCGGATCCTTTTCGGCTTGTTCGATTTGCTAGCGCCGTGAAAGTCATAGATCTAGTTTAACACTAAGGTAAGGTCGAACAGGTTACAGCTTACGACGGACTGCGTCGTTCTCACTTTTGCGGAAAAGCCGCCTATCCCTGAGCAGGTATGCATCGGACTAACTATGCACATCGTAGTGCTACCACGAGCTTCCTTTT
>QVRM01002621.1:0-33210 GCA_003439945.1 Dermanyssus gallinae | reverse complement strand
GGCCATTCTACGAGGGCTCTATTAGCCTCTGGGGGATAGCATCTGGACCTCGCGCTTTTCCGCTTCTCATGCACGCTGCACTTTTCTGTATATACCGTATGGATAGGCTATGCGCGTCCGTCGTTATGACTTGGCAATCCAGTGGTTGCGCATGCGCCTCCCACGGATACATTTTAGATTGCCGGGCGCGCATCCCATGTTTCTCCGTGGCCTTCTCTACCTGCTCTTCTGTCGGTCTCAGATGAATCTGCATCACCTTCAGTTTCGTTACCGCGACGCGCTATCCTGCTTCCCAGGGTGTTTGATTTGACTTCCTCTTATAATTTCACAGAAAATTGATTTACGCATGCGAATTAGCCGCTATGCTGTGACCGTGGTGCTCACCAATGTATCCTATACTTGCTTAGTTTTCCACGTCGAACAGTATGTATCTATAACCGCTCAAGAGCACATATCTTTGCATTATCAACGTCATCACGACGACGTATGATTTGTTCCAGCAATTCACTGCGAGGCATTACCCCAAATACTGGCCTCAAGCCAAAATAAATACCATCGATTTTATTAGAAGCTGCATTAAATTGTTTGCCTATTTGACTAGTAAGCAGCTGCAGTGCCTCATTTAGCCGTCCAAATACTAACAATGTTCACTAAGCACCTTTTGCTTATTTGAGTAATTATATACAGCAGTACGTTAACGTTCAGTTTTTTTTCCGTTCGAGTCTAGCAACGACTGTTTTTCATGTTCAGCTCATTTATTTAAACGTTCCAATTAGTAGACTTTTCTGCAAGTAGTTTGGTATGCGTACGTATATACCGCTATATAGCTTAAATGAAACCAAGTTGTTTAAAAGTGAGTACGTGCAAGATAAAACTACCTATTACGGACGTACATTAGACTACGTGCGCGAAGCCTACGCGATGCTTCGCAGCTCGGAAGGTAGAAACGCCAAAGTCACATTTAGGCACGTTGGCGCGGTTAGTTAGCGTTAAGAAAACAATCGAAATTTACATGTAAACTATGTATTGAAAATGTAATCTCGATGCCACTCTGCTGGACACATTGGAAGGCGTCATACGTAGCCAACAGCAGACTTCCTATACGGGCTCCCTATTGCAATATATATATTCACATCCTCTGTATCTTCGTCACCAATGTTGTACTCAATGCCTATTGCATATATCGCCCAATATCTTTCCAGTCGTTTTCTAGACCGCCTAATTCAAAATGTTTAGTAGTCATTTGTATATATATATATATACTCTCGTTGAGGTTAGATTCAAGCAAGAAGGATACGCCTAGCAGAGAACAAGGATAATCACCATACTTTTGACGGTGTTTACGAACGGTTGACGGTGCTTTAGAATCGTGTCATTCAACCCAAGAAAAGTTAACCGATTCCTCTTATGTTCTCTTCAAATACAATGTCGAATCCGTTTGTGGTCATTACTAGATTGTCAGCACTGTTCAAAACCAAGCTCCTCTTCTTCGGAAAAACCGCTTAGCACGAAGGTTGTGCGCGTCTTTGGTCTCTCTCTCTCTCTCTCTCTATATATATATATATATATATATGTATACATATAGATATATATGATGCGTGCGTGCTCACTACTGCTTTAAGTCCACCATGTTACTACTCTTCTGTCCGTGGATTGTTTCCGAGAGCCGGTCGGTTCGAACAGCCCTATAGATTAAGTGAAAAGATGCTAGAAATGGGGCGGGGAAGGAGGAAGGGTGGAGGTTGCCAACACACGAGGAGCAAAATACACAAGAAGGTGAAAAAGAACAGGACAGAGGAGTTACGGCCAAGAACTGTATGAACTGTTAGCCTCTTCTCGATGTGTGTCGTGGTCTTCTGTCAGGGACGGGTGGTCCGAAGGGGCAATAGCAGCAGTAGCAGCAGCAGCAGCTGTTGTTGTTGTTGTTGTTGTTGTTGTTGTCGTCGCCACCGTAGTTGAGAGACGGCCACCGCGGCAGCAGGTTACATGAGTGCTGCTACTCTGTGAGAAGTATGAGCACTGTTGTTGAGTGCATTCGAGACGAACGCGCGGACGCCTGTCAAAAGTCTTAGAGACACTATATGGCGACTCGACGGCTAAAACCACCACCACCATCATCATCACCAATGCCGCCGCCGCCGCCTCCGCCGCCACCATCATCATCATCATCATCACCATCACCACCACCACCACCTCTGTGCTGCATAGTGACGTTTGCTTTAACGGGTTGACGACCCCACGACAGAGACCGCTACCGTGTTAGCGGCCGCCTACAGACGCTGGGCATTACTACTGCTACTACTACGATGACTACTGGCTGTTCTACCTACGAACACCATGACGGCCACCGTCGCTACAACTGGTGCCGCCACCGCTGCTGACGGTAGCGGGCCGTCGTAACTGGCAGCGGTAGCGGGCTGTAGAGACAGCAATAGAGCTACGCCTCAATCCGAGCCCGGCTCCCTGGAGCCATCCAGAGTATATTCAATCATTCTTCCTCTTCTTCTTCTTCATCTTCTTCTGTTCCGAATGCTTCTTCGCCTTTCTATTCGTGGCGCGTTCTCCACCCGTATCCCTATATTTCTTGTTGTTTTTCCTTGTTCCTATTAAACGCGCTTAATGTTGTTGCTGTTGATGATGACAATGCTGGTGGTAACGACAACGACCTCCACGACAATGATGGTGATGCCGATGATGACCCGCGAGGCCCCTTGACTTGCGCAGCGCGCGGGCGTCTTGGCTCCCCTCGAAACAACGAGACGGGCGCGCGGAAGGAGCCGCGACCTGCCAAGAAGCCTACGAGCCCTTCGCCTCTAGCTCATCGCCTGTCACATCGTCTTGTGGGGAGTTCAGCGCACGCAGGTGTGCGTGTGTGTATGTATGCGAATGTCTACACGTCTATTACCGCCCCTCTATGCGTGTGCTTAATGTGTCTGAGTGAGCGTCCGCCTGGCAGCAATAGTGCGACCAAGCCCGAATACAGCCCTGACAACGCACCTGACGTCGAGCACTGCACGCGGCTTCCGCCTGCCTGACTGCATGGACTCCCATTGTCAGTTAATCAACCAGTCGGCCGCCCGCCCGGCCGAAGATGGCAGCAGAGGGCAGCGAGCGGCGAGTAGAAACAACAAAGCTCATAACAGGAGCCAGCAGGGAAAAGTCGGAGAACACGGAAAGCAAGAGAAGAGGAGTGCGCGAGAGAGAAGAACGCGCCATGCGGTTGTCTTGCCACCGCTGCCCTCTATGAGGATGCCCGGCAACTTTCGAATAGCTCGGAGATGACGACACTCCTGAGACCAGTGCTGCGGAACAGCTAGACAGCAGTGGCATAGCAGCCCCCCCAGTCCACCTGAATTGCGTCCGGGTCTGTAAACCATCCATCCATAGTTTATCATCAGGCGGTACGTTGACAACAGGCCGCTCGCTACTCAAGAAGCAGCTCCGTTCGTTATGCTCAGTGTAACGGCAACATCACGGACAAGATCCACCTCATTATGGCTAGCGCGTAGAAGTATAGTGCCCTTCGGTAGGCTCACTTGGGGTAATGTTCGGTAGGAAAGCAGCATCAGCAGAATAATGCAGATTTGTCGGAGTGAGAGGCGGGTGGATGGACGCAGCCACAGAGAACAAAAACTCGAAACGATCATGACACCGCTGCAGAAAACCACAGCCAAGACACCAAGCTTACGCTCTGAGCTGCCCAAGAACAGACAGCGCACACCTGCCCGGATTACATAACATGCTGATGTAGCCGGCTTTCTCCAAAGTACTGTGTCAGCTGCGTATTGTGGTAACGATAATATGATGCTGTCAAGCGAACTCTGGGCAGGGGGCATACTGTGGTGGAAATGTATAAGTGACATTACGAAACTCACTTAGGAATGCGCTCCTAATCAACGGACTTACCTTTACGGTTCTCACTTAAATGTCTATAACAGCTGCAGGAGTTTTCTGAGAAACGACTACACACATTGTATTGTTGTGATAAGTACTACTCTCCCCTCCCCTTGAAGCTGGTCGAATGCATGGCCATTGACCATGCCGCAGCAAGCCATTACTTGCTATGATGCATTAGGCGTAAACCAACTATAAGTGTTGTAAAAAAAAAATAATACGAAATGAAGACACAGAAACGAAAACAAACTTGCACGTTCTATATTTATTAAACAGTATATCAAATTACTACAGTAACTACTCACTAAAATTGAATCGATTTCTGTCATTGCTCGCTTAAAGAAACGATAGTGCCCATAGCACTCTGTCTGCACTCGCGCTACAGTTGTTTTTTGCGCCATTGATTTGAGGTATAGCCAGCTCAAAAGGTATAATAACTCAATTAGCATATAATGAAGAGGCTGAATCTGCGTAGTTGAGTAGTTGGGATCGCTGATATCGCCATCCCTGTTGTTTCCATTGATCCGGAGTAATGGCGAGCTCACACGAAATTCATCGCCATGTCTATAGATAGAGTGATATCTAGCTATCACGCTTTTTGTAGACGGTGTAGGCTTGTCCTGTTGGATCTAGCCAATAAGACGCCACATCTACTATTTCATGAGCCATTGCAACAAGGCATTAAAATCCACTTTCATGTATACCTGAGCACATGTATGTAAACCTAGATTCAACTTTATAGCGCACTCCCTCTGTGGGTGACGTGATCGATGGCTCTGACCGGTCAGCGGTGACCGTAATCGTCATCGCACGACTTATTTCTGACATTGAATCCGATCACCAATCGCATTCAGTGCTCTCTGCTCCTCCGGTCTCTCGCAGTGATTCGGTATCAAGATGAACTCTAAACAAACATCGGTCGAGGCTGTCAAGTGATACTACCACCACAAGAGCAGCACGAACACACACACCTGAACAAATGCACCAGTGAGACGATACGAAGCTACCGTGTCAATACATCTGTTTCACATATGAGGAAAGTTTACGATAGCCACAAAAAAACAACGAGCGTATGCGATATGCGATTATGTTTCTGACATTTTCACGATGCTCGAATAATTATCGTTCGTCTCTTATACGTCTGTGTTCAGCAACGGGTACACGTAAAGAGTCGATTGTAGGGTCAACTCAATCGTCCCTTTTGTAACGAGGATCAGGCTTCGACTAGCGCACTCCTGATCCGGTCGTATTAGTCAGTAGATGACTTTGTGTGCTGCACAGTCGCGACTATCTCTCGCGCCCGTTCGCTTCTCGTTCGATCGCTCCGTTCCTTCTCATTATCTTTCGTTCTTGCCACACGGCCACTCTATGCTAGAAAGCCAGCGGCAATTAAACAAACTGGTAGACTTTCCAAACGAACTACTATCCGACGGTCCGCGGGCTGTTCAAACAAGTCCTGACACGTCTCTACCAATATATATATATATATATATATATATATATATATTGTAACGTGTTTAGGCTTGTTCAAACAGATCTTGGGTGTTAATTGTTTAAACTAAAGCGCTGGTATCTCGCAATATGCTGATGGTGTCTAAATCTTAAGAGCACACCTACATTGCGTTACGAGGGAGATTTACACTAAATATGTTTATACAAATAACAAAGGATGCTACTCGTACGGAAAACAAATGATGAAAATGCTATTTGTACAGAAAACATTTAATGTCACATATCCACATCTCAGAAGGGCGTTCTGGTGTTTGTAGCAAGCGGAACTTTCTACCAACCCATTGACTGTAGTATTAATTTGAAGTTGGAATTAATACTTGACTTATCCGCGTTGGTGAAACTGTGGAAAGAGCTTTCAATACTGGCTACGCCTAAAGTTAGAGCTAAACTGTTACGATTCGCGATGTAATGGCTAAGAGCATTAAAATGTAAACGATCCGCATTCTTAGCTTCCCAATAAATCTGGGGACAAAAAGCTTTGCGCGCGAAAGGCTTACGCTCAGACAAGGCATGCCAGTCTAGTTAACTAATATACATCGTGGAAAGTCGGTCATACCAGAGAACGATAAAAGGAAGATTATTATATTCTGATAAAGCCAGAACTTCGGCTGAAGAAATCATTACAAGCAGATAAACGGTTTTCTGCGAGGCTGCTTGCACTTTTTGGTGGTGCCGACATCGCACGTTTAACATATATTTGCTGAAATATGTACAATAGCTGTTTTCAATTGCACATACCGGATACTTCAAATTAAAAAGACACGTTTTTGTTTAGCAAGAGGTGAGCCCTTCACGGCAGTCTTTGGAACAGCGTCGCGCGCAACTATATTTGACTTGCCAGGGGGAGCTCTTGAACGTCCTAAGACTTCTGCTGGTAAGACTCAAGGAGAAGAAGAAGGTCATTTTCGATGACCTGGATGACCCCTATCGCGTAAACTACAGGTCAGAGCGATATAATAAGCACGCTCCTGACCTCGTTTTTGGTGAGCAATCTAGCAAGCTCGACCTAAACACGGCACTCATGGGTACAGACGAAAATTGCTCATCATCCTACTCGTGTCGTTTAATCTGCAGCAATCGTTGACCACATAGCAGATCGATCAACATCGATCAAAAATCCCCAGAGATCAAACTAAGTATAACGAAGGCGATGTAGTTTTATCGCAAAAGGAGATATGCGAACAGGAATGAACTCCGCCTAAAATCTGAGCCAATTGATTTTAGACGGGGGTGCATCGCTGTTTGCAGTTACCACAACACTGGAAATAGTATTCGCAGCACAGGGGACGACGTTTACCAACCATGTGGTAGAAAAGGTTCGTTAGACACTAGACTGCTATATTTTCCTCGGGTGGCAAAGCCTCGCAAGCTGTCGAAGAATATAGCCATTGGTCTCTGCCAAACAGAAGACTTACGTTCCATGCAAATATTGCATGGAATATATTGAGTCCCCTAGTCATATATAACTGATACGAATCTCAGAACGCTTGACTGCATTATAGCCTACCTCGTAACGTAAATATTAGTGTTGCATCGCGCTGGCCGTGATTACCTAATCTATTCGATAGCAGTTATTACTGCATTTGGGCAATGAAATCGAACGCCTGAAATAGCCCAAACTACGGAAATCATCACCTAATAATTATTTTGCAATTCATGGCGTTACACGAGGAGATACAAATGTGAGAGTTTCTTCTGAGTGCAAGTCTACACATTGTGCGAAGCCGTGCCACATGTACCACTTTCAGTTGGTCCCGAATGCTCCGCCACTATGCAAAATATGGTTATGCTATCGATAACGCGTAACCAATGTTTGAACCAATATATATCAGCATACTTCCTGGAACGTCACCAACACTTCAGATGAGTTCCTGAATAATAATGTATCAAGAGAAATGTGTCACCTATTTCTCCGTTTAACATAAAATAGATAAGGGTTTATAAGGTAATTGTTCACTGTGCGAACCCAAACTTTCATACAGAAGCGATCCTGGCGGGCTTGTGGCTGTCTTAGATGAGGGTTCTCGTTGACCCCCCCGCCAAAGAGAACTGTGCGCATAAAACACTCCCGCTTGTGCAAACGATGCTTTATTCACGAAAAGTACGAAAGCAGAAAACTCCCCTTGATTGTCTGTTCTGCAAAGAACAGCGACAGGAGTCATTGCATGGTTGGTATATGGCATTCTCACGCTTAAAGCGCTGCTAGAAAGCCTTCCTCGGAAAGCTGACCCACACAAGGTGTCACGTGCGTAGGCCAGCGGTAATAGGAGGGCATACCTAACGCCCCAGGAGACAAATGAAGTGGCTTCAGCGTCGTTTACACAGCACTCTTCTCCCCCCCCCGTCTTCACGGCTAGGCAAATGGTGAAGCAATATCCGAACTAGCACCCGCTGATATAGTACATGATGTTGGAGACGCAGTGAGCTATTGTAAAAATAAAAATAAGCACATTATTATAGGGGGTGACGTTAGTTGCGACCTATTAAAAGATAACGCACGAAGCGCAGCTTTTTATATCAGTAATTCATGACCTTGGATTGAAAATTGAAAACAACAAAAATGAGGCTATCGAAGAAGTGCGATTGATGTGGTTCTAACTTTAGCACAGCAACCACATTCAATAATCAGCGAGATGCATTCAACGACCTCAGCGCATCGAAAACAATAGAAAATAACGTTCAATTTGCACCGAACCAACAAGCTCAATGTACCCTCAGCACACACCCTCAGCTGCTCCCTGAACGCCCAGATATTACAGTGAGCACTACAACTCATTCAGCCCTCACTGAAAGATTTTTCCGGTGGGCAATCCAGATTTCATGCGTAAGGAAACCGTTACACAGACCCATTACGCACAAACCATGGTCTGATGATGAGTGCAAAGATAATAATACACTATTAATTAAAATACACTATTTGCAGTCACACTGATTTTAACTGCTGCGGTTTTAGGGCTAAAAACGACTCGCTGGCATAAAACGAAATAAAAAAAATAAACAAATAAAGAAACAAGCATATGACATAATTCAGCGTGTGACACGCGTACAACAAAGCGCTACAAAACCGTGGATACTCCACCCAAACCAACCCACTACCAAATTTATTAATCAAGGACACTTCACTTTACGCGCCTTTACGCTGATGGCCTGCGGGTCCCGACCGAATTGTGTATGAACATATGAAAACAAATATACGCTTTCTGTGCCCGCCAATCACCAAATTGTACAACGCATGCCTGCGCAGCGGCAAAATAACGGAAAATGGAGAAAAAGTTTCCTGCAGCTAATTTACAACAAAATTAAATTTTTAAAAGGAGGTGGAGCAACCGACCCAACCCGCTGCCGCGGAATTGCACTTATTGGCGTAGTTTATAAAAATTTAACTTGTCGTAGAACGTTGATGTGTTTATCCAAAGGTCTGAATACATCTGAGATAATCTGGTTTGCCAACGTGATTGTTTTTGCTGGTTTGGTTGGTTTTTAATTGCAGTCAGGTTTGCGTTGATGATGATCTAGATGCCTCCCACCGTATACTTGATTTTGTCCCTTTGGAACACAATCAAATTTCAAGTTGGGTTTGCTAATAAGACACTTTGGATTTATCCGGTGCAGTGTTCGGTGCTGCGTCAACGTTAATTTTTCATGCATGCCATCATCAAGCAAGTCGAACTAAAGAGATTGCGCTCAAAACGAGAGTATGACTAGTTTATTTATTGTTTCATGTGTTAATAGTCAAATATTAGCTGCTACGACATTTCTGGCGGTCCTCCTTCCGGCGACGGATGCAACCCCACTACCGCCACTGCATTGCCACGTTGAACTTCCATGGATAAACGCTGCACCAGGCACTCCCGGCTTAGCAACAATGTTGCCGTAGGACCCTTGCGCCGACGAAAGACTGGCAAATGGTGGGCAACGCCTCCCAGGTTGAAATCTCCCAGGAAGAGTAATCATCAAGTTTCTCCAGTTAAACTTCAATCGGCGTCGGGCGGCCCATGACCTACTGGGCGCATACATCACACAGCGTCAGGTGGGCCTCTGTCTCATATCAGAACCAAATGCGTATATCTCCCGTTCTACACTTAACATGTACAGTGATGACCAAAGTAATGTAGCCACCTGATAGACACGGCAACGCGTGACGCTCTCCCTCACCGATTGGGGTCATGCGGACGTACCTTCCACATAACAATATCGTTGTATCTTCGTGTTACTTTTCTCCTAATATAATCCTTTATGACCTGGAGGGTTAGTGAATAGGCTATCGGTGTCAATAACATCTCACCGATACACGAAACGCACGGGGGACTTCAGTGCGGTGCACACTGCCTGGGGGGGGGGGTCGAGCGCCTCATCCGGCTCGTCGTCAACGCACCGCCTTATATGCATACTTGACGCGGTTAGCAAACTAGTTGAAAACGTGCTCGATCATCGCCTGAATGAAGAAGTGGAGGTGAGGGATGTCCTCTTAAATAAGTAATACGGATTCTGCAGTGACCGCTTTACCTCTGATGCCGTGGAGCGAGTCATACAGGCGGCTCGCGCCGAGCAGCAGCAGCCACTCTGGTCACGAAACTAGGTGATATTGATACTGCTGGACGTCCGCAATGCGTTCAACTTCGCCAACTGGTCGTCAATAATGAGTGCGCTCGAGCAGAAGGGGATCTCCCCGTACCTGCGGCGCATGCTAGCATCGTACCGGGAGGAGCGTACACCCTTAACGCAGGGTGAAACCTATCCAATTAAGGCGGGGGGTACCGCAGGGCTCGGTTCTCGGTTCAGTTTTATGGAACGTGGCATACGACAGTGTCTTGCGGCTTGACGACCTGCCGGACGGGGTGGAGACAGTAGCCTACGCAGATGACCTTGCACTGACGGTCACCGCTCGCACTTGGACTATTTTGGAGGCCAAGGCGAACACGGCTATTGATCGAATAAACAGGTGGATGACTGAACATCACCTGGAGTTGGCACCATAAAAAACCGAGGCCCTTCTCTTAACCGGCCGCAGGCGGACAGGGTTATATCCCTTGAGTTCAACGGGCACGCTCTCACACCGTCTCGCCAAGCCAAGTATTTAGAAGTGACCCTAGACACAGGTCTAACTGGCCTACCACACATCAGGCAGGTCACGCAAAAGGTAGCAAGAGTATCAATTAACATAGTCCGTATACTACCCCGGGAGGAAGACGCGTCCGATGCCAATCGGCACCTACTAGCTGCTGTTGCAGAAACGGTCGCGCTCTATGCCGTACCAGTGTAAGCGGAATTAGCACTCAGAGCGGTCACGGCCCGCCAGGTCCTGCGCCGCTCCCAACGGAGTGGGGCAATACGGGTTAGCCGGGCGTGACGGACGGGAGATATCGTGGATTGAGGCTCGAGAGGCCACAATCGCCGCTTGGGCGGAGACGTGGATCCACCCGCCTGCCGGAAACACGAGAGGTACGTGGACACGCTTCGTCATCACGGGCCTGCGCAAGTGGTATACAGCACAGGGACCAATGACATACTACACTGCATAGGCGCTAAGCGGACATGACCAGTTCCAGGCATACATAATGAAGATCGGGAATGCAACGACGGATATACGCGTTCTCTGCGACGCCGGGGTGCTGCCGCCCATACCATTGAGGCGTGTGCGGCGTTATCTGCGTACCGAGATAGCTCACCGTTCACCCTACACGCATCTACAGTGCAGATGTTCGTCGCGCACATGCGACATCTCAGTTAGGCGTCGATTCGATGACTAACTGGGGTGCTGGTCTAAAATACCTTGATGGGCTCATGCGCGAAAAGATCCGGCTGGAGAATAATCGCCGGGCGCGATTCGTCGCCCGGAGCCCCCCTGATTCAATCCAACAGAACTTACCTGCACGAGACGCATCTACAGACTACAGCGAGGGTGAGGCGTTCTTCAAGAACGGTCCCCTTACCCATTGGCCCTAACGTTTCAATGGCGATCGGCAAAATTATGTATTGCGGGGACAGCTTCCTGTGCTTTCACAATTTGCGACTTTCAGCAAGACGTGCGCTTGCGCTTGACTTGTGCGTGCATGTAACTGCTGGCAAGTGTACACGACACCGTCGCGTTCCATACTAGCAGACGGGCCGTCCCCGTGGTTTTTTCATGTGGGCGTAAGAGGGTGTTGACTCACATGCCCCGGGGGCGTTTTCACTAAAATAATCTGGGCACTCTGCAGAACACAGTGTACGATCGTTGATGGCGAGATGTCTTTGATGAACCGGCAGGGCAGCGCGTGTTCCACTGTAGCGACCACTTTGGTCTGACATAGGTTACAGATGTGCTTTGCACACACAGCCTCCCCAAGCCGCAGACCTGATACGATGCGGAGTGTGCTGTTGTCTAGCATCGTCCCCAGTTGCGGCGAAGAGAAAGCTTGTAGCCACTTTCCTCTCATTGGATCAAAACAAGCCTTCAGGCGAGCTTTTCCTTTCAAATTTAGAGTTTGTGCTAGAAGTTCAATTATTAGTAGTATATAGTTCTTTTTATTACTAAGTGGTCCAGCGCCCCCTGAGTTCTTCGCTCTTGGGACTCCCTCCAACAAACTCAACACTTCTCCAGGGCCTCATTGGAGAACCTGGCCAGCTGAGCTGGGGTATCTTCAACTCTAATCGAACTGTTAAGTCCATAAATGTTTTCAAGAATCCTAAGTAACAAGTTAATGACAAATCCCTAGCACGGCGAATCCCCAAGTCCCTCCCCCCGCGTTCACAGAAAGTGATGCCTGGGCTCAGGATACAGATCTTAGGTAAACGTTAATGGGTAGTCGTGAAAGTCCCGTGTGCAGAATAGCGTCGAATAGCGTCGAAATTGTCAAGAAGGTCGATCCTTTAAAAAGAAGGTGAACAACGCAAAAGGTACGTCAGGAAAGGAGTGGAGGGTGTCGCAAAATGTGCAACGCCGGGTGGACATCTCGAGTTGGGGTTGCTGCACCATCGGCTGACTTCAACAAGTTTTCTGCGCAGTACCTCATCTAGCACCGCATCGGTAAGGGGAGCTCTCAGAAGTTCGATATTGTCCTCGGCTGCTAATCAAATGTCGGGCAGTATTGCTCGCAAACTCGAAATAGACTCGTTTTAAATCGAAATAGGAAAATTAGAAATAGGGTCGTGGTGCTTCTACGGAAGTAGAAAGAACTCGCATTTATTTGCGTTGAGTGTTAAGCCTGAGCACGCATGAAATTCCTGCACCGCCTTGATGTCGGCTTGGATCGTTCCCAGGTCTCCTGCCAACGTTGTGTCATCAAAGTACCGCTGTCGAAACTCCGATCGAAGCTTCGCCTGTAATTTAGAGATAAAGTAGCGAGTTGGCCCACACGGGTCGCCTTGTTGTACCCCAAGGCGTATGAGCATCCCCCTTTGCCACAAAAGGTTAGCGGGTAGTCTATACATTTGGTGTACAGCTGGGTAAATAGCGGGTATCGATCTTCTCACAGCATTAAATAAATATGTGGGTAAGTAATGCATGCACGCCCGATCCTGCTATCTTCCTTTTATCCCGCACCCTAGTTGCATAGCAGCCACTCGCTCAAGAATTGCCGTCATAGCTTTCTCATTAAGACCTTATTGACCACTCGACGCAGTCAATAGCGTAAATCCTGGGAGTCACCCGTTGACTGCTAGAATAGCGAAGTTACGTAACGCTTACAATAGAGAGTTGCTATCATCCTGCAGGCAACCCGTGAGATCATTCAGATGCCGAGGGTGAGGACCATCCGGACCGCCACTAAAACTGTTTGGAAACTTTAATTGGCGATTTAAATCTCCCCAGACGTAATATCAATTCAGACGCTGGGGGTGCCGGCGTCGGTGCCTTAGGGTACGCCCGATTCCTAAAGGATTTTGGATATTTTCTATCAACTAGTTCCCAACTATGCTGGCTGGCCACACTTCGTTGATAACTTTCGATAATTTAATGGCAAATTTTTCTTACTCAAGTATTTATCTGAACAATCTTAGAAGCGGTAACGCCATATCGTCAAAACAAATTCCAAAGACAGATCGTGCTATATGACCAGAACACTGAATACTCGAAACGCCAACAGGGGAAATGTCGGGCAAGTATAAATCGAGGTAACATTTTGTGAAACGTAATTCTTGTAATTATTGTCCCCTTTGACAAAATAAAAGTGCATTTGAATTACATAGCTAGATCCGGCTAGTCAAACTCTATGTTTTTTTTGTTTTATCATACACTACTCTAAGGTCTGCGAGCTGTTATATAAGTATCCTGTATTCCCTCTGATCTCTGAATCTTCGTGAATATTTTTAAAAAAATAAGTTAAGGGAGTACCGGTCATATTTCTAATAGCTGTACTAAAGCAATTATATTGACTAGACGGCAAATATTCTCCCGTTCCTTAAATCCTATTTTCAAAATAAAGATTTTACAATTCAAGTTGCAAAAAATGCCATTTTACTCTTTTACAAGCTATCTCAGGCGAGTGAATCTACTGGCGGCCTTCTGTTATATCAAACTAAATTTACTGACATCTCAATATTCCAATAAAATTAATGCAATAGTTCGTTCGGAACTCATCAACGGTATGTGTGCATCGCGGGTCCCCAGGTAGACGCGCACAAACCCAACCCACTGCAACTTAATTTACTTTGTTTGACTTGGCGCTTTCATGGAATAATTATGTAATATTCTGAAACATTTTAATTATGTTATATTCTGAAACATTTTAATAGACTCCTTATGGGATGAGTAAATGGCATATTCTCCCTTACAAAGAAGATACAAACTGCTTTACGTAGAAGCTTTTCACCATAAACTAGAATCGCTTTACGCGCTTGCAGGATCAGGCCAACTATTATTTGTCTAATGTCTACAATACAACAGTTTCGAAATGCAGCACTGCAGTTCTTTTCCGCCAGATCATTCAGAGGATCTAAGCATTACTTAGAACGCAGTGCCAACTTTTTGACAACAGGTTAACCCTAGAACAACATATATATATATATATACTTTTTAAGAGAACAGGTTTTGCAACATCGATCTATACTGACGTGATGGGTCCAATTAAAAGGGTTTCACCAATTGACGTGTTTGTCGCTTTTAGGTTGCATTAAGTCACGATGCATACCCCACAAGTGTTTCAGTCTAAGCCTCGTTACGAAATATTGCCGTAATGAAGTTACGTGTAAAAGATACGTATAAAGTGGTTAAGCTGGTCCTAAACAGCAAGCATCAGGCAAAATGTGTAAACTGCTAAAAAGGGTTCCAACTATGTGAAGTAGAAAACCGCAAGGTCCCACCTGCTCAAAGCTTTCCACCATCGAGTCTGTCCTTCTCTAATCATTCCCGGTTTTCTTATCGTATTCTGACAACTCCGTAGCTGCTAAGCTGTTAGGCGAGTTGGCCGCGTACCCACGTAGAAGTCATAATAAAGCTAACATTGATATGTTCCTATTTCGGCATTCAACGCGTACAGCAAAATATACGAAAAGTCCTGCTTCTGATGGTTCGTGCAAGGTAGGTCAGATTTCTCTTCAGGCTTACGGCGGCTGCGTCACAGGGTTAATGTGATGTACCACAGACATCGTAAGATGAATTCGGTGGACTTGACAATCGCCTATATAAACAGTCGTCGTCGCTATATCAATGCAATCTGCGCTGTCACGACAGCAAACTATCACAATCGTTTTGAATTCTTAGATGACGACTTCTGTCAATTCTGTAAATTTATCAACGGGCCCAGTGGGCGACATGATTTACTGGACTTACTGTTTTGATCTTGGAAAACCCAGTACAAGTTGCATACGAGCTAAACCGTCACTTTGCCACGGTAGGTAACACTACGGCCGCTCACCTCGAGAATAGCCTTGATAAGGTATGAAGAAAAAATGGTAATTGATTTCCACGCTCTATAACTTCTGTTTCCGAAATTCGTGGTGATTGATTGATTTGATTGAGTTATTGTTCGCTTGGCATGTATACCTAAATACACATGTCACCCTTTTATATCAGCGGCGCTTAGAGCGGCAGCATATATATTACCTACGCATCCATATAATCCATGTCTACTTCAATACCTACTGAGTGTTTGCTTTCCATTGTGACAACCTCTTCTTAGTAATATCAACCAGGTCATTTCTAACATTTGGTCCTGGAGCTAGGGCCTCCGACAGCTCTATATCTCTGCTCCCCCTAAGGCTATACATTCTTTAATAATATGTTCGATTGATTCATTCTCTAGCCCACATGCTCGACATTCTGTACTTTGCCCCTCCTTATATTTAGCTCTATGTATCCTTGTATCCAACATCCCTGCCCTGGCATCTGCCAATAGCCCACTCGCTCTTGAATTATTGTATACCCATTCTACCCCGCCCCTTTCGCGCTTTTCCTTTCCATACATAGTTGCCAAACTTGCTTTGGAGCTCATCGCCAATTTCCGTTTGTATGTATATGACTTGTTTACCTTCAATTTCGCCATTTTCTCTGATACCCTCGCTTTCGCCCATTGCTGACAATTGTACCCAATCTCCCTAGCTGCAAACTCTACTCTGCGATCCCACCTCGTGTTAATCCTAAGTGCCGTCTTTACCAGCTGCATCTAATTAACCCATATTTTATTTGTAACATTTTCAATCCTAATACTAAATCTAAGCTAACTTTGTACTTCCCTTTGTATAAATGTTGACATTCCCCCTTCCCCCTCAAGGAATTCCCTGGCGCAATTAAAACGGCAACCAAATGCAAATCTTATCACCTCTCTTTGTATTGTTTCTAACTTCTTTCTCAACCCTGCGCTGTGGACCAGAGAGGCATTAGCAAAGATCAATCCTGGCACATACATGGCCTTCCATATGATCCTTGTTACTGTATATTTATTAAACCCCCAGAGGCCCTTACACCTTACTGCATTTCTTCCTCTTTCAGGCTTTTTCCTCCTTATTATCTCTTCTTCCTCTAAATAATCATCCCCTGTAGTCATTGTCACCCCAAGATACTTGTACTGACTTTTATAATCCAATTATTTTTCCGCTTCTTCACATGCATTCAACATTTGTTGAACTTCGCTAGTACCCCGCCCTAACACTATCATATCGTCCGCAAAGAGCAGCACGGGTGTCTTGATATATGCACCCTTTTCCCCTATCTGCCATCCCAAACCCGTTCTATTATCCCTTCGCGCTATTCTCTCTATATACATCAAAAAAATTATCGATGACAACGGACAGCCTTGTCTGACCCCTTTAGCAACTATAAATTATTTACATTGTTCGGCTGCTATTATTATTCTTACCGTATTATTCCTGTAAATTGATTCTAGTAACTCCACCCAGCTTCTCTCCAAACCCTCCTCTAACATGATTTGACACAACTTTGTTCTGTCCACCATATCATATACTTTTTTAAAATCTAAAAATCCTGCCACACACCCTTGTCCCTGCAATCTCGATGTTTCCACAACCTTATGACTTAATAAAAAAAGATGATCATCTAGCCTATACCCTTTCCTAAATCCGCACTGCCATTCTCCTATTTTCTCATTTGTCTCCAGAATTTTCTGCACTCTACTCTTAAACACCTGCATAAATATTCGATACACTATAGGTGTAATTGTGATTGGTCGCCTATTTTTTAAAGTGGTATTATCTACCCCCTCCTTGGGAAGAAGAGAAACTCTTCCCTTGCGCCAACCTTCCGGGATTCTGCCCCCTCTAAATATATTATTAAATTGCTTCGTTGGATAAAACACGTACTCTTTTCCCAACGCCTGGATAATTCCTACCGAAATCCCGTCAAGACCACACGCCGTTTTTGGATTCATTTTCTTTACCACGCCTTCGATCTCATCTGTTGTGATTGTAATCTCCGTGCTGGTTCTTGTTCTTTCTACACTGTTCACGCTATTCGTGAAAGATAGTGCTTGTAACACCGTGTCCATTTCATCTGTTGTGTATGTTCTATCCTGGACGTTATTTGCCATTCTTGCATTTTCCTGTCTGACATAGTCCCAAAACCGCTTTGCTCGCTGGCCCTTGGGGGCCTCCAAAATCCTGTTAAATTCCCTCTCGTCTGTGTTTTTAATTGCATCTTGTATTAACATTTGAGCTTTATTCTTAGCTTCCTTTTAATTTCCCCAATACTTTTCTGCCTTGTATGCATCCTTTCTCATTACTTTTCTATGCTCCTTACTCCAATTTTTCCGCTCCATGATTGCCTTATTTATTTGATCATTCCACCACCCTCGTTCTCCTCCCTTTTGAATTCCCTTCCCTATCTTACAGCACTTGTCATATGCGTTTTTAATTTGCCTATGCATCTCGTCTACTAGCCTTTCTCCATTTGCCATTAAGAGCTGTTTTATGTATTCTACTTTCTGCGCCCATTTGTGTTTATCCAGGGATTTTTTTTGTACAACTACGCTATGATCACTTCCAACATTGTATGTTTTCTCTTCATCTATCCTGATTTCCCCTACCCATTTAGCTATTTTCCCTTTGTCAGTACATAATTTACGCATGAATTTTTATCCCCCTGCGTGTATGTATATCTCCCTTCGACACGCGGGTCCAAATTTAAAATTTGGGCCTTACTCGACTCAGCCAGTTGTATCAGTCTTCTTCCCGCTCTGTCTTCTCGTCCATCCAACTGTTCGATATGCGCATTCCAATCTCCCAGACATACCTGTATTACCCCTCCCTTATCCTGATATTCCTCAATTACCTTATGCACTCTTTTAAATAGCTGTTCATCCTCTTCTTCCGTGTTGCTTGGCGCTCTGTATATCCCCATAACTGCCCATACTGTACCTTCCAGGTGTATTTCTATAACCACCAGATCCTTTATTTTAGCAATCTCAACTTCCTTGCACGAAATAGCATCTCTGGTTATTATCCTAACTCCCCCAAATATGTTGTCCCCATTGTCCGTATTCCGATTGGTACCATACCAATTGTATCCCTTTAAACCCGGCGGCACTTCCATCCCACACAAATGCGTTTCCGTTACTATCATGATATCGACAGACCTTATTGTTAGTAATTTATACAGTTAGTGGTATTCTTCTCCGTCTCAAAGCAATCTAGACTCGAGGTGTCAGGGGTGTGGCTGTAAAATTGTTGACATTAGAGCTCGATCAATCGACCTCTGACTACCACACGTTTGAGTCTGGCAGCTTCCCATAACGGTAAAAAGATACGGTGGTGTTTCCTCTGTTGAAGAAAAGTGGGTGAACAAAACCGCGCAGCCAAATATTGGCCGATTTCTGTCGTTAATTATATTTTAGAGGTTATCTAGAAACTGGTGTTAGTCAGGCGCAATCGACATTTAGAGTCGATAAATTTACCTTCGCCTAACCAGTTCGGCTTTTGCAGGAATAAATTGACTGGCCTCGCGTTGGCCCAATTATGGCTGCGGGTGCCCGATTCGGTCGAGGTGCATAAGTTTTGTCTTGCCGGCTTTCTTGACTTGTCGGCTGCATTCAATTGTCTTAATCATTCCTACCTATTCCAGATGCTCGCTCATCTGGGCTGCTCTGCGCCGGCTGTTGCCTGGTTTAGTTCCTATCCCTCAGGACGGAGACAAGTGGTTCGAGCACAACTGTTCGAAGTGAATCATCGGAATTTTGATACGAACCTGCACCAGTTGCGCCTAAATGTGAAGAACAAAATTAGCAATTTTTCCACTTCTAGATTAGTTGTGAATTTTATAGTTTCTTATTAACCGCCGAAGCCGCTGGCTTTACCTGACAACATGTTTCTCAGGAGTACGAGGGACATTAAGCTCTTACAGATGGCTTAATGCGTGGGGCTCGTTCTCCAGAAAACATGAGATGGCATCCCCATCTACCCACGGAGCTCGCGTTTCCACTACTTGCCTGAAACTTGGACCTGCATTCTTACGAACATTAGATGTCTCACTACGAAGCACTTCTTCGTTCGCGAAATAAATGCATGGCTTAGTTTAGTTAGCGGTCTGAATGTGGCCTGTGATCTAGGTATATTCTGTTGCTGCTTATTATAAAATTGTGCTTTGTACAGATTGGATAGTTATAATTATCCATGTGTTTTTACCTGTCATTATTGTGTATTATGAAAATGCTGTACGAATGGGTTACTTCGTTTGCGAGTATATTTGCGATTGTGCTGCCTTATTTATTGTTCGGCGTTCTAACAAACGCACCAAATGCTGTTTAGAGGTAATTGAGAATTGCGAAATGCATACTCACTGTGTCTACCTTTTGTGCAAAGTGCTTGTACTAAGCATTCCTTAGATTTTGTCGAGTGTGATTTTCCACCTTGTTGTTTGATTCATTTTTTTTTTCAACAATTTTATTTACCGATAACATAATGGTTAGAAAATGCAGTTCCTTTAAATAAGCCATAAAAAAAAAAAATATATATATATATATATATATACATCTATATATATATATATATATACATCTATATATAATTTCTTCGTTGTTTTCTTATTCCAGAACAGACATACACAGTAACCCGAAGTTCCGCTATAAACAGCGCTATATATAAAGGGTGTGGCGGTACGTAGCACGCATCTTTTTAAGGGCGGTAGAACCAGTGTAAAAATATTTTTTACTGGAGTATTTTACTGGGTAAATAAATGTTGTTAGGAATGATAGGAAAATGTTTGTTGTCAAACCGATGTGACTGATCAGATAGCACACCACACATCATGCGATTGCAAGATAACAAATGGTCGATTGAGACACAAAAAAGTAAAAACCGGCGTGTTTGGAATAAAATTCTGTTTCTCTTAAGGGAGATCTAACTCTGACTAGGGAGAAACAAAATAGCTGCGTAATAGAAAGTCTGCAACAATCGAGATCTCGTAATATACTTTATAAAACGGTGGGCGGCTGCTTCCCTTCATCGATTTCACAAAAAAATAATCCCCATAAAATAAGCGTTCTTGATTGACAAAAATATATTGCTTAAACAAGTTCTGCCACCCCCATAAAGAAGTCAGCCACATACTGCCTCACTGTTCGTATATTTCAGTTGTTAAGAAACGTTTAATACCAGATGTGTAATTACTACTGGTGTCAGTATAGTTTCGTTTTTATAAGCTCATAAACTTTTAAATATCTTATGGCAAAGACTCAGAAAATTATCCTTACAGAATGTCGTTCTCTTGCAGCAAATCATAGTCTATTCAAGAGTATTTACCGCCACCATGTCGTCATCGTCCAAATTACGCACCGAAGTGTAGAGCTGTTAATGGTAACAGTATTGTACGGAATCACTACGAGTGGTCGGAAAAGCAAAGAAGTATTCATATGCCTAATTCGTAGCCGTTGCCGGATTGGGCGGAATGATAGTTTTATGCTTACCGCAGATAGTCAGCGGCCATAATGCTGCTGCCACAAGGATTGTTGGCGAATCCTTAGGTATGTCAACATACGTTCGGCCACAGTGCCTCATTGAAAACATGTCAGCGGCCCGCTACAAGATGCAGGGTCTTCAGCAACCGGAGGGAACCTACCAGCCGTCACCAAAGCAGGGGTCGTAGCAGGAGTCCTGGACGTCGCTTAAGATAGCACGGTGGAGTTGCGAGTGCGCTACAACCGTAGCGCTGCTCGCACCGTCTACTCTAGATGGTGTCGATATTCTGATTCTGACGGAGACGTGGGCGACCGCGCTTTTTGATGTCCCAGGTTTCTACGCCGTCCACTGCATGGCCCAAAAATGTGACGCTCCCGGACCACCCGGTGGCGGAGTGTCCGTGTTGTACAACCACAGAGTGGGGGACCTCACTCCCTGCCGCGTCGGGGACAACCTTGTGGTCGTTCTACGAGGCTCTCGCTTTCGACTCATAGCGGCCTACGCAAGGCCTGCGCACTCGTAACCTACTCTCGCGCCCTGAAAGGTTGGTCGGCAGCATTCAAGCCACGCTTCCGTCTGCTGCCCCTCTAATTGTCGCGGAATATCTCAACAATCGTCTTGACTGTCCCTCCTCCAGTCGCACGACAGCCCTACGTGACACCCTAGCTAACTATAATTGCTGGAAAGTTTCTTCACGGTTAGAGAGGTTCTGGAGACTCTTCAAGGGTTGTACAACTGTAAAGCATCAGGCCGAACAACGTTCGGAATGAGCACTTCAATAGCTCGCTCGTACGGACTCCGTGTTGAACCACATTTTTCAACGAATGCTTTAAGATGGGGCTTCTCCCAACACAATGGAGAAATTCGACTATAGTGATTTTTCCGAAAGGCAAAAGTGACCCTACTCACTTCTCGGCCTGGAGAGGCATTGCAAAGAAGAGCGTGTGCTATAAGCTGCTGTCGTCCTTGATCACGAGAAGGCTAAGCGACTTTTTGGAGGCTACAAACGTTATCCCTGAGGAACAACATGGATTTTGGAAGGATAACTCCACGCAAACAGCGTGCAGAATCCTCCTGGATGACGTCAAAGCAACTCTCTTCCGACCACGACAGTCTTTGTACGCGTATTCGTCGATTTTAAAGCCAATTTCGACTCCGCTCCCCGTGACCGGGTGCTTAACATTCTGGCAGAAGTCGGCGTTTAATCGAATATTCTCAACCTCATAAGAGAGGTCCTACAGGAGAACCGGGTGACAATCGACGATGACGTCTCGAAACTGCCGGCGTTCTCTCAAACAAACGGATTCGCCCAGGAGACAACCCCCACTTTTTCTTCGCTCTTTCGAAGGACGTGCCAAAACGAATTCGCGGGTATGGATCTCTGGAGCTCCATATGTCAACGTGCAACCGCCGATGAGAGGATGATAATTGCGGAGCGGGAGGGCCAGAGCGTGGCCACAGACACGTGATAACACGATTTGCAGTGCACGGCTTTCATCACACTCTATGTCAACGGGCTGAGTTCCATGAACCATGTGAGATTTGTGTCTGCCGCCGCTGCGGTGAATTCTGCCGAAGATACCATACCGCAGAATGCAATGTTGTGCAGTATTTAAATGAATTAGCCCCTCAGTGTGAAGCCTTGTAGTTTTCATAATTACTCATATTTTGTGCCCGAGAATGTGTGTATATATATATATATATATATATATATATACATTATCGGGCATAAAATGTAATCTATTATAAAAACTTCAAGGCTTCACGCTGAGGGGCTAATTCATATTCTATGCCCGAGAATGTATATACGTATATATATATACATTCTCGGGCATAAAATATAATCTAATATGAAGACTACAAGGCTTCACACTGAGGGGCTAATTCATATTTTATGTTCGAGAATATATATATCCATACATATGCAAGTTACCCACTGCGAGGATTGGCTCGCTGTTCGTGTGGTTGTTATATTGTGATTTACTTGCTACTAAACCTGAGTGAATATATATGAATGCTATTTAAGAGATGCCTCACGGTGGCTCCCGTAAGCCCGTAAAGAACAGAGCATGATAGAATTCAGTTAACCGTCTAAGAAAATGCGTTTAATGCCAGGCACTATTATACTAGTAGAAGCAATAGCAGTTATAGTAGAAGTAGTACGTTGAGAAATTATTGGGCAGCGACTATATTTCCCATAGGCTGCAACAGGAACGCAGCGGGAACTGCGGATCCATTGATAGTAACGATGACAAGAACAGCTTGGGAGATGCTGCTCCTGTTGTTTTTGTTATTTTTGTTGTTGCTGCGGCGGCGGCGTCTTCGACAATAGCTCTATCCTGTATCAATCACCTCGTGTTCTCTTGATGCTATCGTCGTCGATGCTTGAAGCAGCATTGGTAGTCACAGCAGCAGCAGCAGCAGTGGTCATAAGCGAGAGTGTTTATACACTTTCAACGGGGTAATAGGCAAACAAGTTGTTAGCCTATTGTCCACGTTTTAACGTCGTTTGAAAGTGGACTTGCTCTCTTCTACTGTAGCAAGGTCAGCGTCGACAATATCAGCAGCAGCAGCAGAACAGCGGCCGTTGCAGCTGTGAAGACGGTGTGTCAAGCCAACGTTGTTGTACCAGTTGTGCTTTATAATCTCTACCATCTTAACCTTCTCCTCTTCCTCCTCCAGCTCGCCATGCTCCCTCCCTCCCTCCCTACCTCCACCACCACCACCACCACCACGATTGTCGGTTGTCGTTATGCGCTGTCGATACACAATCTAGGTTGGACGGACTGGGCGTGCTACGTGCTGCACAGGCATGCCGAAACGTTGTTCAGAAACACAGCGCCAACGCTAGCAACGAAACACCCGAGGAAGAGGAGAAAGCATTGATTCATTTCGAAGTCCCCCCCCCCCCCCCCCCCCCCCCCCGAGTCTACGTCTTGCGGAGCGTCCAGAAGCCAGTCTAGATAGATCTCAAGAGCGCCGCTAAGAGACGAATATATTGTTGGTATGATTAGTTTTAATGTACGTCTAAACATCGTAGCCGCGCCGTCGGCCAAAACGTCGGCTACGCTTCTCGAATTTCATCACAAGATCCATATATTTATACACATATATGTATAAGGAGCTACGAGAGTATTTGTGGTTAGTGTGTGTATACATAGAAAGTTTTATCTGACGGTTTTAACGAATACAATCAACAATCAGCAATCTACGCGTCCACCTCTGAAGTTTCAACATCCTACCCTAAAGTCGGTGAAGGCCAACTATTCACCACCGCAGACCATACGTTGATATGCAAAATGTCAACAAATCGAGACAGTGCCGCGTATAAACCCTGACCTCGTTCAAAATAACAAAACACGGTATTGACGCGAAATACAGGCGGACGCATAAAATGTGTTGTTCGCTAGCATTAAATAAGAAGTTAATACTAAGGAGGACTCATATCTCAGTGGAATATTATTACTATTAAAGACCATTTCTATCATGTAAAGAGTTATGGATAGTATGCTTGAAGTGTATACTTATTACACGTCAATTACTATGGCACATTGTGTGAGCACGTTTCTTATTGTTAGCAAAATATATATCTTCCTGTTAGATAAATCCTTGTTTCAATTGACCGCAACTAATACTGAAAAGAAACAGAATTGCGTGACTCGACGCTATCTGTATCACTGCCTTAATAGAGCTGGCTAACTCATATCAAACCTGACATACAACCATTAATTTGATGCAATCTTACTTCAATCATTTGCAGCGTCTCTTAGATTGACTTCTCAGTTGCCATTCGTCTCAGGTAGACTATACTGATGTATAAACTACACATTACCTTAAAATAAAAATGCGCTCTCTGGGCGGTATATAAGGGAACATACAGTCTTTGTACGCGAGCAGTACGCGGTACTGCTCGCGTACAAAAACTGTATGTTCCGGCCACCTAGCGAGTGGCCGGTTGTCTGTACAAATTACGACTTTCACTATTATTTGGCAGGTTTCAGTAAAGCCAAAAAATATGATCATAACATAAATCGCGACTCTTAGGGCCGGACCAAAAGGAGAACTGAGACGATTATATTAGCTTAAAAACTGCATTAGGGCTGGGTGATGATGCCCAATATGAGAGAAGGTAACTACTAACTCACCTATACGTGCATACCAACACACATTTGATCTATTTTCAATAGCAGTCCAAAATAATACGTTTTAAATAGTGCTGCGAATGCAGTGTGTGGGCATTCGGTTCGACGCGGTCCGACTTAAACAAACGACGTCTCTAATTGCTAAAACTGCCTCGTGGGCGTCACCATTAAGCACACAAAAAACAGGAAATCAGACATAGAGCAATGGAAGCAGCTATACCAGCAGTACTGGTTAGCACCGATAGGCGAGTTGGTACCACAACTACATGGCGGGTCATAGCTGACAACCTGGGTAAGAGAGAACGGATAGAGTCTTTGTTTATCACGAAAACATTCAACCTAACTCAGAGAACAGAGAAACGCGAGCAGCTTCACATTGGAATATGACCATCTTGCGAACCGTTGACGTTTTTAGTGGATGAAATGCTTTCTCTCGTAAGGGTTCGAACTGCCGTGTGTTTGCAGTTGCAACAGCCGGCGGAGGCGGCACTGGGGTCGTGGCCTAGGAGACTAGTGTGAGAGTCAGCGGCCATACTGCCAACTGTTGGGAAATCCTATTTGTCTCAACATTTCCGGGCATCGGTGCATTTAGGATAAGTCTCTGTGTAAGTTTGAAGCCTATAAGGAACGGAGAATGGTCTAAGATTAAAAACAACCTTCTTAAAGAAATGTCTGTAACTCGTGCACCAGCCACTTATAACAGCAAAATAAGTGCTTTTATGGCTTAGTATGGTAGTAACCATAGGGCTGGAAGTTGAGGAATTGGCTTCTGGTAGCAGTTGTGTTAGCAGAAAAAACTGTTATGGGAATGGTATGAGTAGTTGTTGTAGCAGTATAAATATGGGCTGCCTTACTTTATAATTTTTTTATAGTAGGCTAAATGCATTTACTACACTTCCCTACACGATTTGACGTGGTGTAGAACTCACAGCCGCGTTCTGTGCGTTTCATCTGCTCGAAAAAACATGTCCTAGTGCTATATTAAGGTAGCTGTGACGTGTTGAATTGGCTTCCGGGTTAGTGGGTCTAACTTCCTGCAGGAGACATACGTCAGATGCAGAAAATATGCGCTAGAGAAGCATACGTCATATCAGTTTGTAGACTCATGGATTGCCCCGATTCAGACTCATGAAACTGCCGGTGCATCGGCTCGAAGCAGAGGATCTCTTTAGAACTGGAGATTATTCGGATTTGCTATTCTACCGTAGCCGGATAATTTTCGCGGCAGTGTCTAAGTCTGTAGTTTAAGCCATATTCTGAGGCCTGCATTAATACATTTTCAGCAACGTGCTTGACTCGGCTAGATTCGTGGTACAAATATTGTTCCAGCAGGTCAAAATGTCCCTCGCGCACCAATGTCGCTGTTCTTGGGATCAGTCTTGACATCACACATTTGACCACGCAGCGGCTTTATTGTATTTAACAGGCCTCCGAATGTATTCAGAATAGCGTTCGTTAGCGTCATAGTACAGTTGACGTGGACAACACTGAGACGGATTATCCTTCTCAGGGAGGAGTGCCAGTAGACCATTTTGTTGCGTACTTCTATAAAGGGGTCGCGTACAACAAAATGTTGCTCACGACCGCGGCCAAGAGTACCCTACAAAAGTCTCCAGGAAAGGCGCCTGAGATTAGTGTTTGCCTGTGTTGTCTCAGCAGAAGCGGCGGGCAAAATCTCACCAAGATATTTCACTTGTTTCCTACCTGCTGCGGTGATATCCTGCAGGCCTGATACGAACTGAGCACCGTTTTAAGTCGGAGATTTACACAACGGTTTCGGCTGTTCAGCGTGATCACTACAATTTTGTGCGTGGGGAGATAGATTTCGTGGTCGATTTCATAGGGAGATGAAAAGGGTGAAGGCGCAGGGCTCTGTCGTAAATTTTGTTCCACAGCGTCCTACCCAGGATTGCCAAGGTGCCTCCCCGAAGCAAGAACTTTCGTGTCTATATGTTTAAATAGAGTCCGGCCCAGGCGCTTGCCGAGGCCTTAATCCCACGATAACCTCCCTGCCCCCCTCCTTGGTAAGAGACATAAAATCCTAGTCGACTTCTTTGCAAGCTTCTGTGACAAGCCAGGTATGTGGCGCAAGTATTGATGCACTCACTCTATTTGCAGGTGATAAAACTCTTTCTCTTGCCTGCGATTTTTAAAGATCACCAATATTTCAGGGTCGTCTTAGCTGGTTTAATGTGTCGAGGACGTCAAGCGGCCCAACATGTCTCTTCTAGCGGCGTTGAGACTTAGGGCTGTAGTCCAAGAAGAAAAGGTACGCGCGATCGAAACTCGGAGCGGACAAGCCCCGGCGTTAAGTAAGCGTGAGTTAATTTAGGATGTGCATTTTGCTAACTCCTCCGCCAATATAGAGACTTAGAATTCATCGATAATCATGTTATTGTCATAGTGGAGGTAGAGCCGTTTGAGACATGTCTCGTTCTTCTGGATTTTGAAGCACAACGCCGCAAACAAGGAATGTATTGTCAAAGTTCAGGCATTTGGAATATCAGGGACGTTATTCATCTCATCCAGCTTGCAGTGGAACCGCGCAATCTAGAAAACTGAACTTAGAATAATTAAACTTAGCAGTCGCTGCGAGCCATTGGTTCGTTAATATCAGGCGTCTGCTGGAAACGTAAATGTTCTGTCTTCTTAACCTTGTAATGATTGCCCTGAAAATGCCGTCTACAAACAAAGCTGGTGTATATATGTAATTCTATGATAAAAACACTACATCATAGTAGTATGATAAAAGCACTACATCACGTAGAACAATTTTATTTTAACAAAACAGGCTGTAACTAGCCCTTTACAACGATTAGTTACAGCGTAGAAATAAGATAATACATATAATAAGGTCAGTTGCCAAAAGGAAAGTTTCTTGAAGAGGGTCTTTTCTTTATTATGTTCCAAAAGGTTGTTTTTAATCTAAGGCTATCTTCCGTTTCCAAAGGTCCTAGAGTCGCAGTGAGACATATATTACATGTAATGAGGGCCGGTTGAGGGTTTATCGTTGTATTGACACGACATGACAAAAGCCAAATAAACATTCGTATTTACTATTTTGCTGATCATATATAAAGCGGATATTGTGTGAATCCATTTAGTCTGTTATCCTTGATAACTATACCAACCGCAATTAATTTAGTATGTTGCCCTTGATAACGATATCTTATCAAGTCAATAAATGAGTATTTGAACGTATCTTCTGCTCGGCATGCAAAGCCAACCTACAGTTATCACATATTGTCCGAATTTCATCGAGATTATTTAAGCAGGTTGATAGGACAAGCAAAATACAACGCTTAGCCTTATCGTACCAGTGCATTTACGTTACACACATAATTACGGTGTTCAGTTGCAGTGGAACCTGTGTGCCCTCAGTAAACACACTATACTAATGTGGAATAGCATCATTACATTCCCATATAAAGAGAATTTCTCAGAATTCGTCCAACAAACTTTGGGGATTTAGTAAAGTGAATGCCAAACTATAAGAATTGCAAAGAATTTCATTTTCTCAGAATTATCTTCAATACAACATTTGTTCTGTTTTGAGCTAACGTGATAGCGGTATGATTGGTTTGTCGATAGGATGAGGGAGTTCTTGCAATCGCAGATTCAGTGATGATTTGTCAAGATAAAAAGCTTGATATAATCACGTTCGGTATTTTAGTTCTAACTCCAAAAGGAGACATTTCCGCACCTTGTTTCATTGAAAAACTTATTTTTCGCCGAGTTGTACTAAACCTCAAAGTTTGTTAGACGTCTTCTGGAGGACCCTGTATATATATATATATATATATATATATATATATATATATATATATATATATATTATATATATATATATATATATATATATATATATATATTAAAAACAATATACTGACGCATACTCATTTTACCTTTTTGTTAGACCTAATTAATACTCTTTATGATAAAAAAAATAGTAGGTTCTAAATATAACACTGTCAGCCCTGTTTACTTTGGTGCAAAATAATTCGACGCACGGTGCAATCTAATGGAACAATTGAGCGGTTCAGATTCGCACTGCATCCAACCCTGTGGAGGACGCTCGCAAGAAAGTTAACGCGTATATCACAGGCTGAAAATCACCCAACAGGCATGGAGGGTACTAGCAAAGCAATCGAGGAACGGCTTGTAACGGTTGGTTCTAGCAAAACAAAAGAGCCGTTATATTCTCAACTGACGATAGTTGACTAGAGACTTAATTTTATTATCTATTATGTCTAACGCACAATGGGCAACTCTTACTTATAGCAGTAAAAACCGAAGAAGATAGAACTACACTGCTTTTGCTCCGGAATCTACGGAAGTTAGCAGAAACAAAGGTGTCGGCAGAACGTCGATCGATGCTGACAACGGCGTTGTCTTATGTCGGAAACCAATGCAATGCTTTAGGTGAAACACTATAGGTCATCTTGCCCAAAGTTGCAAACTTTGTCAACCGAGAGGCAGAAGCTGCGATTCTACGAGGCACATGAGGGAGGATTGCAACGCCCAGATTCGATACTGTCTGCATTCTGGGGAGCATGTGGCCACGTGGGGGCAGAGCGTTTATAAATATCCTCGCAAAACATTCTATATGTAAATTTTATTTACCATTCCTGATCCAATTTCTTCTGAATCTGGTGCGCTTCCTGTGTTGTATGTCACACAGCGTACTGCTTGCTGACTTCATATATTATTACATTACTAAAGTTTCGCTTCATACATCGTTTACAAACATCCTCATCTGTAGTACATATATACTATTAATTGAATTATCACAATGGTTATATTACTACCTAATTATCACAGCCACGGGATGGTTTCCTCATGGCGTTTTACAATCTATGCCAGTTCTCCAGCCTACATTCAGTTTCATTTTTCTTCTGCCATATTGGTTTATCACCGAAACCTAATGCCTCGGCCTGCTATACTGGTTTCACTTCGCCAAGTTCGTCGCTTTTAAGCAGGATGTGTTTTATGAATTCCTCTTCTATATCACACGCTCTACGGGGACGGAAGATAGCAATAAATGGTATATTTTCCTACGATAAAATACTGCAAACTGTTAAATTAAAATCCAATAGAAAATTATGTTCCGATGTAAAGTGGTTCCTTGACCACATTATGTCTAAAATTATTTAGCTATGTTAAAAAAGGCGCTGGGTTTACCCTAAAATGGCCTGATTCCAAATCCGCATTAGTCTTGCATCTGCGCCACATAATCGACTGCTCCGAGTTGGACGCAATTTCTATAACATTTATCGTTACAACAGTGGTACGCGGTGCTTTAAAACGATAGACAATTGTTTCACTGTACACCGTATTGACCAAACATATGGTGAATGAGCTGCATCAATAATACCGAAGGAGGTACATTTTATGTTAGTATCTGCAGTATCTGTAAGCGTAATCTCGCTTCTCGTACATAGAGCGATTAATATTATTAGTGAGCCCTACCAGTTAACTGCAATTCGGTCCTGTGGCTTTTACAGGCGTAACTGATAATAAATTGGCCTTTACAGTCGTAACTGATAAGAAACAAATCTTTCATTATGTATCGCATTCCTGCCTTTCATAGGTATATTTAGGTAGAAACATGTGAATGATTTGTGCTTACACGCGATATATCCTTGCTTATCAATTATGCCTGGATGTATTAGTGCAAAACACCACACGGGCATTATTCAGTGTTCATGATATCACTAAAACACACTTAAATAAATTTTCAAAACGATCAACTCAGGGCGATGAGCGGTTGGATCATCTAGCCGTGCGAAACTCGATAACTCGAGACAACGCCCTTTTATTTTCTCACCTTTATGCTCACCATGCTCAATGTATTGGGCCATAGTAGAAAAAAATATCAACACGAGGAGTTCTCTTCATCGCTCGAGGTCCCGCTCAGCATGGTTTTGCTCCACTTCGACAAAGCTGTATTCACCTGCCGCAAATCTAGGCACTGTTCATAAAGGGTAAAAATAATGCATTTACCCGATTAGAAGAGCGCTTTTGATAAGGCTGACCATCTCACTCTAGAACATGACGAGATTAGGTCTTCACCCTCAAACATTACTCTGATTTAAGACATGTGTAGACAATCGCACGCTTCAGGTAGAGATCGAAAGCGACCTCAATAATTAGACATAAGTAAGTAGTATCTGCTGTATAATAGCGAATATTTGAAACAGGTGAAAGACCTGACGCTATGTAACCTTAGTTACTTGTCTACCGTCCTGTAATTAGCCGTCGATAGTGTTACCAAATAGTGTGGCTTAGTTGTTGTTGATGTTGTCGTTGTTGTTGTCATTACATCTATTATGATTGTTATTACGCCGTATTTGTCGCTATTATGATTGCTGCTTCGTCTACGGTTAATGTTGTTGTTATGATTACTGGTGTTCTGATTGTTATTACGCCGTATTTGTCGCGATTATGACTGCTGTTCCGTCTACCCTTGTGTCACCGCAGCCATGTTGTTTTCCTGTCGCCGGTGTCGCCGTCCTCGTTGGAACAGCAACAACAACAATAACAGCAATAGCAAGTTAGCAACAACATTTATCAGTTAGCTACATAACAACATCCATCAACGGACGGACCGGACGCTCGGCGTCGAAAAAATACAGCGCACGTTGAATTCTGGGGTCCTGGGCCTTACTGCGGCTCGCCCTCCTCTTTCTAGGATCTCATGTTTGTATAGCCTCGACCGGCTGCGTGGCTGATCGAATAAACCGCCTAGGCAGACACCGTTTTCTTTAGAACGCGGTCGTCACGGTCACAGCTGTAGCCCTCCTACTGCTCCCGCCTTGTGAACAACGTGATGGAGTTCAGAGGAAGGCTGTAGTAGCGAGTACGCGATCACGCCACGAGGCGGCATGCCGCTGGAAACAGCCACCGCGCGCATCGCCCGAATCAAGCCCCACAAGAGGAAATCGAAATGGAAATAAAAGTTCATCCTTGGCCGTTAACCGCGAATGACTAATTGTGGCCGCCCTTGACAATTAAAACCAGCCAAGCAACGGCCTGCCAATAGGCCTGTCCGTCCGGATCATGGCGAGGACGCATGCACACCTCACTCAAATTAGCCGCCTCGGGTAAGTGTCGACTTGATGATGAACCTTCAATGTTAAGACTCCGCTTTCAAGGTAAGATGCGACAACGTAAACCAAGCTTACAGCAATTTCTCTCTTTATCTCTCTCTCTATATATATATATATATATATATATACGGGACATATTGGGGCCGTTGAAGTCAGGCCACTTTGACGCAACACATATCTCTGTGCATTTTTTTTTAGAATTTGCAAACTTTTGTTAGGGTTAAGCTAATATTTACATGAACATGTATACGGTATCTTATACATAGATATATATTTTATATATGTTAAGAAAATTAAGTCTATAGGTGGAATCCGATGTAAACTGCTTATATATAATATATATATATATATATATATATATATATATATATATATACAGAGACAAAAAAAAATAAGCCGCACTTGTATTCGAAGAAAAAGGGACAAAAAAGCCACTGACATGTGATAATGCCACAACGAATACATTTTTTATCTAACGGACTAAATCTATGCATCAAAGTAAGGTCCAATGTGTTTTGGGACCTTGAGCGGGAATGCACCGCGTGGCGGAAAACGTTACATCTCTCACCAGGTTGAACGTTACTCCAGGCTTTACATCTCTCACCAGGTTGGTGCATCTCGCGCTTAGACATGGATTAGGTCAGGTCCGTGGCCAGATCGATGATAGAGGTACAACAAGTACCTAAAAACGAACAAATAGCTTTAACCGTTTGGGCGGAGGGGTGGTTAAAGCTCTCGAGCGACAGAAACAGCGGTCCCCCCAAAAACAAGAACAGTGGAATCAGCGAATACGTGCATGCGGCGACTTATGTAAACAGATAACGCACCGAACGTTGTTAAATTATCTAGTTTAATTTAGTAAGGTTTAATTTCCCAAACATTATTTTTACTTTGATGTTGTCTTTCTCGTCTCAACTCTACTAAGATCTCACGGTGCCTACGAGCAAAATGACGGCTCACATGGAACCTCCAGCAATACGCGTTAAATCAAACGATTTATGCATGCATCTTGGAGTGTGCTGATGTATTGACAGTATGATTGCGCGTTTAGGGCATTCGGAAGAAATTGTTGAAATTGATATGCCGATATGTCAGGCATATAACACCGAGCAACCTGTACGTTGGTACCATTCTATCTCACCAGTCAGCCTGCTACAGTTGGATATCGGCGCTCACCTAAATGAATCTCAAAAGCAAGTCACGTCAGTACGACTCTAGCCATTGTGTGT
>QVRM01002620.1:0-23507 GCA_003439945.1 Dermanyssus gallinae | reverse complement strand
AGCTACTAAACTATCGTCAACACTAAGCTTTACATGGCATGCAACAAGTGAGTTATTACCGCTCAAATACGACAACCCTGAAGATTGTGAGATCCAATTATTTTATTAGTAGCTATGTGTCCGCCTGCTCCGGGCTCTCGAGCGGATTGCGTGAAATGAAAAGCAAGGTGGGCCAAAGGTTGGTTAGAATCGCATTGGGGAGTAAAACTGATAGACAAACAAGCCAAAATCTGCAAGAATAAAGGTTTTGCCAGTTATTGTGCCGGCCCGTCGTCCACGCATGATACCAGTCTACTACAGTGGAGCTCCTGGAAGCAACCCGCCGTCCTCATGACTCTATGCGTGACAATGCCGAGCTCCGTAGGCTCGGAACTCTGGGAGCACACTTAATCATCACAAGTCGGTCGTTGCGTGCAGTTTATATCGTCAGTATAGCAGCTTTCCATTGCCGTCTCTCTCTCTCTTTCTATATATAATATATAATACCTGGCCATCTCTCTCACTGACGGATTTCACTCGAGGAACCTGCCGGGGGGGGGGGGGGGGGTGAGAGGGAGGGTTGCCGATGACCAAGCGATGAACACTCGACGACGACGTGACTTGAGCTAGTAGGCCACTTAGCCAGGATGGGGGGGGGAACAGAGAACACCAGTCTCCCGGCTCTTTGCTCGTCACGCGAGCCTCCTTGGCGAGGAAAAAATCGCCAAGTCCGTTGTATTGTACATGCCTTCTCATCGCTTCTTGCTCCGCAGAGAGAAGAATGACGACGTCTCCCAAGGTAGTGTTGGGACGAGGCCATCCAATAATCGGCGCACATGTAGTGTTGGCGCGCTGACTCGCTGGCTCTGGTATGCGCTACAAAAAAGGCAGGCAAAAGACAATTGCTACCGTTACAGGTTTCTCCTGTAGAAACAAAGCTTTCACTCGGTACACAATCTACTCAACTGCTTGTACCACTGCTACTACTAGATATAGGATTGATTTGTAGCTGATGCTGCTGTCGTGCTAGATTCGTGTTGTGGTTTGTTAGGCGTCTCACACATGTCAATGCTTGTCATAGGTGGTCAGCTTTCAAAATACGGTGCGCCATAGGAAAGAAAGCGTCTTCTTCCTACTGTACAAAGGCAAGGTGCAGCATGCGAGACCCAGCATGTTGTTTGATGAGAATAGACACTAGCTTGGCTGGATAACTCTGTGAGTGACCCGAGCTTCGCAAAGATTAGTTACGTCGAAGCCGCAGTGCCGCGCAGTTGTTGTCGTAAGCGGATTTCCAGATGCAGATGCGAATAGACCCGGCCAGGTCGTTCGACCGGGCCCGGCTGAACCATGGAGAACAGGATGACAACATCTTGCCAGAGAAGATGCACTCCTCTGCCTCTCTCTATTCCGCATTGCCCGCGCCAGGCCAGCTGCCCAGGCCCCGGCCCCCGGCTGGCAGACGGGCGTTCCGTCTGTCCGTCAAGGGACATTTCGCGTACGCTGTACGAGCGGCTGGGCTGACGTGTCTGGGCGGGCCATCGTGACATCGTGTGCTGCGTTAGTGCCCCCTCGTAAGCCTTCTCCGCGCCCCCCAGAACAAACATCGCCCTCACGATACTCGTTCACGGTGTACTCTACGGGCCGCTCGCGCCCCTCGTGCGCCCGGGGACTCGAACGAACATGCTTATCAAATTCATCCACATCGCGTAACGTCGTCTCATCGACTAGCGTTCGCGTATCATCATCAATCCCCTCCCCCCCCCTCGATCGTCATAATTTAGCCGTCGGCCGAAGCACAAACTTTAAATTAAATCATCCTTGCGCCAAAATAGGATACGTTTGTTTCGGACGGCAAATACATGTTATGTCCATCGACGTTGTCTTTGCTGCATCGCATCGACTACGCAATCATACGTTATTTACTGGCAACGATGTTGCATTGTTTGTTGTCTTGTATGTGTATGCCAATACTCATACAAACTGCCGTCAATCTCTAAGCCAAGGCTGTAGTAGGTGTAACAGCGGCGAGTTCAAGATTCAGTAGCGAATTGAAACAAATCAGTTTGAGTTGTCCAGACTTGGTCCTGAAGACGGCGCATATAAAGGTTGGCGTCTACAAATAACCAGTAAACACTAAATCGGCACATCTTCAGACAGACAGCCCAACGGCGCCTCTTGGACCTGCAATGCCTACGCAATTAACAAGCTACGGCTATGCCGCTGATAGCTCTGAAATTGCCTTTTGCGGGAATTCGATAACTAGCATCAACTTGCCGACAGTACTAAAAGCAGTGAACTGCAGTTTGCCACTACTAGTATTAGTTGTTTATAGAAATTACCACGGCCTGTGTTTGTGTCTAGGCATATTCAGGTAGACACAACTGTCGGCTCGACGCTACACTGTTGTGTCTAGGCATGATTTCACACGGCTGTCGGCTCGGCGCCACGTGCTGGCGGACGGGCAGTGGAAAGAGTAGGCACGAGAAGGTACGAGCGACGAAGTGTCCAGATGATTCAATAGAAACGTCTACTCGGACCGAATCGAATCTGCCACATTCGAGAACAATCTGAGAGGCAATAAATGCAGCTGACACACAGAGTCAGCAAGCCACTCTACAGGTGTTAGCAGGCGATCGTGTCTTCATTCCTTACGTACTCGGCTAGTCTAAGTTCAATAGACTAAGTCCTAAGGACGTGCCTGCTACTACTACAACTTCTACTTCTTTCGGCAACTACATAGCTACATTTTCTACTACTACCGCTTTCGGCAACTACATCGCTACAGCTTCTACTACTACTACATCTTTCGGCAACTACAGCGCTCAGAAGAATTCCACGATGGAACGAGACGGAAGCATCAGGGAAAACCGAGCACTGCCACAGTTCGAGAGATTCATGAAGAAGAGATGCCGTAGTCTACATATCGGTGTCGCTTCCGTGAATTTATCGAGCTTAACGAGTACCCCGAGAGCAAGCGTGCTTTAGGTTTGCTAAACCATCCTCTCGTCCACAGTGTACCAGAAGCTGCGGGACCAGATATTTCCAGAGGAGCCATCAAAGAAGACATACGAAGAACTTCTGGCGGCCTTGGACTTTATCTACACAAGAGGTACGTCAAAATGGGTAAAAAGAGTTGAATGCCAAGCCCTAAAACAAGAAGAAGGTGAACAGATTCAAGACTTCGCGCGCAGGTTACGAAGAAACGCGGAAGAATGCGAATGGCCAATGGAATTCCTGACGACAGTACTGCTAGTACAGTTCATCAGCGGTGTCAGGGACGACCATGTAAAGGATCAAGTTTTGCATAAGGCAGATACTTTCAAAACACTGGACGACGCAATCAAAGAAGCAGAGTCAGTGTTCGTGCGTAAAGAACGGTTAACGATCAACAAGATAGTTGCTGGCACACAGCAGCGGGGAGCCAAGCTGCCTTGGAAGAAGCAGCCGACGGGTTCAGGCAGTAAGGACAGTACAGCTCCGGCTCGCTCTAGACAGGGCCTGATGCCAGGCCACTGCTATCGCTGTGGAAAGCCTGACCACAAAGCTGACAAGTGTCCGCATATTAAGTCTACGTGCAATTCCTGCGGGAAAACCGGACATCTTAAGATCGTCTGTCAGCAAAGACAGCCCGGTGGTAGTTCAACCAACAATTTCAAAAATAAGAAGAATGGAGCCTTCGCCGTACAAGTTAAACCAACCTTAAAGAAGACTTCAGGTATGAACTTTGTAAAGCCAGTACATACAATTCGAACAGTGAGACCCGATATCGACCCGTTACTCGTAACAGTCGAGATTGTGGGTACCAATGCTACAATGGAAGTGGACAGCGGCTGTGGAGCCACTGTGATGCCTCTTTCACGTTTCTCGGCTGTTTTGCCGAAATGCATACACCATGAGCCAGACATTACGTTAAAAGTGGCAAATGGTACTGAAGTGAAACCACACTCTTTCGTGAAAGTTCACGTGAAGTACCGCAATATTACAAAATTATTGCGGCTGTACCTGGTCAACGATCCCCAATTTCCAATGTTATTCGGTCGTGATTGGATAAAGGCGCTGGGATGGGGGCAGCTCGAAGTTCACCGTGTTGAAAGCGAAGCTAGTGATTTACTTTCCGCATACCCCAGGCTCACTCCGCCAGGCATTGGCACACTACCGGCAGTACACGCACTTACAGTCCAGTTCAAGGATCAGCCGAAGCCAGTGTACAAGGCCAGGAAAATACCTTACGCACTCGCCGAAAACGGTAAGAAGGAGCTACAGATAATAGGGATGAAATACCTTACGAAAGTTGGATCACCGGAAAAGAAACCCGGAGAGTTCAATCCACTTCAGCGTTTCGAGGATCAGCATTCGAAAGCTACAGGAAGTAGCCGTGCATCCATATTCCTCGGCCGACAAATTCGCATATGCCAGCTGAAAGAGAAGCGACAGGCAAGCGACGACAAGAAGCGACAAGCCGGCAGAGACGGTTTCTCGATTCAGCGTGGGGGAGTCTGTGGCAGTTCGAGACTACCGGAAAAGAAACAAGTGGTGTCTATTTCGTGTCGTGAAGATACTCGGAAGAAAACACATGCTAGTGCAGTCAACCGAGCTCGGCACGGTAAAGAGACATTTCGATCAAGTTCAAAAGACGAACGTGGAAAAGGAAACGAGCCATACACTGCACATGCACTTGGATGGTACGGTCGGCCACGGCGGCGAACTGCCAAAGCATTCAGGCGTTGCCGTAGCGAGACCATCCTTTATCGCTACATCTACCACATTCGAGAACAATCTGAGAGGCAATAACTGCAGCTGACACACAGAGTCAGCAAGCCACTCTACAGGTGACAGCAGGCGATCGTGTCTTCATTCCTTACGTACTCGGCTAGTCTAAGTTCAATAGACTAAGTCCTCTGGTCAGTGTGTGTACAGTTCACGTACATCTGTTTACTCCAAAAGCTAAGTTCACCAATTTTTTGTATATTAATATGATCATAAGTGAATAGTCACGGCGTAATCGTCAAGAATAGGCCCTCTCATTTTATCCTGCTCAGTAGATCTCCGGTAACATCAACGAACATTTCACCAGGAGGTCTAGGGCTGTGTCGAAAAAGCGGAAAAATTAGATAATCTTGGATTATAAAGTAAATTTTTAATTAATAATTAATTGCAATATGAAGACTACTAAGACTAGTACATTGTTATTTAAGGATAAAGCTCAAAACAGTTTGCCATGTCTAATGTATAAATGTTTTGCACCATTAACGATCATGATTGACTGCCGCGTAGTCTAGAAGGTCCAAATGATTTTAGCCAACCTTTTTGCGTGATTCTACTTCAAACAAAAAGTAGAAGGATGGGGGGGGGGGGGATTTAGTAGCATTCTGCAGAGAACCTTTGTTCTGGTGGGAAACCCGAGCTTTTGTTGATCTTCCGTTTTCTCGTCCAAAGTCGTCACTTATCATACTCCAAATGTCACCGGTTACAATTGTCGCCCGTGTATAGGCCAATGGCACTAGGATGCCGCGGAGCCTCGTGTTTCCGATTTCATGGGTGACTGCGTCAGCCCAATAGTGTTTGTTAGATTGCGGATTGCGCTCTAAAGTCGTTTAGGGTAGCCAACATGGTTCAAAGAAAATCGCAAGGCTTAACGTCCTTAGTTGCAAACGGCCTAGAAGACGGCTCAAAATACCTTAGAGGGTGCACAAAGCAGAAGCTAAGCGATTAGCGAGCAATATTTTCTGAGGATCGGGGTCACATAACGAGAGAAACTAAGCACACGTGAAAGTAAAACAACATAGAAAAGAAGAGCTTTTAATTCTTGTCAAACTTTATTTGCCTTAGGGGCGCTTTTTTAGTGAAACGTATGCAACCCCCCCCCCCCCGCTTTCATATACCACTCATCTATATCTAACTACTTGCACACGCTCCCAGGAGACAATTGTCGCTCCACTTACATTCTTAATAAAAAAAACTGACTACTTGCACAAACAAGAGTCCAAAATGTTCATTTTACCTAGCTTACCTACACGGCCCAACAAAACATCTAAATTCAGCAATCTATCGCTGTATATATGGCAAACGATACCATTAATAGTATTGCCACCTGGTGTGACCTAAATTATATGGTAATTTCAGTTCCAAAGTGCACAGTCCTGAAGACAGCTCCCGACAACTTCAAGTACCAGCTAAAAGATTTCCCTATACCTGAGGTAACATCCTACAAGGAATTAGGAGTTACCTTTGATAGACATATGAAGTTTCGGGCGCACATTGCCGATTCACCAAAAGCTGCCTCTCGACTAAGTAATCTTATACTAAGAGTATTCTCATCGCAAGATGCCTCCAAATACCTGCATCTTTATGAAGTCCTAGTAGTGCCAAACTGGTCATACTGTGCTCACGAGTGAACGCCTTTTTACGACAAGGATATATGCTTGCTGCAGCGTATTTAGGACAAGTTTTAAAGAGAGTCTCAAGAAGGTCCAACTTGACGCGTGACAGAGTCGTACTCCCAAGTGTCGCGGAGTCCCAGCGGCGTGTTGACTACCGCGTTTTTAAATATCTTATACGCAATGATCAGATTAATAAGTTCTACCACGTGCGATCAAACAGCCTACGGAGTCGCGGTTCCATTCAACCGCCCGAGATAGCCAATGTGGCAGTCGTTAACCACTCATTTGTTTGGCGAACAGCTCGCCTAGCCCGCGAATGCGAGCAATTCATTTCCCTTGTTCGACCCCTTTTTTAAATAATGGAGACATTGGTATTGTATTGTATTAAGGTACTAATCAATAACTAAGCATCTTAAGGTAATAATACTAGTCCTAGCTAGTCTAGCTTATCAGCCAAACGCGCTATTGAACTTACTCTCTATTATAGCAAATCGTTTGCAAGCAGTGCTCAATTCTAGTCTAACTAAAGACAAACTACCGGAAAGCAAACCTAGTTGCAAGCTACAATGGCAACTATGCAAGATTACCGGCGAATTAGGCACCAATTGGTCGCAAGTTCGAGCCCGGCGCAACAGATACGCATTCCGAATTTGGGGTTTCTAAAACTGACCGTTGTGGGTTGATTTGATGAAAACTTGTTCAGCATTCCGGCAAGAAATCGTATTTTGTTTGTTTGCAATTCCATTGCAACCAGCAATTCTATCTGCAAAGCGGTATCATCTAAATACTGTTCGTTGCCCGTTTTCTCTCTGATAAATTGTCGATCCGCAACTTGTGTAAAAAAGGTTACGAAAGAAAGTCAGCAACAGCGTTTCGTGAACGCCCGTTCATCTTCTAGGCACACGCTGTCAGTCCAATAGTACTTTCAACGCCAAAGAGGGTTGTTTATGATATCCTCGAGCAGACGCTGAAGCTATCATTAGTGAGGAGAGATCATGCAAATGGGCTTAAATACACAATTCGTTACGTGATATCTATCGATATCTCTTTCACTACAATATTTACATACACATTCGTTAGGTCGAAAAATTTTCACTTAGAGCAGAGATTCTGATGGTACAGGTACTTCCGGTTCTGCATTTTCCTGTGTTGTTTTTATGCTTCGAGCGTACAGGCCATCGAACTAATAATTGCGGTGTTCTAGGCGTTTTCTATTAGCGTGGGTTCGTTGCGCATATGCAGCACCAATGTAGATAGCTCGTCGTTTGACGACCCGATTGCTCTTTTAAAAAATAGTCTTTTTTCTGGTCAATGTTTCTGAGACTATCCAGTTGTGGGAGTATATATATCGTATATCCCAATACCCTGCTTAAGAAAAAAAAATACTTTTCGGGCTGACCCTCAGCCAAGATTTGACGTCCACGGAACTGCTTTTCGCATTGCTTCATAGACGGACCCCCATAAATACAAATGTGCAACGGTGGGGCTCGAGCCTGTGCACCCATGTGTCTTCTCCGGTTACGAGGCGCAGCCGAATGTACCACGCCACCGGCCTCGACACAAATATTACTACGAGTACTAATACTAGTAAAGTAAAGTTTTCGGGCTGACCCTCAGCCAAGATTTAACGTCCACTGAACTGTTTTTCGCATTGCTTCATAGACGGCCTCCCATAAATACAAATGTGGGGCAACGGTGGGGCTCGAACTCGCGCATCTATGTGTCTCCTTCGGTTGCGAGGCGGAGACTTAATCCACCACGCCACCGGGCTCGACACTATCATTACTTCTACTACTATTTTTTTTTTTGGTGAGAGGGAAAAATGCGTTTACGCACACCCGAGCGGGTAGTGTGGGACTCGATGCCGATGTTGTTGGCATAATACCCACTAAAAAGTTCTCACCTAAATAGCCTCAGGAAGAGGCGAGGAGCTGGAACCATTCTTTAATATTACTTCAACCCCTACTTCTTCCTTAGGGTTGCGTGAACAGAGCGCACATCGCGGTCTGCACCAGATCTTTCTGTTCAATAACCGTCGCGGCAAAATCCTTTATGATGTGCCAGCTTTGGGTGTCTTGCAGGAGGGCCTGACCCATTTGTTCACAAATTACAGGGGGTTCCCGGTCTAAGAGCCGCGCCAGCTCCGCCCTGTTCGCGCTGAAAGCCGTGCATGCTTCGAAGGTGTGTTTGGCATCGTCTTCTTCTCCTGAGTCGCAGAGAATGCATGCTGGCGACGGAACACGTCCTATGCGGTGTAGGTATTTTCTGAAGGTGCCGTGGCCCGTCAAAAATTGGGTTAGAGGGTACGACAGTGATCCCTCTCGCCTTTTGAACCACTCTCGGGCATCCGCGATAATAGAGCGAGTCCAGAGATCCCAAGGGATCTGCCTGGAGAGTACTTGGATGGCCGCGGTAGACGCAGTTTTGTTGGCCCTTGCAATCTTGAGGGCCAGCGGCCTCTGCGTTTTATCCAAAAGCCGTCGGCACGTAACCCGCTTAGCCGTACGCTGCCACAGCGGGGCTGCGTAAAGCATAATGCTATCTATTACCGTCGCCAGGAGACACCTCCGATCATCGGAAGCACCCCGTGTGCGCGGCAGCAATCTTGCGAGTTCTGTAGTAGCTTTGGTGGCTTTTGCAGCCGCGTAGTGCACATGAGGCGACTTCTACTACTACTACTACTACTGTAACGAGCGCAAACAAAGGTCTAGATGATTGCAGCGGATCAGAAACAAACAATTGCGCGACTTGTGCCAGCGCAAATGACACGACAGGTAGTCGTGATAACGAAATGGTCGACAAAAAGTGCCGTCGCCAAAATGAAGACCCACAAACACGTCGATGCTCCATCATCGATCCACGCCAGTGCCACGAAAGTGGTAAACGCCGGAACAACGGGGATACGCACAATGAGACTACCACCTTTGATTAATAACTTTACCTCAATAAAAACATAACAAATTACGACCACGAAGAAGACAGTAGTCATGACAAAGACTGCGTGACAAACTAACTGCGCAACCGCAACGACAACGATGATGATAATGCTGATGATTTTTTTTTTATGGTGAGAGGGAAAAAAATGCGTTTACGCACACCCAGAGCGGGTAGTGTGGGACTCGATGCCGATGTTGTTGACATAATACCCACTAAAAACCTCTCACCTAAATAGCCTCAGGAAGAGGCGAGGAGCTGGAACCATTCTTTATTATTACTTCAACCCCTACTTCTTCCTTAGGGTAGCGTGAACAGAGCGCACATCGCGGTCTGCACCAGATCCTTCTGTTCAATAATCGTCGCGGCAAAATCCTTTATGATGTGCCAGCTTTGGGTGTCTTGCAGGAGGGCCTGCACCATTTGTTCACAGGTTACAGGGGGTTCCCGGTCTAAGAGCCGCGCCAGCTCCGCCCTGTTCGCGCTGAAAGCCGTGCATGCTTCGAAGGTGTGTTTGGCATCGTCTTCTTCTCCTGAGTCGCAGAGAATGCATGCTGGCTACGGAGCACGTCCTATGCGGTGTAGGTATTTTCTGAAGATGCCGTGGCCCGTCAAAAATCCAGGAGGATCAGGAGCACGAATTTCCTTGTTTTAGGGGTCTTCATAGTCTCCTCACCCGCCCGTTTCAAAACCTTCTTTACAGCCAATAATGCGGATCTGCCTTTCAGGAAACCGTACTAGGCATTTGATAGGGCGTTCTTTTCCTGAATCTCGTCGTTTAGTCTCTTGACTATAACGTTCTCCAGGATCTCACCCATGGCGTCAATGAGGCATATGGGCCGGTAAGCCGAAGGCCCCGTCTTCCTCCCGGATTTAGGGATCAGAACCAGGCTTGCCCTTTTCCGCAGCCTCGGAAATCTCCCCTCTCTCAGAAGCTTGTTGGCAAGGTCCTGGAAGACCTTAGGCCACCTTTTGGCCAGTAGCCTCGCTACCTCTGGGGGAATTCCGTCTAGGCCGGGCGCTTTACCGGTTGCCAACCGATTCCGGGCTTGTTCGACCTTCTCCAGCGTCACCTCCGGAATGTCTTCCGGGGTGACCGAGAACTCCTCGTTTTCTTTCCGCAGCTGTGCCGGAAAAAGACCGGATACAGTCTCCCGCAGCACATCCGGAGGGAGTTTCGGGGGAGGTCTCCGGAGTTTGCTCTCCACCGCGTCTATCAGCTCTTTCTCCGCTCGGGCTTTTTGGCTTTTGGCGATGAGTCCTCGGAGTCTCGATCGAGCAGCCTTGTACTCCGTCAATTGGGATTCAGCTCTTGCGGTCTCTCGCTCCCCGTAAAATCCCACCCGTCGGTTTCTTCGCGTTAACTAGCTGCGTGTTCTCGTGAAAACCCTATTTAGCCTAATGCAAGTCCTGCGGGCAACTGCGATCCCTTTGTTCCACCAGTAGTTGGGAGGGTGGCGGCTCCCGTGGTGTTGTGAGGGCGCAGCTTTCTCGCATGCTGTAGAGAGTATGGTAATTATTTGATATTCATCCCCCACCGTGTCTCCAAGTCGTTTGCAACCCTCGTCTATTACAGCCACTAGAATCTTGGCGTCGAGTTTCCGCATCTGCCATCTCTTACTAGGGGGCGGGGCGAGGGCCACCTCGGGGGTACTGATGGTGAAACAGATGTATCTGTGGTCACTCATGGTCTCCTCCGTCTCCCTCACCCTCCACTCTACCACCAGTGGAAAGGCCGCCTCATTGACCATTGTTAGGTCAATGAAGGCCGTCTGGCTCCCTCTGGAAAAGGTGGGGACCCTTCCGTCATTAAGAACCATTAGACTCTTTTCAGCCATCCACTCCTGTAGAGTTTGAGCCCGTCTAGTTGTGGTTCGGCTACCCCATGCTATGCTGGCTGCGTTAAAATCCCCGGTGATCACTACCCTCTTACCTGCATGTTCCCCCGCGCTCTGGGCAAGCTCCTCGAGAAATTCCTCGAATTCCTCCTCCTCCCTGTTGGGAGAGAAGTAGCAGCTATAGAAGACCCCTACCCGGTCAATCTCCAGCCAGGAGAACCCCCTCCCCGACCCCCCCGCCCCTATTCGCGAGGTTTCTCTCGGAACCCGCCCACCAGATTGCGGTCTCCGCCTCTGCGTCAGATACCCAGTCTGCCTTCCGCTTGGTGATCGCTATGTTTGGCTCGGAGAGCAGGCAGAGGCCTATGGACTCTCTGCGTACTATCTCATCGAGCATGTCATGCGCCGCCGTGCAGCGGTTTAGGTTTACCTGAAGTATCTTTAACATTGGTCGGATGAAGGGCCCCTAAGTTCCAATCACCCTTTCCGTCCCCTGCTGGGATAACGGTTGTCTTCTTATTCTTAGCCCCCTTGTCTTTATTCCCCTTTTTATTGCTCTTCTTGGTAATTTGGGCTTTACTTGGGTCTCCTTGCCATCTACCTGTCCTTTGGCGACGCCCCTTCGGGCCTCCCGCCGCTGTTCGACTTGCTCCCTATAGGCCGGGCAAGACATCCTATCCGCTTGGTGCCCCTCTATTCCGCAGACCAGACACTTTGGTGTCGTTGCTTTGCAATTGGCTACCAGGTGGTCAGGTTCACCACATTTGTGGCATACCCGAGGCACCTGGCTCTCTGCTTTGCAGTCTTGGGCCTTATGGCCCGGCCTATGACACTTGTAGCAGTTGGGGAGCCTAATCCACTCCTCAGGTCTGCACCACCTCGAGCCCAGCTTGAGGGTCTTGCGGGAGCATATGGCTCTTGCCGCCGCCGGGGACGCCGTAACCAGTGCGTACCAAACTTCAGCTCTTCCGAGCTTTGGCTCGGTAGCTGTGATCTTGGCACCGGCCGGAAGCTGCAAGGCCTTTTGCAGTTCCCTTTCGACCTGCTCCCTGTCCAAGAGTGGGTCAATCCCCCCACAGGGCGATGGTCTGCCCCTGGTTAAGCTCTCGGCAGTCGGCCCGCATCTTTGCAGATTCCCGAATGGCCGCCGCCATTTTTTCTCCTGCGCCCTTTTCACTCTCCTCTATTCTAATTATAACGCCACCCTCCTTACTTTTAACTACCCCCCTAACCGTTATCCCGGCGCCTTCCTGCTGCCTGACTTGTTCTCTGAATTTGCTTTATGGCCCCTATTGTCAAGTAACCTTTGCAAAACACGTGCTGGGCGTCTGATAGCAGGCCGTTCCCCTTCCTAGGGAACGAGCCCGACTAAAGCACCCCCGTCGCTGCAGTCGCTACTGTTTCTGGAAACGCCTGTATTAGGGTCGAGACCCCGGAAACCGAGACACCTTCTGGGCCCGGCGCCTTTCCCTGTTTGAGGCGCGTCGCGGCGTCCTGCATCTCATACAAAGTGGGTTCCGAATGATCATCCCCCACCCCTGGTAGGGGGCGCACTGGAAGCGTGGGTGATGGGGAAGAACGCTTCGATTGCATTCCGCGCCTCTTCTGTCGCGGAAAGAGCATCTCTGTACCTCTGGGCGGCCCCAGAGGTCGTCTTTCAGCTTCTTAAGAAAGGTCCACCAGAAACGTTTCTTGCACTGGGTACTCGTTCTTAGGGAAGCGGGCCTTCCCTTTGGTCCTATGAGTGCCCTGAGGGACCTCCGAATCTGTTCAGCTTCCTGGCGTCTGATAGGCGGATGCAGCGTCGGACGATTTACCATCGCGGCAGTAGTCACGTGGAATTCGATGATAAGGTAATCGCTGAGAGGTTCCTCTTCCTGTAGCAGGAAGGTGAACGTACCCGTGTTAAGAATAAGGTCCTCGGTCGTCAACAGGTCGAGGACGGCGAGCCTCTTTCGATAGTTCTGGCAGAGCCCCATGCGCTAACCGCCCCGCTAAAATCACCAACTATGGCTGGAAGTGGAATATCCATTTACTTAAAAGAAGAGGACAAGTCGTCTGAAAACTTGTGCGGGTTGTCAAGCAGAACATTAGGGCTGCAGTAGCAGAAGTAAAAACGCCCAACGTTCGCTACGTCGATCCAGGTGAAACGATAGCCGTAGCCGTGATCGGAGATACGGAGCTCGTTGCGACGTCTAGTACGATGCCCGTTGCCCTGTCGGTGACCACGAGCCGGGCCGGAAGACGGTTTTCCGCCCACCGGATGTTGGGTTCGCTAAGCAGCAGCAGACCGGCTACTGACTTGCTTCTCAGTCAATTCACGCGCACGCGTATTTGTAGCTAAATTTGGGATGAAAAATATAAAATCGTTGACTCCTTAGTGTAACACAGTCGCAGCCAGTACAATAGTTGTGTATGGCTAATTGTTATTCAATTTAGGCATTGCTTTCTTAAAAATTGAGCATAAATTCCTGGTTGCTATTTAGATACTGATTTGTTCCTGCTGAATCAGAGTTGCTTTCCGCAAATTGCGATATGGAATCATACACCAAATTGCAACGAAGGTAAAATGTGTAAGGTTCATCTAAGAATCGGTGACCATCGGTGACCAAGTAGCTCTAGAAAAGAAAATGCTGTTTACTGTGCACTGAGTAGTGGCACTGATGAACGTTTGAGCCCTAAATAGAATCCACTAGCTACGATAACTCTGGCCATACGTATATCGTGTTGCTTTTGTATACGTTTATTGCGCGCCGCTAATAGAATGTTTAAGTATCGCCCAAAGACGTAGGGTACGTCCGGCAAAAAAAAACACGTAAGAGAAACCACTCTGACGATGCAGTGCGATGCATCTGTCACGCAAGTGAGACATGCGAGTTAAGAGATACGCCATAGGAGCCCACCCGCTATGTGGGCTGTCTGTGTGCTAAAAGTAAAACGCCTCCCAACAGCGAGATGGAAAAAGTAGAGACACGCGCAATCGAACACAAACCCCGTTGCCCCGATTTGACACATTGGTTGGAAAACAACACTTACGCGAAGGCTCAGTTTTATGCATTCACTGAAGTAAACGGATAATACGTATATTCATTACACTAAGCGGGTATACGTACACTCAGTTGACTACAACACGGATTTCCCAAATTAGATTAGAAAAAGTCGAGTAAAAAATAGGTGACAAACTAATATCTCCAGAAGTCCTAAGATAAACTTAACTACTACTAGTAGGAGTCGCTTCAGAAAGCTATAGTTCTGTAAGATTCCCACAATCATCACAGTTGCAGATTTGCGAAACTCGGGTTTTCACTGCAACCGCTAGATCAAGCTAGATCAGTTATGACTCTATTAACAACTCGTACGCAAAAGACGAGGCCAGGCCTGTCCAGGCTTTCCACAAATACACATAGGGCTGGGTCGTTTATTCTGAGATTGAATCTGGAGGAAACAGTCGGTAATTCCGCATGCTACAAACAGAAACGGTAGGCAGCCAACGGCAGCCCTACTATTCGAGTCTTTTTCGGTCTTGACCGGCGCTAGCCAACCAGCCATTATTCTCCACTGCCGAGCTCCATGGGCTGATGACTGAGATGAAAGCCATCGATTAGTCCGGCTACGGCCGCCGGCACCGCAGCCGCGGGCAACCGAACATGAGTTACCAAAATCATGCGATGCCGCGCGCGCGCCCGGTGAGAGAAACACCACGGAATCTCCGCTAGTGTTGCTTCTGCTGCGGCGGCGGCGTGTTTAGCTGGCTTTTTCGTGTTTGTCTGTCTTTTTTGCAGCCGACGAAGTGCCGAAGTGCCTCATGAAGTTGCGCATGTATCTTCAAGCTCTCGCTCGAAGTTGCGCATGTATCTTCAAGCTCTCGCTCGAAGTTGCGCATGTATCTTCCCAGCTCTCGAAGTTGCGCATGTATCTTCAGGCTCTCGAAGTTGCGCATGGGGGTCGTCTTGCCCCACTGCCCGACTGCGGGCATGTTTTCACTCTCGGCGTTCGTTAGAGAGCCGGGTTCAACCCCCCCCCCCCCACGTGATGATGTCGTGGTTGTTGACAGCCTGCGCCCCGCTATTGGTGGCCGCGTTTACGCTCCTGGTCGGGTAGGCGACAGAAGCCATACAAACACACACATAGATACACATACAGATCGATATACATTTACATACACCCACATACACACACATATGTACACCATAAACACAACCGCCGTTGTGAGTCCGTGGTCGTTGTCGTCGTCGTCTACGAAGTGCAATCTATCGGCTCCGTCCTCTGCCGGTGCGCTTTTAGTCAGCGGTTCTTTAGCAAATCGTCTTTAGTAATTCGCCTTCGAGCTGCCTTTGCTGACTTGTTGTTGTTGTTGTAAGCCATTGTTATTGTTGGTGTTGGTATTGTTGCTCTGATTGTCGTGGTGGAAGATGGTGCTGGGGCCATCTGTTGGTGTTGCTGCTATTGATGTACTTCTCGTCAATATTGCTGCTACTGTTGTTTGTGTTGTTGTTGTTGTTGTGGTTGTGCTTCTTATTCTTGTTCTTCTTTTTCTTCTTGGTTTTCTTCCGTAAATTTCCTTTGTCATTCGTGTCGCTGTTATTGTGTTCCGTTTTGCTGATAGTGTTGTCCATGTTGTTGTTATTGTTGGCGTTGGCGTTCGCGTTGTTGTTGTTAATGTTGGCGTTGTTGTCGTTGTTGTTGGCCTTGTTGTCGTTGCTTCTGTTTGTGTTGTCATTGCTTCTGTTATGCCTACCTTTGTTATAGGTTCTGCTATTTCTGTTGCTCCGCTTATTGGTATTCTAGCTGGTGTTGTTGTTGCAGTCGTTGTTGTTGCTGCTGATGCTGCTGTGATTTCTACGTTTGCTATAGGTTCTGCTGTTTCTGTTATTGATACTGTAGCTGGTGGTCTCGCTGCAGCTATCGCGTTTGCTGTTTGCTTGTTGTGTTTTGTATCGTAGCTGTTATCGTTAGGGCGTGCACTTTTCTGGCCACACAGGCGGCCGTCTCCATCGCAAGGATCCGCGAGCATCTCTATAACTTGCACTGTTTGCGTCGAAGCACGACGGTAGGAATTCGTAGCCGCAATAGGAGCGCGTGTCCGTTCTTTCTTCATCCGCTCTGAATCGTCGATTGCCGAGGCTGTTACGAAAATAATCACACAGGTGGCGAATACCAGAATAAGAGAGGACACCGCTGCGAGCCATATCACTTTGCACGTATGTGTAAATCCAGGACGGCGATCAATATCCTGCAGGATGCGCGTTGACTTCCCATTGTCTTGACCAAACACCCATGAATGTTTGCGTTCCGTCAGCAGGCTGGAATCTAGCATGAATTTATCTCTGTTAGCTTGAAGCATTGAAACAATGACCAAATGACCACCCATAGCGCAGCATGCATTTGAATTGAATTGAATTGAAACATATTGGTAGTAGTAGTAGTATAGTACGTAATGGCGTTAACGTATTATAACAGTATTTGTATATACACAACAAAATTGTGACATTGAGGCCATGCGTGCGAATAAACATTCGTTATGTGTGTAATAGCTATTCTTCAGCGTTAAGGAAAAGCGGCTGCTGCTAACGTACCTGTACATACGAACGCAGAAGATCAAGTGGCGTAGTGGCTAGTGTCAATCCGCACAGCAAGTGCAAGGAGTATGTTTTTTCAGCATATAAACAATATGTACATAGGCACGCGCAATAACAATTTTGCTAAACATGCGGATAGCCTGGTGTTTTGCTGTTTAGGTCTATTCCTTTCGACGACGATCTCTTCGGAGATTCATAAAACGTTAAAGAACGAGTATAAGTTTGTAAGTATGTGCCGTGGTGACAATTTCGTTGCTAGAGATCTAGGGTTTCATTACCTTTGGTAGGGAATAGTCATGCATTTTTTTTGTGGTCTCTATTTACCTATCGTGTTCCTTTGTTCCAGTACGCTATAACTGTTGATCATTGACTAAAAGGCAAACAAGCCATCATAATGCGTCTTCGAATTCAAACCTCTCGACACCTCGCAAGGACAGGAAACGGAACAAGGACGGCCTTACCCCTGTCACTTAACCTGAGGTGTACCTTCAATGCACCGAGGGCCGGACATTTTAAGATATCTAGCGTTTTTCCAACAGTCCTTGTGGCAGCATGGCCGCTGACTCTCAGCAGCGGTATGGTTTACTATCTTTTCGTAATGAGCATCGCTCAAACAAAATTCGACCAACAACAGGAATCGAGCCGGGCGATCCTTGTTAGCTGAAGTTATGTGGTCGATTGAATGATCGACTGATCGTTCACTTAGCTAAATGTGATTGTGTAGCATTGATTGACCGACGTCATTGACCCTGATAATAAGGTCATATAGGGCTCCTCCTGCCGAGGAATGCATAGATACGTAGGCAGGTAGAAAGAGAGAAAGACGAAAGAGAAGAAGAAGATGGGAGCGAGAGAGAGAGAGAGGGAATTACAATCAAAACGAACGCGAATTTAACGGAACAAAATAAGTATTGTGCAGCAACGCATGTCGCTGTGTCCGCATACCCTCGAAGCTATTAGCTTGACTCTTCAGGTCGGAGGCGATGGTGCTGTCGTTGTAGTCGCACCGTGACAGGAGCTTATCGGGCGTATGTCGCTTGGTCCGCAGCGCAGTGGGTTGTTCGACGCGCGACGCCTCTTTGCTGGACTTCGAATGAGAGCCGAGGTGTGATGACGCTGACATCGGAATCGGTAGTGGGCGCACGCGGCGGCGGCGACGGCGGAGGCGGAGGCAGCGGCGGCGACGGCGGAGGCGTCGGCGATGTCACACGAGACGAACGAGGGGTCCACGAGGCGGTCCACGAGGGACTGACAACCACAAGGCCGGAAAGGCCAGCGTTCGAAGGACCCGCCTGCCTGGCGCGACTGGCGCTCGCTAACGTCGTTCGTTCGACGTGCTTTGCGATACGACCTGCCTTGCCCTGCCCGGCCCAAGCAACCAACCAACCACCTCAGCAGAGTTTACCGTCTACAGTCTCCAGTCGCTACTGGCTGGCGGCTCTCAATGGCTGCGCCTGCTGCGGCGCTGGATTCAAACACGCACTGCCGCCGCTTCGTTGTTGATATGCGACCGTGTGCCGTCGTTGCTAGTGCAGCTGTGAATGCACAGAGCCAATGGAAGTAGCAGAAAGATAATAGATCACTTTGTATGTGTGTGTTCGTGAGTGTGGGCGTGAGTGTGTGCGTGTGCGAGTGTGTGGCCTTATGGCTGTGTAGGCTGACCAAAAACAGCTGGAATCTCCGATCGATGTCCGATTTATCTCGCCCTCGACCCCGCGCCAAAATCGAACGTGACTGCTCCCCCCTGCTTTTAACAACTCTCCCGCCTCGGGGTTGTACCCACTGTCGTAGGGGTAGAGCCGCAGTAATGTTGCCGCTTGCCGGCGATCTCTGTTGCTCTTGTGGTTGATTCGATGTCACGCCGCAGGCTCGTTCTCTGGCATCGCCAGATTTTCCCGTTCCGTTAGTATCAGGCCGAATGTCAACTGCCGAAGACCGGAGATCTCTGCCATGTCCCCTTGCAAGAGCTCCCTACTGAACTTCCTGTTGTTAAGGAATTGGGAATCGGATATAAAGACTTCAAAAACCTTAGTGATTCTAGTATCTTACATCTCTTACACTTGTGTATCGCTGCAGTCACACAGTCGTGGCGGGCCCTGTCGAGCTTTTTGCCAGCGAGTCTTCTACTCCTGTTCAAGTTCCGTTCATTCCTTCCTTCTGCCACTTTTACGGCGCCTACCGCAAACAGCTTATTATCCGTAATAGGCAGACCCGTTTCTGTCTATGTGCACGAGGTTCCCACTGTAAGGGACACTCGAATGTCGCCGATGCCACTTCCTCTGCCGGTCGGCTAAAAATGCTTTGACAGTGTCTGTCAAAGCCCCCTGTTCCTTCTAATCCAACTAAATCGAGATGAAAGTCGGAGGCCTTTGTTGTGTCACGCGGAAACAACATCCGGCTCCTACTTCTCTGTACCGCAAAAAACCAGACTTAGCTTTGTTATTTCAATTTCGTCGTGCGTGTGCCCCAAAGCACAATCCCGTTCAGATTTGTCGGTCAGAAATGTATTTTTTTAACTGGTTCCATTGCCAGGTAAAGACTATTGTACAGTGTTTATACCATGTTGCCTTGTGACTCTTATTAGTTTTAGCACTTCAAGCGTGAACTTCGTAACGCCAAGGCTAATTTTTATAAGACGTGCTTTAGGCAACTCCAGGGTGGCACTTTCAATTTTTGGAACTTTATTAATGGTTTGTGTGGCAGAGCCAGAACGTCGATGGAACTTCCCACTACTCTGGAAGCCAGTTCTGGGCTTGCGACTGACCCAACGGATATAGTGACGGAGCTAAATCGCCATTTTGCTACGGTGGGATCCAATACAGTAAAGGCTCTCCAAGTCCCGGAAAACGTTCAGTCAGCTCTGGAGGCCACCTGGTTTAAGAAAGATTTGTCATTCTCTTTTTTGCCAGTAAGTACGCCGGAGGTACAGAAACGTTTAGAATCCACGAAGGCTTCTTGGGGCTGCAGGAATCCCAGACCGATTGCTAAAGCTGTCCTCCGTCACTCTTTCTCATCCACTGGCGCATATTATAAACCGTTCCCTGACTACTGGTGTTTTTCCCGCTAGACTAAAGGTGTCCACTTGAAAAGGTAGTTAAATCCAGATGCAACGGGCACCTTAGTTCGATTGGTTTCTTTTCGAGGAATCAGTTTGGATTTCGTAAGGCACGCCCAACGGAGCTTGCCCTTGCTCATCTATATCAGGAGGTCGCAAATTCTTTCCAGGACAACCAACTTTGCCTTGGCGTCATTTTGGATGTTTCTGCCGCCTTCAACTGTGTAAATCATTCGTTGTTCTTACATATGCTCGAAAAACTTGGTTGTGATAGCACTGCTGTGTCTTCGTTTAGGTCATACCTAGCGGAGAAGCAGCAGGCGGTAAAGGTAGGTTGTTTTGAATCGCCCCTAGAAGAAGTAAACATAGGGACGCCGCAAGGGTCAATCTTAGGACCGTTTATGTTTATCTTTTTGATCAACTTCATTATTGAAGAGATCGCGTCAGATGGGTTCTGTACGCCCATCGTCTATGCTGATAATACGATCTTACCTTTTCGTATTCAACCATCTGGAATACAGGCTGACGTACAGAAGGCTATGCAAGTAGTAGAGTATGCTATTCTTGTGTTTGAAAAATTCGGTCTGGTGATAAATGCGGAAATACGGAAGTGACACTTTCCTCTATTATCAAATGTCTGGGCTCAACTTTACATGAGACGCTTAGATGGCATGATCACTTAGACGTTATTACGCCTAAATGCTATGCAGTCATTTCATCTATTCGTCGTCTACAAGAACTAGGAGTGCCTGTCGAGGCTCTTCTTATGGTGTATAAAATGTTATTAGTGCCAATTTATTGTTATGGTACTTCAATTTGGGGATTTCATAATAAAGGTGTAACTCATAGGGCCGAAGTCATTCAGAATGGTGCCCTCAGGGTAGTATTTAACCTGCGCCGCAACGATTCGGTTCGCAAGTGTTTTCAAGACTTTAAGCTTTTACCACTTAGGGATATTTACAAAACGGTAAAAATTGCCATGCTTGCATTTAAGGTGTATAGAAGAATTATTCCGGATGATGCTGCTTTTCCTATAAGAGCTGCTGTTAGACGCACAACTCGACGTGCAACGGAATTTGTGAGGCCAGTAGCTCTAAAGCAGCCCACTCGTCATGCTCTCGCATGCACCCTGCCGACTATCTGGACCGAACTTCCCAAAGAAATTCGTGTACTTACTTCAGTCAGATTATTTAAACGTGAGGTGAAAATATAGGTAACGAGTAAAAACTCTAGTCAAAACTAGTTACCCGTCATTAGGTTGAAGAAAGCGTGTCATGTATGTAAACGGGAGAAGTTTTTAGCACCTTCAATTGCTAGTTTCTTATGGAGTGAGACATGTTAAAGTATGAAATTGATCAAGTTAGTGTAAATACATATTTTAAATCGTTTTGTATACGAGAATTTAAGCATTGTGAAAGTGCGGTTCCGTGAATAAACCTCAAAAATTAATTAATAATTAGATTTGTCTCTACACTATGCAGAGTCATAGCCTACACGTGGCCTACAAGTTTATTGAGGACATAAAGCTTATTTGCCTATGAAACCTAAGAATAGATGATAATTTGTATTATATATCATTAAGGACAGAATATATAGTATTATATATAATTACGGACAGAAATCTTATTTAGCTAAGAAACCTAAGAAAGGATGATTATTAGTAATTGTTGTAGATCGTCACAGATCGATTAGACGTCATAGATAAAAGCCCTCCGTCATAAAGCTGGCGTAACAGTTTGTCGAAATTGCCCTTTAGTGAGTCCGTATTATATCATATTTCTGACAATATTATTATGGTCGCCATTGAAATTCGAATTTAGAGCTAGATGAATGCTAACATTTGTTCTATCATAACAAGACGTGCAGCCGCGTGTCCACTCACTGTGTGGATTAGAGGGACCAGAGAGTCCCGCTCGGTTTGCAACTGACGTCTCTTCCAAGGCGCTCTTATTTAGGAGCACGAATATGGTCAAAACCACAATACATACATACATTGACGTAGCACACGTATTGTATAGAATAATTACTGTTATTGGCAAAGACACTCTTCTTCGTGCAGAAGGCTTATAAACTAGTAGACCCCGATCCGACGAGGCGTGAATTTCCTCCTCAGAGCTACGCCATCCTGTTCTGTCGCTTTTGTCGACATTAAATGTCCGTTACCTTGGCATCTTAGGTTTACGTTGGGTAATATAGCTTTAGTGAATGGCGTTTTGACGCTGTATACTTTCACAAAGTGCACATCGTTTAGAAAATTGGAATTCTCAGGTCCAATTTTCTAAACGATGTGCACCATGAAACTGTCGGTTACAGAACTCCCACTGCAAGCACCACTGCGTTTAAATCGTATTACTAAAATATAATATTAAATCAATAATAATAGTTATTAATTCGGCTGCAGCACTGTTAAGTCCTCTATGTAGAGTTAAGGACAAAACTAAGCGTAATATATTTTATTTTGGCGAGAAGATGTATTTGCGTAGGACAAATGCTCACAGTTTGAAGTCATATGTGTGTCTATTTTTATTCTCTCGAGTCACGTCACGGTACAAAAATTGGAAAACAAAGTGGCAGAGTGAGCAGATATGAGGTGTACATACAAGTGGGAAACAGAAAACTATATATATGCAAAGCGTGGGAATATACCGCAAATTCTTGCAACAGATACGAATAGTAAAATAACAAGACAAGTACTTTAAGTTCTAAAATAAAGCTTATAACGTGATTTGTGTCAGCTTATAGAAGAGCCCGGATTAGTAAATAGTGAAGTTCAAGGAAGAGAGATGTTTAGTAGTACAGGTATTGACGTTGGCAACTTTGGAAAGTGGCGGCGTGGTTTGGGGTCTAGTGCGCTATATTCCCAGACCACGCGGGGGGGGGCGTGGTCATTTACCGGCGTATCACGGGTTTGACCCCTTGTTAATTGATTTTTGGGAACGATGCTCATTAAAAGTGAACGATAAATCAACGCTAAAATTCAACGGGCATACTGCCATAAGGACCACAGGAAAAAAACCCAGATATCCCAACATGTCCAGCCCTTGTGCATTGAAAATATGCCTTACTGCGTTATCAAGCCCATAGGGAACGGAGAATAGTCTAAAATTAAAAAAAATACTTCCTTAAACATAATTTTAATTCTAGGTCTCGACGTAGAAAGTGTCGAAGTAATAACACAAATTTAATAATAATATAGTAAAAAATAAAAATAATAAATTTAATCCTTGAACCTAAGAGTATGCACAGAGAATTGACAGCACTCGGACTGTTTGCTTGTGAGTCGCACACTTGTCGCTGCTGATTGCTGCCGGCGCATGTGCATCATATATTCCCAAAGCTTGCCATATTAAAACAGAAAAAAATCAGGTGTTGTTGGTTTTTGGACAGGTATGCACCCGTTGACGACGGTGTGCAACTGCATTTTATCCCTTCTTCACCAAAAAAAAAACGTTCAAAGATACAACTATCTCAAACACCTTTTGTGTTGTACAGGTAAGTTGCCGTTACTTGAGACTTGCTTGAGGAACGCTACCGTTGTCTACTTTTATTGCAACTAGTTTTGCTAAATGTACCATACATTTATAAAAGACGAGCAGATAAGTAGGCGTAGAAAAGAAGCATGATATGTTTCTCTTCTGCGCATATTCAGACACCTTTAACCAAAGAACATAGTCATTATAATGACATTGTTTGAAATAGTTAATTAATTAGTTCATACTTACGTGTACGTTTATGACGTAGA
>QVRM01002619.1:0-150623 GCA_003439945.1 Dermanyssus gallinae | reverse complement strand
CTATAAAGCTCTTGGAGACTCTACAGTTTTTTGCGGTCACAAAAATATCTGTTTTGTAAACCTAGCAGACAATTTAGAGGCGTGGCAGGCGTAAAAAACACATTTAAGACTTCTAGTATCTATCCAGATCAATCCAATTATGCAGGGTGCTCCGTTCTGTTTGAATCCCCATCGTATCAGGAATTCGCTTATCCGGTTCAGCGGACGAAAGCTCACGTTCAGTATAACACGAATTCGGAGATGATGCGTTGACTTCGGCAAATTAGCGTTGTCTATGCCCTCCGCGACGGAAGGATGAAGCCAAGGGTGCAAATTTCCTTGACGTTAGTCTAACGGACAGTTTAGCGGATCGCACCAATTACACGGTTGCAGGAGAAACAAAATCTTAAATAGTACATGGAAGATTTGCAGAATGCGCACAGCAAAAACTCAACAACTAATCGACACAGGTACAATTCTGTATGTCATACAAGTCTGGAAGGTACTCTCTGAGGCCACGAGAGCCTCGACTAGACTTATTCGATGCCATTTGCTCAACTGTTCTCTCAAGCGCAAAGCAGTAAGCCGTCTTCGTTTCCTTTTGCCGAACAGCCCCGATTTTAATCCGTTGGAACACTACGTATTGGGCGTGATCAGCATGAGTCTAACAATACTCGACGTGAACATAGATTCGTCATTGTCGCGATTACGGGCGTTCGACAATTTAGATAGATAAATAATTTTGCACGCGCTATGCGCTGTAGACCCAGTAATAAATGTGATCAGCGTGAGCAGGAGTTATATTGAATAAAAATGTTCGTCAGGGCTCCCCTGCGGGCTACGCACCAAGTTCATAAAAGTATCTATTTTCATTTATGCATGGACTCAAATGGGTCAATAAAGTGTACGCACTAACTTTGTATATATATATATATATATATATATATATATGGTTATTAGTCTTGTCATAATAAATGATGACCTATTTTTTCGGGTTTGCGTGTCTTTCAAAACTGACGAACGTCCTATGATGTGGAGTCTTTCAACGTAACTTTATTTCATATTAAAACATGATGACCCAGCGTAAGAGCCTCAAGAGATCGCATTTTTGCGTGTCTCCTCATGCATCTCGCATATCAGTTAATGAAGAGCGTCTGTTTTTCAGATTCGGCCTAGGCATTCGTGGAAAGCGTATATCAGAGCCCCATTTAATCTCCACTGTTTAAATAACGGCGAGAGCAAATACATTAGAGCCTTAATACGCTTGTCTGATGTTACGCGCGAGCCATTAATCCAGCTCGTAGTGAGAACGCTCAGACCAGAACAGCCTTGCTAAGTTTACGGTCTTCCTCCGTAACTAACCCAGTAGCAGTCAACCCTGACTTCCGCACTCCGAGCGAGTGCTCTCATTCAGTGTGAATGACGCCATCCAATCTAACGGGACGAGTAATATCAGCGGAGAGCAGATAGCAAAGTAGGGCGCTTTCTTCTCTAGAATAGACAAAGACAATATCCAAATCCACGCTGGTTAAAAACAAACGTTTCCGAACAGTTTGATCCAGAGTAATTGCGGATTACTAGGCGAGGAATGCCTGAAGGTGAAGAATAATCATGCTCTAGTTGTAGCCGCGTTAACAGCAATCGATAGGCGCTCCCAGTTCAGGTGACTTCTGTTCTTTTGGGAGCTGCTTGTTAGATCCACCCATTTCAGGTGTACGGAAGCCAAATACTGAAGCGGGGGGAAGTCTTAATGAGTCTTTCGCGCTGCATATATTTACATTCTTTACACTGCGTGCACCATCCGTCTATTCACAAAACACTAAATAGAAATAAAACGCGTACGCGAAAGCATTTATACTCTCACGTGGAAGTCATTATGACGATTCGTCTAAGGACTATCCCATCCAGTGACAGAAACTGTCAATGGGCATCAGTTATTGCGTAGACAACAGTGTACTTTATAGCGGCTGGCTCGTAGCGACTACTACCCGTTCACGCAATGATTTGATATTAAATGACGAAATAATAATAAACTTCATTAATCTCCACGGCATCACGGTCACTATTTTTACCATAACATACATATATAGTTTTCGCATAGAGTTACGCAATCATCACATGCCTACGCAAGCTACGGATAATGCAGCCTAAAATTACCTCTCGACGAGGCTGAAAGCAGTGTGTGGTCAAGCCTTCATTTATCAAGATAGCCAGCCACACAGATGTGTTGCTGAATGATTTTCGCTTCAGCTACTCATCGAAGTTTCATAGAAATGCTCTAGTAGGTTCGAAGAAGAACAGATCGCCGGCGGTATTGTTCATGTCTTATTCTGACCCTTGACATCCAAAGTAGTAATTAGTGGCGATGTAAGTAGAAAATATGCCCGTATATATATATATATATATATATATATATATATATATATATATATAAAGTATTTCCAATGAGAAAGAGCACGTCACAACAAAAAAGCGTGCAAAAAGCGTTTCTTATATACTTGATCGTTACTTTGCACGAACAGGATATTCTATAATTGTCTTTAAAACGGTTTCAATTTATAGTGTCATGGATACACGCGTATGTACGCATATATCTATGATCGATTAGTGTGGTTGCTGCACGTGATGGCCGTATCGGAATCTCGTTACCGCTTTGTGAAGACAGATTCAGGTTTTCCGATCGTTTACGCAGTGATAAAACCGGAAACATCGATGAAATCAAATTACGCCGATGGCGCGATCCGCGTAGCCACAATAAATAATCTGTCTAATAAGACAGGCGTCAGGCAGCGTCAGCCTGTCCTGGTCTCTCTGCAAACAGCAACAATTTTAGAAACGACAAACAGTAACAACAATATAAATGAACGTCAACGGTAAGATCAGTAACGACCACCGCAACAGCTATAGCAGCAGCAGCAGCAACAACAACAGTAAAAATAGCACCAAATGGATGGCATCAAGGAAATTACCTACGAACGAAGGGGACGTAAAAGGGTTACTTTTGATCGTTCAGTCTGATCTTAGTAGCTGTACAGCAGACAGTGGTACAGGATTCGCCTCAGTCCGATGGACAAACTTCTTCTGGAAAACTTTGTGTCCCAGTGCTCTGTAGCGACGAAGCGTACAATAATAACGCGCAGACTCACAGCAGACACGCATGCGCGAAAGGACATCTTCTTTACTTTTGTAATGCAGTTATAATTTGCTAACAAACGACACTGTCGGTGCGATCTATCTGTGCGATCGGTGCAAGTGTTCACCATAACGAAAAAGTGGCATCGGGAAGGGGGTTGGCTTGGCTAAGGTAGTGCCGGGTCGAGGAAGCGATAACGGTGGTAGTAGGTAACGGTAGACGGAACAGAAATGCGCGCGAGCAAAAAACCCGCCAGATCGACGAAGAGGCAATGGAAGAGCAGTGGTGTTCCATTGCCTCTTCTTCGTCTGGAATTATTAAGTGGTGGGGGTGGTGGTTGAGGATGTACGCGACAGTTCAGACAATAAACGATGACAACTTATCCTTTGCATTCGTTCACGCTATCGGGTTGGTTGGCTACGGCGGAAAGCTTACGACGACAATGACAACGACGACGACCGCTTACAACGACGAGAATTACGCCCGATAAGATGTTCAAATGTGAGCATTTCGTTTTTGCTGCTGCTGCTGTTGTTGTTGTTGCTGTTACCTTTTTGTCCCTTTCTGGCAGCTGGCTGACACAAATACACGCAGCATATCGTAGTGTGCATTTGTTCTGCTTCGGATGCAATGTGGATGAACGCACGATGTGCGATGTTGTGCAGCGATCGAGGTGGACAAATAAATACCATTGCGTTTCGCGCACCTAGATTAGAAGCCGCTAGATTGCTAGAAGGTAGGTATTGTGTTGTCGCTCAATAACACCGGCCGCAGCAACATTGGTAGTGTTGTCACAACCGTGACAGCAGCAGCCAGATAGATACGGAGGCAGAAGCAGTATTACAGAACGACAATACCTCAGAGGTAAAAACGATGATAGTGATTAAGTGGGTGTGAGTGAGCAAAAACCAAAAGTGAGTGGGGGTTGAGCAGGTGGAAGATAACGAGTTGGTGGACCAAAGCGCAACTCCAGAAACTGAAGAACCACAACGGTGACAGCAGCAGCAGCTGAAGCGGTTTTACCGCGCCTCGGAAACGACTTTGCGAGGTACAGAACGGGTACAACGATTGGGATCTGGATGAGGGAACAGGGATGAGGATGATAGGTGGGGAGGGGGGGTGATCGACGTTGCCTCGGGGGTGAGAGAGAAAAACGATCGCGAGAGAGAGAAGCGTAGCTGCCAGGCAGGGCTAGCTGTCGAAAGGGGTACCACGAGGGCTGACTAGAGGGTTGACTGGTCGATACTCCTTCGACGTTTCGTCGTGAAGAGCGCGATGGAAAACGCCAAACGTCAGAGCACCGAAGGCCGGCGGCCCGTTGGATCTTGGTTTCACTTTTTGCTCATCTCGTCGTATGAAGTCGCGCGGCGAAGGCGGCGAATTACAGGAAAAGGAGAAGAGGAAGAGGAAGAGCAAGAAGAAGAAGGAAAAGAAAAGAAACAACAACAATAAGAATCAGAAGGAGAAGACAGATCGGCAGAAAAAGAGAGCTAGACGAGACGACGACAGGCACTTCCGTATTCGTCGGCAGAAGCCGCCAACTCTTGCCGGCGGCGGCGGCGGCCTGCTTAAATACCATCAGTTGTACAAAACCCGCTACCGCTTCTGGTGCTACTGCTGCTGCTGCGCCTGCTAACACGGCGGTTGTTCTGCGGCAAAAAATCATCGACACTCTATCAGACAAAAGCAGCTCTGTCGATAACAACAACGGTAGCAATAACAGCAGCAACGATGGCAGCAGCAGCAGCAACAACAAGAACAACAACAGCAACAGCAGAAACGACGGTTAACAAAGTAACTAGAATAGCAGTAAACGAACTCCAGGAACAATTATAGCCTGCAATAGCATCAGCAGCAATAAACAGTCGAGCCCGGTGGCGTGGTGGCTTAAGTCTGCGCCTCGCAGCCGGAGGCGACACATAGGTGCGCGGGTTCGAGCCCCACCGTTGCACATTTGTATTTATGGGGGTCCGTCTATGAAGCAATGTGAAAAACAGTTCCGTAGACGTTCGATATTGGCTAAAGTTCAGCCCGAAAACTTTAACAGCAATACGCTTACTTAACAATAACGACAGCGCTTGAAAAACAAAAATAATCCAAACAACAGTGGTACCAACAACAACCACAACCACAACAGCAGCAGCAGCAACAACAATAACAATAAGAACAACAACAACAGCAACAATAAGCACAACAACCGATGCGATACCCCGCCAAGAAATCGAACTTTTACGTTACGGCCGCTCTGCACGACAGCGCCTCGTGCACAAACGACAAGGTGACAGATCGAACGTGCGTTGAAAATCAATCTCCAGTAGGAGCAAGTGGCATACGGACCTGTATCTATAGCTAGACAGATAGATAAACGGCGGCCATACAGCTGCTAGGCTCGTCTCGGCTGTCTATAACGGTCTCGATCGCTAAGGTAAACGGATGCGTTACTTCGTTGTGAGGGGAGAGTTACGACCTCTCGCCATATCCGCCATAACGAACTGCCGCCTGTCACAGCAAATCCTCTCTGGAGAAGGACACGTCCGTCCGAGTTTTAGAGGGACATCGTAAAAACATGGCGGTGCCTTTGCACGCAAGCTCAAGCCGCCAGCTCAGCCCACTAAGTCCAGTATGAACGTGCAGCTCAACCTACCGCATTTAGCGCGGCGACCTTGAAGGTTATCATCCAGTCAGTGGCAAAAGCGGCAGCGCAGGCCGCACGTACCATCAATAATTATGAATGAATAAGTAATTAATGTAAGCATGGCAAAGCATTAGTTAAGTTATATTCCGTCAATGCTGCTACAATACTGATGCCGGATACGCTATCTCATTGAAGCTGTGTAAACACAGGGATTTATAGTTCATACACACACACACACACGTTAGACGAGTAAAACACTGAAGGGAAAAACTGGGCTAAAATCACTGGGCGCTGAAAACTTGCAATCGCGACTTCGTTAAGCGGTAGAGAGTGAATGAAATATGTACAAAAAGCTACAAGAAAATCCCGTAGACCACACATTTGCACGTTGTCAATATACAATACGTTAATTACTACAATAGAGTCATTTGTATTATTATTACATCATCAGAATTTCATACGAATGTGTATGCAAACTTTTTAATTGATGCGTTTTTTTAAAACGTCTGTGGGACATTTAAAGAGTCTATGAAATTTTCACGAGTCTCCGCCGCAATTATCTCTGTAGTGCATGACCAGAACGTGATACTTACTTTTGCAACATACACAACCGAGTTGTGCGAAGTCGAAACCCTGCGCCAGTGTTAGCGACCGTCTATTTTCGAATTATTCTACTTGAATGGAGCCGGGCATCAACCAAGGACGATGTTGAGGCCTGCCGTTAAGGTCGTTCCGTCCAAACGGGTGACGGGTGTTCATAGTATCATCATGAAAGATCGCCGAATGAATATGCCTAAGATGGTTAAGGCCGTAGGCATGAGTTGCAGGCATAAGACTGCGTTCAAAATATCAGGACAGATAAACTTGTGTACAGGGTGTATACCGCAATAGCTAACCATCGATTGAAAAAACACACAAAATTCGCCACAGGCTGTATTGATGTCCCCGTGGAGGCACATGTATTCGCGGACGTTTGTGTACACCGGCTCCTGTCTTCGTCCATACCTTGTATTTGTGGCGCAGCAAGACGAGGCTCTGGGCTGCACATTCCCTAAGCGCAAACGACATGACTTTTAGCGTCGATTTGTGACTTTGGACAAAAGACTTAAATCTACCACAGCACACAGTGGACGGAGCATGGTAAACGTATGTGCCCAACAAGACAAAGACTGTTTTGTCGGCCAGAAACACAATGGCCATGCCCTTCTTTGGGATTCTCGAGGAGTTACCTTCACTAATTATTTACAAAAAACGTGATCGAGGAGTTAAGTTCACTGATTACTTACAGAGAAACATGATTAACGTCATGTTTAGCATAGCAGTCCCACGAGCATATTGATCCTCACTTCCGAACAATTTTTGCACCAAGTGCTGCAAACAATGGCCGATATTGGCGCGCAGAAAGTAAATTTCACCACGACAACACAATGCTCCAGCTTACAGTCGCAGCGGCGAAATTTCATGACGTAAGTATTTAATTGCCGCCCTATCCACCCCCTTATCCTAATTTGCATTCTTGTGACGTTCCTGTTACCAAAACCTTAAAAACAGTCTCGAGAAAAAGAAATGCTCGTTTGATGAAGAGAAGATCATTGCCGCAGTGGATGCGTAGTTTGAGGGCTTCGAGACGTAAATTAGGCTTTTTTTAATTATTGTTTGTTTTCTAGTTACATCAAGAGTTACCATATATATATATATATATATATATATATATATATATATATACACATATGTGTGTGTTGATCGAATTTACTTTGAGCGATGCATATTGAAAATAGATAACAAACCGCTAAGAGTCAGCTACCATATTAGGACTTGCCCTTAGCTACAAGGGCTCTTGGTGAAACCCTAAATTATTCAGCATCGCCGCTTAAGCTTATGATATAAAAGGGTACCGTGTTTTTATTCACCATATCATTGCTAGTTACAAGTAATCTGCATGTCTTATAATTCAGTGTTCAAACTAAGCAGGTAATTCACACGTTCCTGCAGTGATTGTGAAAATCAATTTTATAAGACGCTCCTTTCAGACATATAAAATGGTGATAACTATGTTAGGTTATCCTACACAACAGAGTCCAATTTGTTTGCAAAGCTTTTCCCACTTATCTGTGGAGAACGCTGATTCCTCTGTATAGTGTACAAAGTTGATATTTTTTTCTTCTCTAAACTTTAGGTATCGGTCCAGCACATCTGCATTAAATGGTATTCTGTCTGAGATGATGTCTCTCGACATAGTGCCAACGCTAATGTCGTTGATGCGTTCCTAGGTAGTTCAAGCACACGCTGTATAAAGCAATCATTAACTAGGTCGATGTTCTTGAAGTCTGTCAACTTAAGGTGAGGCGCAATCACGTGTAAGGACGATTGGTGCAACCTTTATCTTAAATAAGTTGACGGCAATATTTAGGTCGGTGTCACGAAGTTTTTCAAGAAGCATTATCGCTGGCGTTGCTTTGACCCGTTTTTCTTCTATGTGCATCTCAAACAAGAGTCTTGGAGTTAGACGCACTCCCAGTTGCGAGAAATAACTTATTAGCTCTTTAGCGATCTGTGTTGTTTATATTTATTGTCAGTCAATTTTTATTGCTCCACTTTGCCGATTCCCTAAGATAATACTGTAAGTGGCCTCGGGATTTTGCGAGAACGACTAGGTCATCTGCATAGCCACCTGTTCCGCCAGACCTGCCACGTATAGGATGGATAGAAACGGGCTTACAGAGTATATATTATATACTCTAGGATATATATTGTGACATAAGACTAAATATGATCATATTACCCATCATAATCTTAATTATTATCATGCTAGTAATCATGTGTATATATGCAAATATACATTATTGTTATAAGTACGAACAAAATAGTCGAGTGCAGGCAAGGACTAAGGGACAATTCTTGTATAAAGTGTAGGAGACCTTACGTTACGAAACTACAGACAGGCCTTCCAAACGAAACGTTCGATTTTTTTTGCAAGATTCGAAAACCAGTGCACAAAACGTTTGGTGAAACGTCGTCTGCAGAAATTAAGAAGCAACACAGGCTTGCTGATACTAGCGAGCGTATCTGTGAGAGACACTCTCCGATGTGTAGAGAAATTACAGAATTGCCGACTACTCTAGGTTAGGACACCTTCGGTTAGTTCTGCTCCAAAAACGCCAACGCAACGCATACAAACGGGCGGATCACTACAATCTAAAGTATGTACGCATAATTTCTATATATGTTGCCCTCAGGTAAGGCTTTCGCGTTTCATCAAAGCTAGGTTTAGGCCTGGCCAACAGTATCATGCACCCTGCAAGTTTGGTTACGACATCAGACAATCGCAGGTGTAGACAGCACCCATCAACAATGTCGGCGAAGAAAAAGCTTACTCTTAGAAAAAACGCATATCGGTGAACATGTTTTGCAGGCCGCTGGTAGCCTGCACGAATGACAAATTCTGCAAGACAAAATAGCTAGGTTATGCACGAAGCCTAGGTAAATTTTGCGCGAAGCCAAAAAGAAGCTCTTAGATAACCCAAGCGCAACAACAAGAAGGCTACATCTGGCCTCGTTGACTTTGTAGCTCGCGTATCACACCTAACACAAGGACTCAATGCAAAAGTGTACTCTATACCGGTCCTGCACGCCGAATGCAAAGCCGTAACCGAGATATCAGGCTCTTGCACAAGTGCGACAACTAATGCTGCTCAAGGTAAGCAAATAAATACTGTACACAATGAGGCTTCTACAAGCAACGCTGCAGGATTGCCACCAGCAACATATATTCTTTTTGGCGGTTGTTTCATCCGGGAAATATATCATGATAACGCATTCAAGACAAGATTGATTAAATGCACCGTGTAAAAAAAAGCCCCAACTTAAAAATCACTTATTTATGCTATTTTTAAGTTAGGGCACATTATATTGAAAGTGTATCTCTACTAAACAAATAATATATCGAAATCGGTAGAAAGGAAGGCCCGAATTACAGCAAATCCGAATTGCTGCGTTCAATGTAAACCCGCAACCACTAAGGTTCTGCAAGTGGAAATGCGAGGGCCTCCGGTTCTTGAGTGATCTTCTATATCAAAACCAAATCGAAAACGTATGGCCTCGGCTCTTGTAACTCTACAGTGGCCACGTGCTCAGTACACTTAGGCAAACTCAACCAATGCTTGCATTATAAAGGACCCGGACGGTAAAGCCGGCCCGGAAGACCAGGGCTTTGTTCCTCGTGGTGCTGCTGGATGTAAAAAATGCGTTCAACAGTATCCCGTGGAAAGCTGTTCTGGAGACGTTTCAACGAACGAACATCGCCCCGTATCTGGTACGGCTGTCCCATCGCGGACGCATACCGCCGTCAGCCTCGTACGAAGGTGATGTGCAAAGGTAAAGTTCGTGCTGCCTCTTCGATCGTACGTATGAAGGGTAGCTGGCTGGGCCACGTCACGCGCAACGCCGTGGTCGTGTGCACTGTTGTAAGGACGACGAGCCCGCCATGGCGACTCCCTTACCGTCTCCGGAGACACAGGAAGAGAGAGAGACATCCGGAGATAATAAGGTGGTACGGTTAGTTTCCGATTACCTGAAGAATATGACGGTCGAAAACGGGTGCACCAAGATGGAGATACCTGCCGGAGTGACTCAGGATTCAATCATGGGACCACTCCTCTGTATTCTGGCATGCAATGACGTCCTCAACATTCAGCATCATCCACCGGGAGTAGAATTACTCGCCTACGCGGATGATCTTGCTGTGATTGTCACAGCCAGGACCAAGATGGAGCTAGAGACATACGTCAAAATTGCGATAGCGGATATCGATACATGGATAAGAGATGCCGGCCTAACACTCGCCCCTTAGAAGAGTGAGGCGATTTTACTCATCGGTAAAAAGAAATGCGGCCCTTTAAAACTTATGCTGTCCGGCGAGAACATTGAGCTAAAGGACACGGCAAGATACCTGGCTATACATCTGGACCGGGGACTGCGGGGAACCCCTCATGTCAGGATAGCGGCCGCCAAGACGCAAAAGACGGCTAATGACATTGCCCGTCTGTTGCCCAACACGCACTGCCTCAGAGAAAGGATTACTGAGAGATCACTAGAGCGCTAACCCAAGACTAGCCGGCTCACAATCAGCAGCCCGACGGTTAATGGTGAAATCGGGGATGACAGATCAACACTGTCTACCGCAGATTGTCGACGAATTTTATGTTTTCTGCACAACGAGAGATCTATTTAGATCTGCATCTGTATTTGCAGACATGCTGTTCCGTTATTTCATGATTACGGTTTCCAAACGTATTTACCTCGTCTGCACAAATCAATTGACCTGTCTATGCTTTCATATTGCTTACAATTGTCCGAATAAACAACAAACAATGCTACCTACTTGTATCGCAAAAATTAAAATCATCACTAATATGTTCGCCTGGCTGTGTGGTCAGAGAATCGCACAATAAGGCAGCTTTGCAGACTTCCCTGCGTCCAATCGTTCTCCGAACCCTTATTTGGTAAAAAAAGCGTATATATATATATTTTTTTTTTATGGGACCATCTTCTCCGGACGGCAAATTTATTTAAGTTCAATAACTCTTCGTCGAGCTTGAAATTTCCATTATTACATAAATTCAAACAATTATAACTATTCAGGTAATTTTGCAGTAAAGGCTATCGCCCGTGTCTGCCAATATATATATATATATATATATATATATATATATATATTTATATCAAAGGTCGTTTTGGCGCGTTCGGTCAGGAACACAGCAATCATTGTATAGTGGTCAGACAAGATGGTGGTACCGCGAGATCTTCGGAGCACGCCCGACGGTTAAGTCGCCACCGTGGGTAGCCATCAATGAATAGTTGTAGTAGTAGTAGTAGTAGTAGTAACTAGTACAACATCTAGATTTCTTTTAGTAGTAGAAGTGGTAGTGGCTTCTTACCGAAGATTCACGAACAGCCCTGCAAGTTGTATGGCTGGCAATGTTGTGTGTACGTTGGACCCAGGTGAACCGTTGCTTCAAAGTGTCACAGCCTAGCACAGTGCCAAGCGCCGTTAGATGGTGGCAGACTATAACGCGGCATAACACTTAAACGGCCACAAATAAACCAAGCGGTACCAACAATGGCGTAGTATCTTATCGCCGATTACTTGCCGCCGATATGGCCAGCCAAGTTCAGGGGGTGAAAGATCAGCATGTCTTCCCTTGATAACCACGGCCACAATAACAACAACAACAACAACAACAAAAACAACAGCAACAGCAGCAACAACAACAGCTTACCAAGTTACGACGATTGTTGTTCGAAGAAGGTTGGAGCCATCAGTTCAGTGTCAGCTATTTATTCAATCCAAGTCAATCGTTGGCTGTCGACGAATCGCAATAAAATCAGGCCATTATCACTTAAGGCGGGCACAATTAAATGATCCGATCGTTTATCATAGCGAAAAACAGCAGCCGAAGCAGCTGGGCCACTTGCCTTGTTGAATGCTATGTAAACATGCTGGACATTGTTTTGTATTTTGTTGTTATACATATATGTGTATATATATATGTATATATATATATATATATATATATATATAAAACTACGAATCACATATCGATTTATCGTCGTGATGCTCTTGTATACGCAATCAAGACTGTAATACGATAATGGCTTTCAGTAATTAATAAAAAAAGCTCATAAAGGATCAACTATGCATGCACATAGAGAGGTAAATTGTTTGTAACAACAACGACAACAACAAACAGAGACGATAATACCAAAAGTAAAAAACTGAGATCAACACAGCAAAGAACAAAATAACCCAAAATGATGGAAAACCGAGTACGGCCATTAGAAATCATATATATATATATATATATATATATATATATATATATATATATATATATATATACCATAAATATGGTGCAATATATAAGTTATGATGATTCGAAATCATAACTAAGATGTCTATAACAAACACAAAAGCGATGACGAGATGAACAACAAGGCTGATGCTGTTCAGCTACGAATATCACCGTTACGCTCTTTTGTCCATAATTAACCGTTTCAATAGTCAACACAATACGATAGGATGGTGTTTTTTTTGCTTTATTTAATATGTACAGTACGTACAGGGGGTGAGAAATAAAACCTAAAATAAAAATAGCCGACACAAATAGGAGCAATAGTCAATGCGGAATAGTACAGCATATTAACCGCCTGCTCCTCAGTAGCAGCAGCGGCAGCAGCAGAACTTTATCTGCTCACGTAAAGACGTGGAAGCCGGCGTTCTTCCGCAGAAGAAACAGTTGTTAATGCGTAGACGCACAGAACAATGTGCCGCCGGACCCGTGTTGTTTGTTCCAGTAAACTGTTGCGGACTTTGACGAAGAAACGCAATTTCTCTCTCGTAAAAAGTTGATGAAAATTAATGGCCACAACCGCAGCAACACTGACAGCGTAGGTACAACAACAACAACAACAACAACAACAACAACAACAACAACAACAACAACAACAACAACAACAACGACGACGACGACGACGACGACGACGACGACGACGACGACGACGACGACGAGAAACACTGTGCTAACGTTACTGGTCAAAAGGTTCGAGGTCAGCAATCACGCGTCATTGAGTAGGGGATTGTCTATTCAAGTGATCGATTTTCGCCAGCTACGCAGCCGCGGTGGGGCAATGCGTCATATTTAGCCGGCTGTTGCCGCAGCCGGTGCTGGATTGGTAGGTCTTCGCTAGCTGTATTAATGTTGCCGCCGTTGGCGTTACTGGCCAACAGTTATCGTCACTGTTACTGATAGACAGATCGTGACCGTCTCGGTTACTGATAGCTGCGGTTTGGTGGAATTTATTTGCGTTGTTTCTTCTGCTGCTATTGTTGTTGTTGTTGTTGTTGTTGCTGCTGTTGTTGCTATTGCTGCTTCTTTCTTTCTATGATTAAATATTGCTGTTATTACTGATGTTGTTGTTGTTGTTGCTACGGCTGCTGCTTCTCATTCTTCTTCTATGATAAAATACTGTTGTTTTCACTATTGTTGTTCCCGTTGTTGTTGCCGCTGTTGTTGTTGCGTTGTTAATGTTATTGCTGTTGTTGTCGTTGCTGTTGTTCTTGTCGCGGTTATTGTTCTCACCTTCGCTGTTGCTATTACAACAATTGTTAATCTCGGTTTGCCGTTACTGTTACTGTTGTTGTTGTTGTTGTTGCTGCTGCTGCTGCTGCATTTATTGTCGTCATTGTAGTGGGACTAAGACCGGTGGTAGTTGCTATTCGATGTTACCGTTGCCCCTTGCTATTCTTCCTATAGGTGTTGTTGTTGTTGCTGTTGCTGCTGCTGTTGTTGTTGTTGTTGTTGTTGCTGGTGCTGTTGTTGTTATTGTTGTTGTTGTTGTTGCTGTTGTTGTTCTCGACGTTTTTCTTCTTCTTCCTGCTGCTGTTCGTCCTTTTCATTAATTTGGTCTTTACTGCGCCGCAGCTGTGTAGGCGAGACCAGTTCATATATCACTAGCGCTCTACACCTGCAGATGCGGCTGTCTTCACAGCTGGCCGCTCGTCTGGCTAATGGTTACATGATACGGAGCATTACATACGTCGATGGGGCAGGCGGGAAAATCGTGATTCGGCGAGAGACCACGCCACGTAATGCCGGGCGTCTGAAGCCAGGGCCGACGGGAGACCTCACCCCTCCCACCTCCCACCTCCTACCCCGAATACGATTTACATTTTTTTGTCTTCGAGCTTTTCTAATCGCCAATATTTCCTACAGAGCTACTACTACTACTACTACTACTACTGCTTCTGCTTGCTACAAATACGACAGTATTCGTCGTCATTTAGGAGATGGAGTTGCGTCTAATTGAATTAACTGTTTGACCGGCCGACTCACCGATCACCGACCGACCGGGTAGACCGATATTATTGACCGGTCCATTGAGCTGAGGCTCATCGCAAATTGCAGCAAGATAAATGATCTAGAATTCTGGCCTCTGTTTTCCATAATGGAGCACCGCTTCTGCAGGAATACCGTTGTACGTATTTGGAACAAAATTGCACCTTTCTGTTTAAAGAACGGTAACGTATATATATAAATATATATATATATATATATATATATATATATATATATATATATATATATATATATATATATATATATTACCTTTATGGTAACGTATACGTCAAACGTAAAGTATATATACTTCAGGACAAAAACAATTACATTAACCGTCACACTTGACTTTAGGCATTTGTTGCACTCAAAATAGTACAGCCGTAACAAAAATGGCTACACTTTTTTGACATCGAACGACAATTAAATCAGCTTTAGATCACGATCAGAATCTTGCGTCCATGGTTTATTGTTAAAAATGTTTATGTAAAATATGTAAAAATAGCTATATTACAATAAAATAATACAAAGTTATATATATATATATATATATATATATATATATACAGGATGTTTCAGGAATATTTCGAGAGCAATATATGAAATTGTAGAGCTCGTTGAAGCAAATGTTTTTTTCAATGGAACATGATCTCTGAAAAATCTGGTTTCGGAGTGAGAGTGATATTACTACAATTTGTGACACTGGTGTTTGATGACATCACTCATACCAAACCAGCACATTTCATGACTATCATTTTGGTCCCAAACGTATGGCAATGCGAGCCGCGGTGCGTAGTAATTAATATTTGCGGGTTGCGGCTGTCGCGCGACATATCGGCGGTAGTAAACGTACCTTATCGTAGTTTCAAGGGACACCTGAAGTCAAACATTGACTTTATGTACCCTGGTTTGGTAAAACTATACAAGAAGTGTGCTCGACAAGGCAGAGCCTTGATGAGTGGTAGAAAAGCTCTATAAAGCTTATATTTATGCGAAAAAATTATGCAATTGGCCCACGGAACCGTGCAATCATAGCACATAGGAGCGTCCTATAAATTTTAAAATATTAATATCTATAACCGTTGGTCGATTTTTAGAGGATTTTAAAGGGATGATCGACGTCGAATGCAGTTGCATTTATCTCAATAAATTGAAAAAAACAGGATCACTACGTAGAAACTTCTTTGTTATAAACGCAAACAATTGACATAGCCCAGGTCGACTCAGCGAGTCCCTTTTTTATAATGTAAACTGCAACTGGACTCGCATATTTATTGCGTGATCGTCAAGCTCATTTTACATTGTATGCTGGCGATCTGGTCATTGTATGAAAATTTTTTTCTCATTAAGTTTTACTTCAAGAAAAATGCAACTAAATGTTTTTTACTTCAAGAAAAGTGCAAAAGTGTGTAAAACAGACTCATTATCAATGCAAATGTAGTTAACTGTTCTATGCATGCAATGCCAGAGGTCATAGTCTAGCAATATATGGAAAGGCACTCAAATGAGTTAGTCGCTTTGCGAATCTAGGCGTCACATTAACCCACAATCTCTCTTCTAGCAGAAGTATCGAAAATATACAAGGTTTAGCAAAATTGTATGTATTTATTTGAAATTTAGTAGAGTTCAGCAAGCAAATATTTTTCGTAATACAAGATGGGGGACCAAAACCTCTTGTTTGGTAGTGAGGATAAAATGTATAAAAGTAGTTGTTTTGTCCTCTTTTCTCCCACGTAGTTGTGAAAATTCTACGTTTGCGGGTGAACCAGTCAACGCCCGAAGAAGCCGATCATGTCGATGAGTTCGGCGGAATTAGTTGTTATATTTTACATCGAGCTTTCAGGTTCAAAACTGCAAAATTTTACTACTAGGCCCAGAAACAACCCAATAGCAATAGCAAATTTAATGTTCATCATTTTAGTACCAAAAGCTGTCGAGTTGTCGACAGCCATATAGAAAGTGAAGCTATGCATACTTGCTAACATTTTGACCTGCTTCAGCAAATAAACCGCTTGCAATCGTTTGGAAACACACCAGAGTTGTTTGCCAACTAGCCCGATAGCAGCTTGGGCGCGGGCTTTCACACGAAGTTCGCACGAGCTTTGATTCGAAGTTCGCGCCATTCCAGGCGCCAAAGCGGAATAAGGCAAACTGTCAAAGCGGGAGCAGACGTCGATGAAAAATGGAAAAAAGTTTGACTACTATCTATATGTCAATGAAACAGTGAGAAAGTCACTGAAAAGAGCAGGAACACCATCCGCACTCGAGCCCAAAGGTTCAAGCAGAAGCAGTGAGTTACGACCTAATGGGGGAACCATACCTCTACGCGCACATGGAAAAAGCCTTGTCTAGAAGGTGACGGTCTCTTGCACAGCGGCGGTATTGTATTTTCGGCACAGCTTTGTCGAGTCTAGATGAGTGGCCGAACACGCAGATTCGGAAAAGCAAAGCATGTATCTTACAAAGAGATGTTTCTCATACAGATGATGTCGTTGGCTGTTTGTAGAGGGAACGTGTCTTCTATTAAAGGCGCCATGGGGTGACACGAAGTTAACTGATAACTTCAAAAACGTTACCATAATCGCATTCAGCTCAACTGTAAGAAATAAACACCTATAAATACCTATGTATATACATTCAAACAGTGTGTCCATATTTAGTTTAGCCGGACATGAGGGGGTCGTAGAGCACGTTAAAGTAAGCATTTTTTCTAAGGGAGCAGAGTATCGGATGTTTTTTTCTGGGCGTGACAATGCAGTTACTATTGTGTCATACTGATTTGACTGAGCGGACATTACTCCACAACGTGGGCGACTGCTTTCGCTAGCCAAGTTGGATCTCTTTCAAACAAAACAGAACTTTCGAATATGCCGGTTTGTTCAATTGCTCAATTAAATAACCTATTCTTTCGCCACTGCACATTTTGTGAAGCAAGAAATTTTCGGAGGACATGTCGCCCCGTCCCCTACCATTCCATTGGGAAAATGCGTATTTAGTCGAAATCTAGCCTAACTAAACTGGGATCGAATACCCTGCGTGTGAATATATATATATATATATATATATATATATATATATATATATATATATATATATATATATATATATGAGACTGTGTTCTATAAGGTTTATCAAACACGGGGCAAAGTGAATGAGTCTGACACTATAAATCACGGCTTGGGTTATAGTTATAATAAATAAATTGATCAAAATATAGTTCAGTACTATATGATTTTGACCATGGTTTGCTTAGCTATCTTAGTGTTTTTCCCAATCTTCTATTCTCTAAAGCTATTCTACATTTGTAGATGACGATCATTAGGTTGCTATAAACACATTACTTTAATGTGGCGACCCAATCACGAACATTCAGTTCAGAACAAGCAGTCTGCTAATTTCTAGGAACGAATGTAAAAATCCTTAAGTACGTCTCCCGTAGAAGTTCGTAAGACGCCAGGCTTCTTTCCATTTCAGTTGTATTTGGCTTTGAATAGTTTGTTTCTAGGGCCTAGACCCGGAATTTGCATGCGGAAAAATAACTCGCGTGTACAAGCGTGTCTGATTAGTCGTGCCACCAGATTCCGAATAAACATTCTACCAACGCTAAACGACCGTATTCACTACAGCTCAACTTAGCACCGACTGTCTCAGTCTGTACATTGGATCTCTTCGGTGCTGCCTAGAATTTCGTTAAGCAAGGAGGCCACGTAGGCATCTACGGTCCCGCCCACCGGCCGCTTTGGGTTGATAGTGGTATCCCGTCAAGAGCTGTTGTGATTCTGTTGGACAGATGCTGGCATACAGTCGTACAATAGTTGTATATCGAAGTGATGTTTACATAGTAATTATAAAAGAATGACGCTGGCGTGTCTTTAAAAGTTGTTTTTTTGTCACTAATTCACTGACGTATAAAGTATGTAACAAGTATATATATATATATATATATATATATATATAATTGTGGTCTTAATCTTAACAAGCATACCTTGTGCGGTTGGACTGCTAAGACTAACCGAACTAGTTAACACAGGATTGGAAATGACAGCGTTTTATGGGGTAACGTGTCAGCGAGAGAGAGAGAGCCTTGAAGGACCTGCCATTAGGCAGTTGCTTCAATGATGCGTGCAGAAAAAATCACTGATGATAAAATCGCTAAATCGAAAATTATGATAATAATCATAAAATCACCACTAAAGCGGCGGGCACCAAAGTGCGGCATTGTGCACGGCGTGTGAATTTAGATTTGCTTGAGAATTCTGACGTTGCAAACAACTTGCTTCAACATACAACGTCACTAAGCCGTCCGCTAGCCTATCGAGACATTAGCTCCAACGGGGCGACTACCTTAACAACCATGCCGTGCTTCGAATTACTTACATAACCGATACGGTTACATAAACACATCGAATTTGCCTAGCCGACTTTTTACTATCATGTACGCTTGTCAGAGACAAACTATTGAACAGTTGAGAGCACATTATGGTATACAGTGTACGGCAAAACAAGTTTTTGTAGGTTTTTATGTTCGCATTTAAACGCAGCGATTTTACAGTGCAATTGATCCTACAGCAGTGAAGACAGTTATATTTGACAAATATGAGCCAATTCAAAATTGGCTTATATGTCAACTGATGACCAATGATTGGCTCCAGTGTCCTTTTTATGGAGTACATTTAATGTATCTAGCTCTTTAAATGTGATATTAGGTGGAAACCGAACGTAACTAGAGGCAAGATTTTATAGTCAAGCATATATATATATATATATATATATATATATATATATATATATATATATATATATATATATATATATATATATATATGTATTTATATATATATATATATATTCTCCTGGTGGGTACTGAGCTGACATCCAACCGTTGGGATCAGACGAGATAGAATGCATAATTTTCTATTTGCAGCGGCAATACGTAACTGCATTTGACCCTCTTATATAGTGATGTCACTAGCATTTCTGACTGCCGTCGTCAACCTATAAAAAGGCTGAATGAGGTAAAAAAGGCCATGCCCCGCAAATCTTTTTTGTGAGTGAACATGGCTGACAGATATTGCATTGAGACAGTTTGCTTAGGGCTAAGTAGTACTGAAGAGCGACCGGAGAAAAACGTCCTCTTTCGCCGTCTGCCGAGCGCACTAACACGCCAAATAAAATCACTCTATTCTCTTTACCGGCGTCAGTCACCGAAAGAAACCGTGTGCAGTGACCGATATCGTATATGTACGGCATGTATGCTTGTACAGCAATGCGTACGTCCTGTAGCGATGCTGCTGTAACTTCCTTGTAAAAATCTAAACCAAATGTCCACTCACATTCTATCGAGTCGATATTGCAGCATTGCTTTCGTTGTCTACAGCCCTGTCGCAGTCAAGATTTTCTTTCTTCACCCTATTAGCATGAGCTAATCTTAACACGTTTGTGCTTATCAGTGAGAATGTCCATCTGCTCTTATTCAGACAAGACGCACACCGCTTTTGGCCGGGTAAATGCGTTTAGGCTGCAAAACGTTCATACATCACATTTCTCACATAAAAATGTCTGAGCAATGCGTTGCGATGTTCACGAGCCTATGCTTGCGATGCTCACGAGCCTATGCCGAACCGGACCTGCTTCAATCGTTCGACGAAACCTTGCAAAGTACCCTCCAGGGTATCTTAAACGTTCAGCTTAGGCAAAACTCGTGGTTACAAGCGTCGCTTCCAACGTCCGCAGGGGAAATGGGGATTCTCATGGCTTCGCAAGTTGCCTTGTCTGCCTACCTCGGGTCTCTAAAAAATGCCGAGACTTTGGTGTCGGGAATCACACCACCTGATGCCTACACCAGCTTTACCGCCCAAATGGAACAAGCTTGCCGCTACTATGCAGAAGAGCGGGGTCCATTGCCCGAAGGCATTACACAATCGACTTTGGACTTGCAAGTAGTTAAGTCGATTCAGGAGCGGTGAATGACCCAGGCGAACAACGTTAAAGAGCAGGCGCGAATAAGAGCCGTGATCGATCCGATGAGCGGAAAGTGGCTTCAGGCCATTCCCTCACCGCAGCTGGGGACGATGCTGGACAATACCACACTCCGCATCGTCTCCGGCCTGCGCCTGGCGGAATCAGTCTGCTTCGCACATAACTGTGCAAGATGTGACCTACCGGTGTCTTCTACGGGTGAGCATGCTCTCGCTTGCAAGAGAAGCGCCGGTAGGTTCTCAAGGCATTCAGCTTTGAGTGACACCAAGCAGTCAGCCCACATACCGGCAGTCAAAGAGCCGGTCGGTCTGTCATCCAACAGCCAACTGCGTCCGGACGGCCGACTCTAGTTCCATGGAGTGAAGGTCGCTGCCTTGTGTACAACGTCACCGTGTCGTGCACGTTGGCCGCTTCTTATGCCCGCCATACCAGCCGAGAGGTCGGAGCACCGCTTGCCTTGCTCAAGATCGCAAGTTGGCAAAATATCGTGAACTGGAACAAAACTTTATCGTTCAACCAATTGCCTTCGAGACATTAGGCCCAATGGGAAAAATCACAAGGAACTTTCTGGCGGACCTGGGATCCAGAGTTGCTGCGTCGACCGGCGATAGAAGAGAATGGCAGTTTTTGCTACAAAGAATATCAGTTGAAATTCAACGCGGAAACGCCGCGTCGATAATTGGTTCATTAAACAGACAATTGGGCTAGCACAAGGCGACACGGTAAGCCCTTTCTTATTAATTCTTTACGTCACAGGGTTAAGCCAAATACTTCGAAATGCTAAAGCCCCGCATGTATTCTACGCTGACGATCTTATCATAATGGCCAAGTCAAGACCACGTCTACAGTTTTACCTGAATGAAATGAGCCAATGGTGCCCACAGTATAAGCTAACAATTAATATATCCAAGACAAAAGTTCTTCGATTTTCCCGAAGAGGTCGATACGCCAGTCTTGACCACATCATCAGGGTCACTAACCAAAATATTGAATTAGTAAGTCAATTTAGCTATCTCGGAGTCATCTTGACCCCTGGCCTATCTTTTACAAAGCACATAGAAAACAAGCGTGCAAAAGCGATATCGGCCATGACTCTACTCGGAGATCTTACAAAGATTAACACTAAGACTGGAATTAACCTTTTTAAGATAAAAATAGCTCTAATTATAACTTACTGCCTTCGGGCCATTGCACCAAACTTGACCTTAGACAACATTAAAGAGAGAGATAAAATAAAAGCTAATTTTGTGAAGTATATGCTAGGACTGCCGCGAAACGCTTCAACAATGTTGGCACTGGAACTATGCCAGGTGCGAACCTTTGTGGAAGACCTTATCCTGGACAAATACGATTTGAGCGCGCTGGTCGTAGAGCAATATCGAGCCTACAGAGAAAAGCGCAATTTAAGCTTTGCCATAAAGATTTTCACCGACGGTCCCGCATTCACGACAGACCGTTGGAGGCAGGGAATGTAAGCAAACAGACGCATACTCTGTAGACTTACCTGGCATGGCTACCACCAATATATATGCCTAAAAGGGTACTGTTTTGAAATTGAAGACTGTGTATGTAAACATTGTGGCACATGTAATATTGACCGATACCACATACTGCAATGCAAGGAAATAGAAGCTGGTTTAAGGCATGCAGTAGTGAGAGATGTTATTAGCCGATATGAATTTTAGGTAGCACCTACAAATTTCTGGTGAAATAAACCTGTAGAAATAATTGGTTCATTGCCCACGGGCAAGGGACTCCTCTTTCTGCCGTAGCCGAATAAAGTCGGCGTCAAAAAATATATGTACAGCTAAAGGACCTAAATAAACAATTATTCCGGATAAAGAATGTCTGAGCATCGTTCCTAGAAAAGACTGGGTTAGTTGCGACTCATGTTGGCATGGTACTCTACCACACACAATATTATATTTTGCCACACACAATATTTTATTTTGTTAAATTAAGTTTGTTTTATTAATGTCCATAATAAATAAATGCTTACCTCAGTGTTTAATGGACATATGTTTAAATTACAAATTTAATGATTAGATTAGAGTACACCGGCTTGAACAAGGTTTAGATATAATGCATTGATTCCAACCTTTTGCAGTCTGTCGCTGCGCAAGGGCCGATCATCTGTTGTGCACATTGATAATTAAAACACATTTTGTTAATTAGCGGCCTAAACTTGGCCGGGTTACATAGCCCAACTTTGCGTATCAACGCTTTCATAATGCTTCCTAATGCAGTATACTTCTAATAATAAACATATTTATATACACATAAAAATTACAATAAAATAATTATATATATATATATATATATATATATATATATATATATATATATATATATATATATATATATATATATATGAACAGACTAGTATGTATTCACGTCTACAGAACTATCTATGTGTAATGAGCAAACATGTGGCTCACACGCTGATCCGCGAGTAGTATTCGACTTAATTTATTGCTTTCTTCTTCAAAATACTTTAAAGCACACAACAATGTGTGTGCATCTACACATCAGCATACATGAAGTGCACTTTTTTACCTACTCTACTGTCTTTATAGTACATACTTCTGGCGTTCGAACGTTGACTGTTTGCTAACTACATTGATCTCGTCTGCCTTTGGCCCCACACGATGGACGATTGGACTGTCCAGTTGGTAACTCTAGTCTCTCTACAGGCAGACAGACAGACAACTAACTGCATGGTCTGCAAAGGGGCAACAATGATGATGGTAACAGAGTTGGCCCCCTTGCCGAATGTCCAACCAAGTGTCGTCTAGGTAGTGACGTCTGACAAATGCGCAACGAACCATCCATGCCAAACAAATGGCCCGGTCGAAATTTCGCTCGAACTCGCGTCGATTCGCAGCCAGTAGACAGACTCGCAGACGCGCTTAGTGTCCGCGCACGCGGGGTCAGTTGTCGAGAATGGCGTTGTCCGACCGGAGAGCGAAGTGAATACGAAATCCGCCCTGATCGGCGGAATGCCTCGCCCGAAACACGGCCTTCACCCACGGCGACTCGGTGTCGAACGACCTCATCACGCTCGATCCGCACACGGTGAAGTTTCGCTTCGTCGTGTAGAACTGCAAAGCGCGCATGAACGTAGATAGGTCAGTGATGACCAGCGTGCACGCACAAGAACGGCATCATGGACCCCCCACACGTCACAGCGCAGGGGCCCAAAGCAGCAGCAACGGCGATAACGACAACAACAGCACAATAAAAAACAACAACAACTGCAACAGCAACGACAACAACAACAACAAAAACATCAATCGCAACAGCACCAAAAAACACTGTAACGACAAACGAAAAAACAGGCACACCGCTCGCACTGTCTCGCACAACCTCGCCTCAAATAGCACCAGCTACGTTTAGGCGAAGGCAGCCGCAGCTCGATCTTACTCCTGCTGCCTCGGATGCAGCCAAGAGGGGCTGAATGTTGCCCGACCTCTGTCGACGAGAAGGGAAGCTCCTGTCTGAGCAATTAGCCCGCCGGCGGGCCAGCTTAGCGTGATTAGGTCGTCGTTCGGCTAGATTTTGACGACAATGTAATCGACTGGCGCTCGTGGTGGTTGTGGTGGTGGGGGTGGTGGTAGTGGTCCTATGGCATCGCGGTGGCGGTAGTGAGGAAAATGACGAGCACAGTGTGAGTGATGATTCTGATTAGAGATTATGATGGCCGCTCAGTGCTTGAAGCCCGCGCGGCCCACGCATGACGGATCACCCGGCCCGGCGGCCTGAGTCAAATTCTAAGCCACTTCATTAGGAGTTAGTTAGTTGGTTGGTGGGCTTATTAGTCAGTGCGGCGCGTCATGCACAACGTGCGCATGCAGGCTGTGACCACAGTGTAGGTGTTGCCCAATCATTTGCAGCGGCGACGCAGACAATGACAACAACTGGCAGCTCGGTTTGCATGCCGTATATATATATATATATATATATATATATATATATATATATGAAGGATGTTGACACACTCCCAAGAGCGCCACAGATGCAATATATATATATATATATATATATATATATATGTATTGTCCACCCCCAGAAATTGTCCAACAAACTTTGGGGTCTAGTACAATTCAGTAAAGAAATATTTTTCCAATGGAACACGAGAGCGGAAATGTCTTTTTTTGGAGTGAAAGTGAAATTACTAAAAGTGGTTGTATCAAGCTTTTTATCCTGACATATCTTTATTAAATCTGCGACTGCGAGAGCCCCAATCATTTTATCGACAAATCAATTAAACCTGCGTGTTTGGAGGAAAATGTTGCATCTGTTGAATTGCATTCTAATCATCATCATCATCAGTTGTTTTATTGGTATGTTCTTTTAGAGGCAATCTGTCACAATTTATATCGAAGTCATATTTCATTTTAAAATACTTATCGTTGTAGCACCTGCATCTATGAAGTGTAACCACAATATTATACACATAGACACAAACCAATATTATACAAGTTTTTTGTCGCTGTATACCCATATTCGCATGTGATCTTCATCTTGTACAATGTCAACAATTTACATATATAAACACTAAGAAAATTTGTTTTCTGCGTTCAGTTCCATGGTCAAACGTCTTTTAAAAACGCCAATCCGCTCTGTATTTCAGAGGTCCCGCAATAGTAGACCTAATTTACTTTTTGCTTTTTGCGTTAGTTACTGCAAATATTGCTCTGGTATTTATTGTTGTTGCTGTTGAACTTATGATTTTCTATTACACTTATGCTGATCCTGGTATTTCCTCGATATTGTTGTTATTTTTATTTGTATTGTTGTTATTTTTCCTCATTTTCTTGTTTTTAGTATCTTGTTATTTTTTTGTTTGCTACATGTTGTTGCTGTGTATTTATATTTGTTGTTGTTGTTGTTGTTGTTGCTGTTGTTGTTTTGTTTTTTCTTTTTCTTCTTCTTCTTCCTTGTTTATATGCTGTTTTTTTCATGTTATTTGCTATGGCTCTTCTTTTTTATTATGTGTTATTGCTATATCTTGGCCAGGTTGTATTATTGTTCATATTATCTTGTTATTGTTGATGTTCCTAGTTTCGTCGCTCTTTATAGAGTTGTTCTGTCTGCACGTGATTGTTCTCAATGCTATTATTCTTGTTGTTGTTATTTTTCTTGTCGGTGTTTGCGCTAGCGTTTTCCTACTTCTATATTGTTATCATTGTCTCTGTTGTATTTTTTGCTCTTCTTGTGTTCGTTATTTTTGTTCTCACTAGTGCCTATTTTGTTATTATTATTGTCAGTTTTCCCTCATGTTATTGTTGTTGTCTGTCCTCTTGTTGGTATTCTAGTTCTTGTTCTAGCCGATATTCTAATTACGGCTCTTGCTGTTATTCTAATTCTCGTTGCTGTTGTTGTTCATGATGTTCTTGTGTTTTTCTGTTGTTCTGTCACTAAACCGAGCCCTCCTATTACCTATACTACTGTGTTGTTGTTGTTGTTGTTGTTGCTGCTGCTGCTGCTGCTTTCGTTAACGCGTTAGTTGCGATGAGTTCGGTGTACTTGCGGGCACGCGGTATCGTTGATGACCGTCTGTAGGCTAGGCTCACACCAAAAAAAAGCCAATGTATCCCGACGGCTCCTATCAGCTCGCCGCAGGCTAGATGTGCGGGCTTCCGACCGCGAAACCCACAAAGACGCAAATGGACATGTCGTCAAGTGCCATATCCGCCACGCCATATAATATGCCGGGGACAGGGATAAGCGGACCGGGGAGAAAGTCCCAATGAGCACCGACAAAGGCCAGCTTGAGCTGCCAAGAAAACGGTGCCGAGTTGTCTTCTCCTGCTCCCTGTTGGTAAACAAAAAAAACTGCCTCTACAATGCTCCAAAACAGGCGACAGTTCTAGCTATTTTTTACTCGCGTTGTTTTCGGTTCGTATTGCTTTAGTTATTCTCATTAGAGTTTTTTTTATTGTTGGAGTTCTTTATTAGTTTTTGCTTTTTGTGTTCTGCTTTTTTAAGCCTGGTTGTTCCGAGTACAACACACAACAACAACAATAACAAGAACGGCCGCTTGATCTTAGAGCTTAATCTGCAGTCGGCTTTTTTCGTCGAATTTTCTTTGAGCGATGCTCATTTAGAATAGATGATAAACCATATCGCTGAGAGTCAGCGGCCATGCTGCCACAAGGACTGTTGGGGAAACCCTAGATATCTTAACATGTCCGGCCCTCGGTGCATTGAAGATATACCTCAGGTTAAGTGCCAAACCCGTAGGGGACGGAGGATAGTCTAGAATTAAAAACAACCTCCTTAGAAAACGGTTTTTAATTCTAGTCGGCTTTTTGCGGCGCCGTCTGTTCGCCTCTTCCTGAAGAGTGAATTGTTTCATTTGATTGCTTCGTTTGTATACAACAGAAGATGCTCACGAGATTTGTCCTTAATACGAGGGATAAAGTAACCGCGGCAATGAAAAAGAAAACAGTACAGAAGAATGATATTGTCGCGGCTACGCCATTAAGGTCTTAGTAGCAACACGTACACACGTAATGAAAGTGCAACAATATTTGTGTTGTTGTTGTTCTTGCTTATGTTGTTTGCTTCACATTATGGCCTGTTCTTTTTGTTATTACTGTCCTCTTTGTGTTCGCGTTTTTTTTTTAGTTTTCATGTTGTTGTCGTTATTGGCGTTGCTGTCATTTTGTCGTTATTGCTATTTTGTTGCTGTTTTTAATGTTTTTGTTGTTGCTTTTCCTGTCAGTAATGTGTTTGGTTCGGATCTTGTGTTTGTTCCTACTTTTCATCTTAGAGTGGTCTTTGTTAGTGCGCTTATTGTTCATGTTCTGTTGTTATCGTTCGTATCATGTTTGTTTGGATTGCTTTTATTTTTGTTAGTTGTTGTTGTTGTTGTTAATTGTTTTTATTGCCTTGGTTGTTGTTGATCGTTTTATACTTTTATCAATATTATTTTGGTCTTAATGTGGTCGTTTTAGTTTTCTCGTTATTTTGCTCGTGCTGTTAAAGTTTATTTTCTACATCAATTATACTATTTGAAGTGATGGTGTCATATTTTTGGAGACTAGCAAACATCTTGGAATCATTTTTATCAAACAGATTAGACATATTATCACATTCGATATCACAAGGGTCCACTTTATATTTTTAAGCGTCAGATAAATTTGCAATGAATATTTGAAAGCAGATTTCGATTGATTTGATTAATGTCATATTACATGCCGGACATGCATACAAAATCATCGGTACCGCATATTGCTTAGATGTGGTACTGATGATTATCTTCGATGCAGTTCAGCACTAGGTGTAACAAAACTTCTCATTGACAAATATGTTTTTGATGCTTGAGATATAACATCTACAATATGAGCGGTGTTCAGCAATCATGTGGATGCCAATACACTAAGATCTGTATCAGTGAAACTGTCTAAAGCTTCTCGCCAATTGAGTATAAGCATAATTAATGTTGCCTTCGAAAGCAGTGAAGCACGACACGGTAACGTACTGAAAACTCTTAAGGTCAAGGATGTCAGACGAATAAACAAGCCAGGATTTTCTGGAAAGCTTCTCTATGTCATCAATCATACTTTCGTGCTTACATAGCGACAGTATTGAGCAACTCTATATACAACGCAAGCACTAAGAGCATCGGAATGGTTCCCTGAGGACAATACAGAAGTCACGCCTGCCGGCGAAGAAGAAGGCTGTTATTAACGCCAACACGAAGCATACGGGCATCCAGACAGATGGTGATCCATTTACTAGGTTTATCGCCCACGCCTCCTTTAGCAGCAGCTAGAGCAATTCTCTACGCGTATCGGATTCAAATGCAGATTTAAAGTAAAAGAAAACGCATCCAATAGTGTATTGTCGTTACTCATTATCGCTTAATCGTTTTATATTTGCAAGAGCTATTGTGCAGTCGGGAGTTCCGTCTGATAAGCCAATTGTTTCTTGTATATAGGGCTCTCCTGGTTGACGTCGCTTCCGTAATGGTGCTTTTAATGATTTTTCACAGTACATACGTCAACGAGACTGGCCTCTGTATATATATATATGTATATATATATATATATATATATACAGGGTATTGCACGAATATTTGATCAACGATAGATGGAATTGTAGAGCTCGTTAAGGCAAATAATTTTTTCCAATGGAACATGGTCTCTAAGAGGCCCTGTTTCGGAATGAGAGTTAAGTTACTACAATTTGTGGCATTGGTGTTTTTGCCCGACATAGGAGCATAGAATGTGCTGTTGCGAGACAACCAATAAGAAAATTCTGCTTCTTTCGAAGAACTCATAAGGCCGGTCCGAAGATGCTACATGGTCGCTTAGAAGAGAATTCGCCAAAATGAAGTTATTTTATTAACCTTCACGCCCAATACCTCAAAATCATTACCTTACGACCACTTACGCTCTAAACTAACATATTCAGGCAACTGCGCATTTCATGACGATCATTTTGGTACCAAACGTATGGCAATGCGAGCTGTGGTTGCGGAGTAATTACGATTTTTTGGTGGGATGTCCAGATTAAGTGCATGTAAAATGACTGTGTGGCGACGTTCACTACCGCCGGCGTGCCGCGCGACAGCCGCAGCGCGTCATTTTACATGCACTTAATCTGGACATCCCACCAAAAAATCCTTAACGAGCTCTACAATTCCATATATCGTTGATCAAATATTCCTGTAATACCCTGTATATTAAATATGTATATACAGGGTGTTCCTATTTGTGTGGCCAAAACGCTAGGGTATGGTCAAACTCGGTGAGAAAATCATTTTTGCCAATGGGTGGAAGCCGGGAAAACGTTTTGTTTAGGAGTGAGGATGAAATTTATAAAAGCAGTTATTCAGCCTTTTTTCTTCTACATAGTTGTGCAAAATCTACGTTTGCGAGAGAACCAGTCAACGCACAAAGGAACCGATCATACCGGTGTGTTTGGCGGAAAATTCTGCACAATAAAGTATACATTACTAGCTTGCGTAGCAAAAAGCGAATAGCCAGATTAAGGAAAGTCATAAAAAGTCGAAATGTTACGTTAACGCTTTTTTGTGCAACATCGTAATTTTTTCCATTACGACCAAAAATGCACGTCCAAAAGACTACTCTCAGGCAATAGCAGATTTAATGCCCATAATTTTCGTATCAAGGTGATGGTGCTGCGTTACGTAGTTGTCAAGTCACTAAGCTTTTTCGACAGTCATAGTTGTTATGTTTTACGTGCAAGTTTCACGTTCAGAACCGTAAAAATTTGCCAAGACGTTTCCGCCCCCTCCTTCCACTAGGAAAATTTATTCTCTTGTTGAGTTCTACTACCAAACCTTAAAATATGTACCTAACTTTCTCATACGCCCTATGGAAATATGCATGCCTTCGCTTTTGATATGGCTATCGAAAAAGCTTAGTTACTTGGCAACTACGTAACGCAGCACCATCACTTTGGTACAAATGCAGTGGGCATTAAATTTGCTATTGCCTGAGAGTAGTCTTTTGGACGTGCATTTTTGGTCGTAATGGAAAAAATTACGATGTTGCACAAAAAAGCGTTAACGTAACATTTCGACTTTTTATGACTTTCCTTAATCTGGCTATTCGCTTTTTGCTACGCAAGCTAGTAATGTATACTTTATTGTGCAGAATTCCGCCAAACACGCCGGTATGATCGGTTCCTTTGTGCGTTGACTGGTTCTCCCGCAAACGTAGATTTTGCACAACTATGTAGAAGAAAAAAGGCTAACTAACTGCTTTTATAAATTTCATCCTCACTCCTAAACAAAACGTTTTCCCGGCTTCCACCCATTGGCAAAAAATGATTTTCTCACCGAGTTTGACCATACCCTAGCGTTTTGGCCACACAAATAGGAACACCCTGTATATGATTGTTTCATAATTAATGAGTACAATTTTTACATGAGGCTTTATAATAGTTTGGTTGTACCTAAGATTATCTATTGCTGTGAGGTTTGGCGGCCTTATTTAAATAAACACATTGAAGCAATGGAAAGTGTACAGAGGAGATTCCTTCGTCGTGTCTCGTTAAGGTGTAACATTGCCCGAAATTCTATTGTGATAAGCCCTATTCGGGAACTTCAGTCCAGAGCGGATTATCGCATGTTCAATCGTATCATAAACTCATCAAATAAGTCAAACTATTTTAGCATTCGGTTAAACAATCTTAGAAGCGGTAACACCATCTCGTCGAAACAAATTGCCAAGACAGATCGTGTAAATAACATGCTTTCGTGGCGGATGGCGAGGGCACTGACAACTTGAAACGCTAACAGTGCAAATGTCGCCACACAAGTAAACTGACTATTGTATGTATCTAGGTAACGGTTTGCAAAATAAAACATTGTCCCCCCCCCCCCCTTTGACAAAATAAAGGTGCATTTGAATTGAAAGAATTGAATATGTGAACGCTACATGGTCATAGATTTATGATCTGGACCTATTAAACGTGAAAGCTTCTCAAGGATCATGAGTCCTGTTGTATGGTAGGAATATTTGCAGAACCTGTCTCGGATGTGAAAATAGCTGCCGCACAAAGTCAAGCTGTTTTAATAGCAAGTTAATGTGACTAGGTGAATCACCTCAAGAAATCTAAGATAGCACTGCTACCACTGACGGTGATGGTCAAAAAGGTCGATTGAATTTTTGTGGGTTTACTGAGTCCTACACTACCGTGGCTCCACAAAGATGCTAGGTGTGCAGCATGCATTCTACCAATTCATTCTTATATATATATAAATGTATATATATATATTTTTGTCCTTTTTTTTAAACAATTTGTTGGTAAAATGCACACCCGGCATTTTTGTTAAGTCACGGTAGTGTAGCACCCACAAACCCACAAAATATAATCGTTTATTCAATATATAAAATAAAAATGAGGTTTATATATATATATATATATATATTATATATATATATATATATACATATATATGTATATGTATATATACACATTAATATGTGTATATATTAATTAGTAGTAAAGAAAATTATTCCAAAAACGGCGTGTTATCCAGGGCGTTGGGAAAAGAGTACGAGTATTATCTAACAAGCAATTTAGGATTATATTTAGAGGGGACAGACTCCCAGCGGGTTGGCGCAAGGGAAAAGTTTCTCTTCCTCCCAAGGAAGGGGTATTTTAAGACACTTTACGAAATTGGAGATCAATCAAAATTACACCTATAACGTATCGAATATTTATGCTGGAATTTAGGTGGAGAAAGAGTGCTCTAGAGACAAATGGGAATTAGGAGAATGGCAGTACGGAGTTAGGGAAGGGTATCACCTAGATTATTATTTATTGTTTTTAAAAAGGGTGTATATATATGTTTTTTTAAGGATGTATATATAAAGACTGCTGATTTGCTGACGACATGGTTGGGTTAGGGCGGGCACTAGCGAAGTCCAACAAATGTTGAATGCATGTGGGAAAGCAACGGAGGAACTGGACATGGTGTTTAATAAAATAAAAGAGAGCAATTCTAGTATTTAATGTGGTCAGAGGAGGGAAGGATGCATGTATTGCAAGAGAAGGAATTGGATTATCTAATTCAGTACAAGTATCTTAGCGTGACAATGGTCCTAGCTTTGAGACTAAATGTTAGAAAAAAACAGGTCGAAATTACAAAGATTGTACCAATGAAAAGAAAAATACTCAGTGGGTATTGAAGGATACATTGATGATATGGATGCGTAGGCAATACATATGCTGCTGCTCTAAGCGCCCCTGATATAAAATATTTCGTATTTAGGTATACGTGTCAAGCGAATAATTATATATATATATATATATATATATGATTCTTCGCTTGACACGTATATATATATATATATATATATATATATTCTTATTTAAGTAAGGGTGATTTTTAGTAATTTTTATTTAGGGGTAATGAAACTTGTTCAAAGAATAATTTTTCCAAATGGAAAAGAGGGCCCAAAATGTCTTGTTTAGGACTAGTGTTTATATGTGGGTGGTCGGACATCACTTTACAAAAAGCTCCATTTCCGGTGAACGAGTTGCTCAATGGAGAAACCAGACATATCGTCGTGTATGTCTGGCCTCTCTATGGCATATAAAATTCTGCTATGCCGCTACGTCAACGGCTTGTTTACGGTCCGTATATGGCGGCCCCTAACGTCTCTCCTCTGTTAACACGGGATCCTAGTTGGGAGTTTGAAATCGGAAACCGTAATAATATCACAAACTGAGCCACTATCAATATGGTATTAAACTGATTGAAACCGTCTATTGTATGCACATGTACAAAAGGTTATGTACCAGGACCCTCATTTTGCTAACCGTTCTCAATGCGACTACTTGCCTTCTGGCAGCCGGCATGAGTATCTTTCAGGGTTTAGTAGAGTTAAATGTTTAGCAGGGTTTGTTATTTAGACATGATGAATAGCGCAAATGCGTAGCTTCGAGAAAAAAACTAAGGAAGAAGCTAGTACGCTTGGATATCTCAATGAATCGGCAGACAGAGGTAATGGCGGAAAAACCGCCAGATTAATTGGTAATGTATAATTCGGATATTTTTGCTTGTCTTCTAGAGCACCTAATTAAGTTACGTTGAAAAAAAATCTGATATTTTAAAACTGCACATTTCACACTCCTGAACAAGTGTATTGACCTAATGCTCAATAAACTACGGTCGATTTAACTTACTAACTTTATTAGCAAAATATTCGAGAAAGTACTTAATACTCAGATTACAAAATTGATTAAGGGAAACTAAGATATCAAGAGTGGACAATGTGGATTTAGACAGGGAAGATGCGACCTAGGGGGCTGGGTTAAGGTTACGGAATATTTGTGCTCACAAATAAAAAAAAACACTTTTCAGCTGTGATATCCCTTTATTTAAAGAAAACGTTTGATACTGTAAATCGACAAAAAAACGAATTAATGAATTAACCACGCTTAGGCCTCGAGAATCGAGTTTGTGACGTTTGATAGGAAAGTTAATTCGTATCTTATTATCATGAATAAAAAATTTAAACTAAATGTTGACTATAGTAGAATATTGTAGTAGAGGAAAATTGAATGTGGGTATAGAAAATTGAATGTGTGGTTCTAACAGGAATCAAAGCTCTTTTGTTTTGTGAAGGAGAGTGCACTTCCGCCGCTGCGAGGTAGGGAATCCCATTCCCACCTCGAGCCTTGTGGGACTCGATCCCAGCAGATGAATGCTACGCCGCTAAAAACCCCATACCCAAACTTCCCCCTAAACTTCACTCTCTGACGACCCGGATCTCTACCGAACAGTACTATGAACCAGAAGTGGCGAGTGCAAACCGTTTGACTCAAAGTTGCGCCTTGTTTAGCCGAGTCGGCCTCGAAACGGTTTTGCCTCTCTTCACTATTCTGTGCTTTTCTTGTTTTACTCCTGTGCTACTTCTGTTTTTACTTCTTATGCCTTAGCCGACCGCAGGGTATTCTTTTATACCTTTACGCGGAGGCTATTTTTACTTAGAGGCGACAGCAACTCTGGCACTAGACCGTCTCTCGCGAATCTGTGCAGCTGCGACGATTCTGGTCTCTCCCGTGCCCGGTGGTTAAGGAGTCTGTGTTCTGGGATGCCTTCTAGGGATGTCACGCAGGAAAGGCACGTGTCTTATGAGGCCTTTTCTATGCTGTGCAGGTCTGATTGAAAGTTACTATGCCCCATGAGAACCATTATTAGGTAAGATTGTAAGTTCTCTCCTGGCCCTTCTATTTATGCCTGTACGCCTCGAAACAGCTAGCTTAAACTTTTTTCTGAGAGACCCAGAGGGAATGGCGTCCCACTTGCCCGTCACGAACGTGGCCAGCGTAACCACAACGTAGGGCCTTTTTCACCAACTTGACGGTTTGCGACCCTGCGACCTGCATGTGTAACGGTCGGGCTTACTAACTAGTAAGGAGGATGATCACGTTTTTTCTGGGGCTGGGAATACCAGCCCAATGCGGGGATTGCCATGCAGTCCAAAACTTGGTCCAACTTTATCCCACCTATATATGAACTATATGCATGAAGTTTGTACTGGTATAAAAATCATGCAGTTTGCTGATGACACTAGCGCGCTGGTTTCTCATAACCCTCGAGAGATCTTCAAGGTCAAACATACAGATACCAAACAAGACATTTTTGGCCTAAATAACAAAAAAAAACAAAATACTATGTCACGGCTCAACTACACCGAATGTTGCATCTAATATTTCGTTGGACATCAAGTTGGGTCAACGATGGTTATCTTCATTTATTATCCTATTCATTAGCCTCATCAGAAATAATTCCGCTAGCAGACTACAATTGCTCTTATACTGGCAAGGCGTTAGTTCTAAATATTTAAGTGTGATATATCGGCAGAATCTTAAAATGAATTTACATGTTGAAGTTCTTTTAGCAAAGCTGCATTTTGGGCATACGACTATACAAGCTAAGAAATGTCGCTCTAACCATTTCGTTTACTCACAATTGAAATATGGTATCCTGTTTTATAGAGATGGTTTTCAGCATACCTCAGTCTTTTTAATTGTAATTTCAAAAAAGTGAGAAAGTGTAACAAGTTATGGCTCGTAATAATATGGATGAAATAACTCTTATACGAAATTGTACTGTAAATACTTTATTACTAATTTTTAAAACATTATTTTATGATATTACAACAACAATTTATATATATATATATATATATACAACGTCAAAGGCCTTCCCCAGTGCGAAAAGTAGTCCCGTGGACGTTAAATCTTGGCTGAGGGTCAGCCCAAAAATGATATAACCCTTCCCAAACTAGGGTCATCTTGGACCTTTCACGTTCATATATATACATATATTTTTTTTATTTAAGAAATGCCCCCTGGCACTCTTAAAATAGTATACACGATTAATATATAATTAATAGGCAGTACTAGCAATATATTTGTTTGTTTAGTTAATAATTGCTGATGCAGTCTTACACGTACAGGCACGCGCGCGTAGTTAGTTGCCCCTTTCTGCTTTGCTATTGCTGAATATGCTTGACATCGTACAGTATGCGTATGTGTATACTCGTCAGATATTTGTGAATAATAAATCTTCCGTCGATAATAGATTATGGTCAGTCTCTTAAAACACGAAATTCTATGGTCAATTATTCATGGATGATAAAATACACATATACATAATTAATTATATATATATATATATATATATATATAATATATATATATATATACTATATATATATGCTTACAATAAGAGAGTCCCGGTGGCACAGTCCCTTAAAAACACGAAATTCTATGATCAATTATTCATGGATGATAAAAATACACGTATACATAATTAATTATATATATATATATATATATATACAACAGCTTACAGTAAGAGAGTCCCGCTGGCACAGGCCGGTCTCCGCTTCGGGCTCCTGCATTTCGTACGAGAAGCCCTCGATAAGAACGGCCTGTCGTTCGTCGGGCGAACGGATGAGCCATTGGCACGTGACGTATGCAGGGTCCGCAGACGGAAAGAAGGTCTGTTTCTCAATCCAGACGGCGCAGCCCCTGAGCCCAACATTTTGGAGCACAGAATGCGAGTGCTGCCGCTAGCAGCCGGGACCGGCGCCTCTGTAGAAACAGCCCGCTAGATTTCCGAACTCTAAAACGCACATGTATTGAATTCTGAGATCTCGAACCATACAGCGAGAGAAAGGCGTTGCCTTATGTGCGAGAGGGTTGTCTTCGGGACAGACATCATTGGAAGACAGGCATAGAGCTTAATAGTTCTGGAAAAACCGGAGTTTTTAACTTTTTTATGTTATTGGAAACTTATTGATAGCAATGTTGCATGCGAGCTTAGAATAACCGGCTAAGTTAAACAGTTGTTGCATACATAAGAGGCTCCAGGAGTGGCGATCCTATTTTTATATGTTGATAGTACACAGAGCCACGGCGATTTACCTTCTTTTTAAAAAAATTCCAGGCGCCTAGGATTATTTTAACCCTTGTACATGGAAAACTAGTGGTCTATATGATCACCGTATATTCAATAATTTTATTATCTATGATGAGTTGTTCTTCTTGTAGAATACCTTTAATTTAGTCGCCATCTTGCCTCCGTGGTGAACGGACGTGTTTGTGACCGCTCCGCTCAAGTCGGCAAATCTGTTCAATTTTCTCCACGCTACGACAAATTGTGTTGTGTTTTTCTCGGTTATAGCGACACTGAGTTTGTAACATAGGAACTTGTGTGTTTTGTGCTTCACTTTTAATCGCCTGTGTTTGCTGTTTCGCTAACTGTTTGTTTTGGCTCAGCCTTCTTTGCTGTTGAATTGTGAATTGTGAAAAATGATCGCTCTTAATTGTGCCATCTGCAACGAATCTACGTCCGTCGATGAGTTCGGATGCTGCTCGCTTGGCTGCGGCACGATCGGACATCCTAAATGTTTCAGCGACTCAGCCGCCAATATGCAGAGTTTGGTGTGCGCGACCTGCAAGCAAAAGCCTCCTGCCGGTAACTATACAACGGTTATTCGGAGAATTGCGGAACTGACCAACATTGTGCTTGGTCAACGTCTTGAAATCTCCTCGATCTTGTCTGAGCTGACTGAGTGCAAGTCTGAACTCAAGGCCACCCGCTCTGAGTTGGCTTTACTACAGTCAGTTCAGGCTAGGCCAACCTTGCCCCGCCCAGTCAAGCCTCTTGGAACGCTTTCGAAATCTGGCGCGGTCAACCGAATTACTTGCAAAGATAGAACCTACGCCGCCGTCGCATCGGAAAATACTGTCATCCCTATTGGGGCAGACGTATCACCGTCAGCAGACGCCGCTACGTTTGTAAACACTCACACTAGAGAGCGCTCCCGCTCGATTAAGCGCAAACGCTCGGAGAGTAATCATCGCACCATTATTATCGGCACAGCGCCTGCAGCCGACAATCCTATCCCCACCGTTGCCCGGAACAACAGGAAGCGCGTTTTCATCTCTCGGATCGCCCCCGGCGTTACTGCCTCGGACGTCCATCGGAATATCGCGCCTAAGCTTAAAGGTTCGCTATCCGTCTGGAAACTGCGATCCAGATACAATACATACTCGTCGTTCTGTCTATTTGTGCAAGACGAGGACGAAATTACAGTGCTTGATCCCCAGTTTTGGGCGTCGGGGGCTGTCATCAAGTCCTTCATTGGTCGTCTGCCTCACGAAAACGTGCTCGAGAAATCTGATGGTGTTGCTGCCACTGTCACTGACAACGACAGTCCCGCCAGCCAACCCTCATCGGAAGCCCCAAACGAGACAACTGCAGAACAAATGATAGACGGTTAAATTGTATTTTCTTAAACACTCGTTCAGCGGCAAAACAAGGCGTCATTGATTCTATTTTCTCTTACAGTGTAGCCAATAATGTTGATCTCATTTTTCTGTGTGAGACCTGGTTCAACCAGTCCATAACGGACGCCGAACTCACTTTCAATAATATGTTTCAATGCTTCCGGCTGGATCGCGGGTCGAGAGGCGGTGGAGTGTGCATTCTAGTCTCTGCTCGTTTAAATGTTATACCTGTATCATGTGATATACCCGGCGAGCATATCGCAGTCGATCTACTAACTCCGCACAACAAGCTTCGCCTCTGCTGTTTTTATGCATCAAATTCCGGTGACAGTATGTGCCGCGCGCAACGAATAAACAAAAGCTGTGACGCAATCAATTTCTACTGCCAATTTGACGGTCCCGTGGTCATTGTTGGTGATTTTAATTTACCTCGAATCGACTGGGCTACTGCGGAAACCACCTCCGCTGATTCAATGGAAGCGGTTTTCGTCAACTGCATCGTTGAGAACAATCTAATTCAGCTTATCAATGGTCCCACGCATCATGCTGGCTCTACTCTCGATCTTTTGCTGACCACTCATCCTGACACTGTCGACAACACCGACATCCGCGACCCAATCATCAGCTCTGATCACAAGCTCATCTCGTTCAGTCTCATAACGGACGTCTCTGAAACAATCAAAATGCTGTGTAATTTCAACTTTCAACAAATGAACATTGAGCTAATGGCCAACCACCTTAACCTCATCGATTGGAGGGTTTTCTTTCTAGACTGCCATGATGCTAACGATATGTACAACAAGTTCATGCGGTGCTGTCGTTTTCTGATCGAAGCCTTTACTCCTCTTGTAGTCGACAAGAAGCTCATGAAACTGCGCTCACACGTAGCCCGCCTCGAGCGAGTAATTTCCTCGCTCCCTGATTCCGCTTCGTCCACTACGTATCATCGGAAACTCATGAAAGCAACAAAGCGTCTCCGCGTCCTGACCGAGATGAGCATAAGCGTCAAGGACAGCCGGTCCCTCTTCCGCTACGCGAACTCGCGCCTCACAAGCAACGAGTCTCCACCAACCCTGGAATCTAACTCACTATCGGCATCGACAGACGAGGAGAAGGTTGAGCTTCTAGCAGCTCATTTCTCATCTTTGTTCAACACGGTGCCAGTGACTTCCGTCTCACCCATGTCGACATCTTATTTTCCTACGAGCTACAGCGACTCACCTATTGATTTTAACGAATATGACATTTACATGCAACTCTTATCTCTGAAACCCAAATGCAGCCATACACCTGATGGCATCCCACCTATATTTTTTAAAAAGCTAGCTATATTTTTAGCGGAGCCATTAAAACTCATCTTCGAACGTTCATACAATGACACCGTAGTCCCAGAAGTTTTCAAACAGAGCATTGTCACACCGATACACAAGAAGGGGCCCAAAAAGCGCGTTGAGAATTATCGCCCTGTGGCTCAGTGTTCCATCGCCTGCACAATTTTTGAAAAGATCTTAGTCAAACACGTAACTAACTATATGACTAGTAGTTCATTGTAGGTAGAATAGAGAAACAGTTTAATCAGGTGGCTATTAATACAGGAGGGGTTTATTTTATCACTATGAGGGGCCAAGGAGTAAGGGATATTGTGGCAGCAACAAAGCAATATATTCAAATGTTCAATAATGTGGAACATAGGCTAGTGTTTCATGGGGGACTGGTAGATGTGTTTCAGGCTCGGGGTATAGAAGGTGCTGTGAATGAGATAAGCACACACATACAAAACCTGATAGAATTTTGCAAACGGAGTAACGTAGTACTGACAGTGTGTTCGCTTCCAATGGTCGTGGATACTAAAGAAGGGCGGGACTATCGGGGTACGTGCAGGGCAGTCAATAGAAAAATAATGCAGTTGGTCAGAGCAGCGAATTACGAATACTTGTCTCTTGAATACATTCAAGACAATCCAAGGACCATGGCCTTTGATGGAGTGCACTACGGGGAGGTAGGTGCGGTACTAGCGGCACGGCCAATTGGCAAAAGAGCGTGCGATTGGCACAAAGTCAGGCCTACTATAATTAAAGTAGTCAATGCCCAAGTAGGATATAGGGCAACAGAGCACGTTAGGGGGATGCAGACGTGGAATCAACAAAATCAGCACAGCGCACCGGAAATGCGAGTCCCAAACACAAATTTTTCCGGCACGCGGTATGGGCATTTAAACGAGGGGCAAACGGTACGCTACAGACACACAGGATGGGACAACAAATACAGGGACATAAGAGAGATGAGGGGACAGCATGGATACAGGGAAGAGTGGGACAACAGGTACAGGGGGAAACGGGACAACGGGAGCTCTTTCTCGAGGGAGGGGGAACACATAGGAGCAGCGGAGATCAAGGGGGCATTGGAAGTGATCAGACGATTGGCCATCAGTGGCATCGAGGGGAGGAGATGAAGGTAGGCCTAAGATGCAAAAGAGGAAGCAGGGCAAAAGGAAAGCCTAGGAGTAATGTTCCTTTTGAGCGGGTTGCCATGCTAAATATGAGAGGGGGGAGGCGAAGAGGAAAGTGGGAAGAATTATATAAATTACTAACAATAAGGTCTGTGGATATCATGATAGTAACGGAAACGCATTTGCGGGAGATGGAAGTGCCGCCGGGTTTAAAGGGATATAATTGGTACGGTACAAATCGGAATATTGGCAGATGCCAGGGCAGGGATGTTGGATACAAGGATACAAAGAGCTAAATATATGGAGGGACAAAGTACAGAATGTCGAGCATGTGGGCTAGGGAATAAGTCAATTGAGCATATTGTTAAAGAATGTACAGCCCTAGGGGGAAGCAGAGATATAGAGCTGTCGGATGCCCTAGCTCTAGGACCAAACGTTAGAAAGGACCTGGTCGATATTACAAAGAAGAGGCTGTCCCAATGGAAAGCAAATCCTCAGTAGGTATGGAAGTGCACATTGATTATTCAGATGCATAGGTAACATATATGCTGCCGCTCTAAGCGCCCCTGATAAACCCCCAAGGGTGACATGTGTATTTAGGTATGCATGCCAAGCGAATAATAAATCAATCAATCAATCAATCAATGACTGTGAATAATTTTTTTGATACTTTCCAACACGGATTTGTACCTCGTCGTTCTACGTGCACGCAACTATTAGAAATGACAAACGATTGGGCCTTGTACATAAATGCCAAAAAAGATTTTCACTGTATATATTTTGACCAGAAGAGTGCCTTTGACACGGTTGATCATAAGCTTCTTATCGACAAGATGAAGACGCTCCAGGTTCATTTACAAACGCGCAAATGGCTTGCCGCGTTTTTACACAATCGGTCGTTCCGAGTCAAATGCGGGGAAGCTCTCAGTGAGCCACGACTGGCTCCGTCCGGCGTCCCACAGGGGAGCTGCGTCTCTCCTTTGCTGTACACAGTGTTTGTTTTAGACATAAAATCTTATATTCCGTCGAGTGTTAAATACCTACTGTACGCCGATGGCCTAAAGATATACGCACCCTTGGACTCTCCCTCAGCGCACACTGCGTTACAGTCTGCTGTCGATGGCATCTGCCGCTGGTGCATTGACAATGGCATGGAGCTATCAGTTTCGAAATGCCTCGTTTTGAAACATGGCTTCTTTAATCTGGAGTATCAGCTTAACGGGACAATTCTGCCCACCGCTAATGTTGCTCGGGATCTCGGTGTATTAATGTCAACAGATCTAACATTTTCTGTACATATAAGAGAGCTAGTCAAAACAACATCTACACTTGTGAACACGCTGTTCCGTTGCTTTATCATCAAGGACCCAAATGTGTATATTCGTCTGTATAAAGCAATTGTGCTATCCAAACTTTTATATTGTTCACCTGTCTGGAGCCCACACTTGTGCAAGCACATAGGCATGCTTGAAGGTATTCAGAGAAGATTTCTAAAAAGGCTCTGTAAAAGATGTGATATTGACCCGAATGCTGTAAACCTTCCGTCGCTCTCGTTTTTACTGAAGAACAACGACACGCGAGCATTATCGCAACTTTCAAGTGCCGATCTTATCAACCGTTTTTTCGACGTGACAATGAATAATCGCAGAAGTCAAATCATGTTTTTACCAAAATGTATTCCAAGACTTGAAACAGTCAATAATATGTTCGCCTGGCATGTAGCCAGAGAATTGTACAACAAGGAGGTTTTGGGGGCGTCCTTGCCCACCTAGCTTTCCTTCTTACCCTTTATTCGGTAAATAAAGGCGTTTTCTATTCTATTCTATTCTATTCTATTCTAAGTGGAATAGCTGACAGAAGAGCGAAGATACCTCGCTAAGATGATAGACCAACAAACCCCTTTGTCCTTTAGGAATAATGCAAGAGAGGCTAGTCTTCCACGATTATAGCTTGGAACTGTTATGGCACTTGTAGTCATTACGCGGAAATGAGCATCTAATATATCATGTCAGATAGAACGCGCCATTTTGCACGCAGCCATTTATGAGGTTTTTTTAGCTTCAAGGACCAGCTTGCATTGTTTTTCTTTGCCATGCTCCTTAATGGCGATCTTCACAACTATTTGATATGGCAATTACGGCTCTCTGTTATGTAAAAAGACATGATCTCAAAACGGAAATTCGCTAGGATGTATACTTGGATCATCTGATATTTGCAAGAAGCGCACTGCTAATTGTACCATGGTGCGTACCCCTGATTTGTTTTGGCCGACCACTACCCGTAATGACTCTTCGAGTGCTGGTGGCCTAACACTGGGAGTATGCTTTGTGAAGTAACGTTTAGACGGGCAACTTAGACGAGGCCACACGCAATATGTAGATTGCGGCTAAACTGATTTTCCCACTGCAGCGGGTAGGTGCCACCTCGCACCAAACGCTAAAGTAGTTTCTTATATCCACTTGTATCTAACATTAATACGGGGTTCTGCCCGTATTAACATACGCAAAAGAGTCGAAATATGGGTAAATACTGTTGAAGATTTTGAAACTATCAAGCGGCTAAAAACACTGGGAGGGACACCGGTAAAGCCTTGTTTGAAGGATAGCGGAAACATTTGGGGCAGAGTATCGGGCGTACATCCACAAACAAGTGACGACGAAGTGGCGGGGTACTTCATGATCAAGGTGTGGCAGAGGTGCGAAGAGTTCAATACAACGCCATAATAAAAAAGCCGGATGGAACTGTGGAAACAGTCAAACGTAACACATGGAAACTGGATATCAAGTTCAGTGGGGAAGTCAAGAGCCACATTGAATTCTGCGGGGAAATCCTGTCGGTAACATTGAGATCGTCGACTATGCAATGCCTAATATGTCTCAAATATGATCATAAGGCGGCTGCATGCACTAGTAAAACTGGAAAGCTATGCAAACGCTGTGGTAAAACAGGTTATTTAATAGCAGAGTGCACAAATAATAAACCTCGCTGTGTGAACTGCCACATGGACCACCCATCAGGAAGTTCCCAGTGTTCTGTCTTTCAAGCGCGGAGCAAAGCCCAGCAAACACGACACGCTCAAGCTATTGAGCGGCAGATGACAATGCCAATGAAAATTGTCGAGGTACGTCCTCCGCCTAACAATGACCAAACTTCCGGTACACCAACCTGGGCGAGTGTAGTAAAAAGACAGTTGGTACAAGTACTTCCAGAAGGGGAAGAGCGAGTAGTCTGCAATATGCCACCTGTTCCAGCGCCCAGGAAGAAGAACCAATCACGGACAAATATTGTGTCACCCGCAACTTCAAAACAGACACCTCCCTCGTCTGAAGAAATTAGACTTGGTGTGACAACACTACGGACCTTCTGGTCTGGCATAAAATTCTTCGTAAAACCCTGGTTAGATGAACATCCAGATGTGGCTCGTCTAGTAGAATTACTGGGAGGGGGAGACAAAATTGAAAGTCTCCTCCAGTTTCTTGCCAAACAAAAACACAATGTCTAGACCATGTCTAATACACTGGAATTGTGGCTGGAGTCACAAGAAGAATGTTCCAGTTATAAAAGAAATGTGCACGAGTGGCATTAAAGTAATATGTTTAAACGAAGGCAATTTTCCTAAAAATTTCGGAATCTCTAGTTTTGTGACGTATGTTGACACAGATTGTCAATCAACCGGCACACCCTCACTGGCTACAATTCTCGTTGACGCGAATGTAAAGCAGTGTGAACTGTCGCTCCAATCGGTAGACGGGTCTCGCATGTGCGGGGTATCTGTCAAACTGCACGACATCACCATGAACATAGTTTCGGTTTACCTCTCACCGAACAAAGCCATCAATATGACTCAATTAATGGATGTGTTGTGCCAGCATGCGCCACTCATCTTGGCAGGCGACTTCAATGCAAAGCACCCTGCATGGGGCAGTGCGAATGTAACCAAACGCGGGGAAGATCTGTTTAACAATCTTGAAACCAAAAACTACACCATTATGAATGATGGCAGCCTAACGTTTTTGCGACAGTACAGCTCTGGTTTTGTGGAGTCTCATCTTGATGTCGTCGCAGTGAGCAATGAGTTAACAAATTACTTCACTATGGAAATTGAAGACAGCGCCACCTTCTCAGATCATGCTCGGTGCTACCTGTACTTGAAAGCAGATAATGGCAAAAAGTGGAGATGGACTTGCATCACTGACTGGAGGAGATATAAAGAATATGTTAGAGAACGCCTATCTGCCGGAAACGAAGTTGGTACTGCCATCAGAGAATCCCACAAGATGGCTACCAAGCGAGTCAGGGTTCCTCTATATCTACCCCCACCGGACATCAAACTTGCTGGCCTACTGCAGGAGGTAAAGCGTCTAAAGAGGAGATTTAAGAAACATGGCTGGCTGTCCGATTACTCGATGTTGGCATTAGTGATGAAAGAGATAAATTCATACCCTGCTGACTTGCGGAAAAGACTTGAAGAGAAGTTCATCAAACAGCTAAGCGTCAACACAGGGTTGGGAGAGGCAAGGAGTTGGATTAAGTCAACGGCCGAAACCCAACCAAAATGTCCGCTGTTTGCAGTCTGTCGATCAACGGGAAAGTCATTGCAAATTATACTCAATGATATGCTTGACGGGGCAATAAAAACAGCGGCCACGCCCGACACAGGAGAAACTCCAGGTAGTGTCACTGAACCGCCTGCACAGCGCACATGCGATAAAAACGCTACTGATACTAATTGCGATTTCCCAAGGTGGGAGCTAGATCTGGCATTGGCCACTGCCAACGCAAAAAGTGCCCTGGGCCCCGATGGCATCAGCAACAAGCAACTGAGGTCACTGGACAATACCGGGAGAGACCTTCTTCTTCGTGATCTTAATGCTATCCTCAAAAGAGGAGAATTTCCAACTGAGTGGAAAACTGGGGAAGGGGTACCAATTCTGAAACAAGGTAGACCGCGATCACAATTAGGCTCATATAAGGTGATAGTCAAAACGTCTCATGTCGGAAAGCTTTTGGAACGCATGATTCTCCGCCGCTTGCTTACATTATTACAGAATAAAGGAACATTAACGGATAATATGTCTGCCTATAGGCCACTACGATCGGCCCAAGATAATATTCTGGATCTAGCTACTGATATCGAAGAAGCCAGAGGGGATCATGTCATGGCCGTGTTCTTCGACGTCGAACGAGCCTATAACAACCTTGATCACACTGCCGTTGTCACTAATTTGATAAAAGCAGGATTGAAACCTAGTAGCGCTATCTTCAAATTGATTGTGACTTTCCTGAAAGATCGTAGCATGTCAATCCGGTGCAAGGGAACACACACGGAGGTAAAGACTCTGGGTAATGTCGGCCTTCCTCAGGGAGGAGTACTTTCTTCAGTACTGTTTGTCATGACACTAGCTGGGCTGGCTGATGTCATACCGGAGCATTTTAAGTTGTGTCAATACTCTGACGATGGTGCACTTTGGATTCGCCTCAAGGGTCGCACGATTAATCCAATCGCAGTGATGGAACTGCAACTGACCTTAAGAAAAATCGTATCGTCCTTAGGAGCTCTGGGACTCTCCATTGAGCCTTGTAAAACCAAGAGCATGGTATTCAATGTGAAAAGAGGACAGAAGCTTCTGCTGAGATTGGACAATCGACAGATTGAGCAAGTGAGCCAGGTGAGATTTCTGGGAGTGACATTTCAAGAAAACTGCAAATGGAACAGAGAACTCGACATCATCAAGAAAAAGGGCGAGCGAGTGGCGAATATGCTGAAAAACGCTTGTGGATTCTTGGGGAATCAAACCAGATACGGCGATGAAACTGGCAGTCGCACTGTTAGAATCAAAGATTAACTATTCCCTTGGCGCAATGTCTCGATTAACAAAAAAGGACTATGGAGTTATAGACTCTGCTGTTGCTCAGTGTGGTAGAATAGCATTAGGACTTCTCTCTATGACATGTACTAAAGTTGTGTTGTCAGAGTGCGGTATTATGCGGTATTATTAAGTATATTTGAGAAAAGGGTGAATACCATGGCCTCCAGGCTACTACGGGACTCAGACTCGTTTTGAGAACCTCTGCTGGTACCGGGGCCTCATGTATTTGACGTCTCGACAGTCAAAGACTTATCGACTCGGCTGTCAATAGAAGGTATATCATCGAAAAAGAGCCAACACGAGAGTGAACTACGAGCTGTGAGTGAGGTCCATTTGGGCAACATACCAGTGGATAGCGCACAGATATACTTCACGGACGGATCGGTGGATGGAGCTGCGGGAGGAGCAGATGTTTTCCGAATCAACGACAACATGGAGATCAGCAAGCATATCGTCAACTGCAGCAGTTCAACTTCGACCGAGCTGGTAGCAATATCTGAAGCATTGCTGCAGGAACTGAAGGAGCCATCAAATAAAAGGGTCGTGATCGTCAGTGACTCGCGTGGCGCCATCTCGAGCATTCGGGCTGCAGATCCGTCAGGACCCGCCTCATCTCTAGTGGAATCTATCATCAAGGTGATAAGTTATCTAGGCCAACCTGTGGAGCTACAGTGGGCACCCTCCCATGTAGGCATTTACGGAAACGAGGTGGCTGATGCACTCGCGAAACGAGGTCTGCTTGCAAACAAAGGAGAAGTAGCAATATCCCTTGGTAAAACTGTGTTAAAGGCTAGGAAAGAAGCCCTAGATAAGCACTATGAGACTTGGAGGAGGCAGGGAACTACAACTAAAAGAGACACGATGCAGATTGCACCACGGCGAAAAAGCTTGATGATGATGCCCTGTTCCAGAAGAGATGCGGTTACTATTCACAGGCTACGTTGCGCTAAAGGGATGACGCAGAGCACCAGGTTCCACATTAAAGTTGCGCAAAGCCTTCTATGTGATGTATGTTTGGTACACGATGATGTATTGCATGTCCTAGATAAATGTAAAAAATACGATACTGAGCGGAAAGTATGGGAGAACGCTGTAGCTGCTGATCAAGTCGATGCAAGCCAACTTACTATTCGTATGAAAGACCAATATATAGAGGAACTCTTACAATTTGTTAGAAATGCTGAATTAATTGTTTAAATGAATGATATATAGCTGCTCTGAGTAGGGCTGACAGGCAGTCAAATGTGACGTGCTCTGGGTTTCTGAGATGAAACCCTCAATTGTAATTACTGTTACAATAAACTCTAATTTAAAAAAAATCTAACATTACACGGGCTATTGTAGATTATCCCTAAATAGTAACACTGTTCTTAAGCATATTGGCTTGCCAAACAAGCTACAAGTCCGGCGCAGCATTATAGCATAGTATTCATTTCTCCAGCAGTATTACTGTTACTTAAGAGACTAGAATTGCTATTGCTATCATGCTAATGGCGTTTTCTGTGAGAACCACGCAATTATCTTCTTTGTAGTAGGTTTTGCGTCAGAGAGCTTGCTATTATACAACACAGCAACTTCTCAACTTGCTCTACCGGGTCGCTCTGTCTGTACACCTAGATATACACCAACTAGGGACGACCGTGGGTTCGGTGGCCTATGTCTCAGTGAGGACAAAAAGTGCATCGAGCAAGGAGGCTTCAGGTGAGTTTCGCAAGGTTTTTCTAAGGGGAGCTGTTCTAGCGGCTTTACTCGACTCAATAGTCATCCCTTCTCCGATGACTCTAGAGAAGAGAAAAGGAAGCCCATTTTCAAATGCATTGGTTACCGCTATTTAGATCGCTTTTATGACACAGAGAACAATCTTGTCTAGCAAACATTTACAAATTCTGCCCCGATGTTCATTGAAAGCAACTCTGCTTTGCCTTTTATTGCATGCTATGTCCCTGGGCCAACTAGTATAATATGACAGTCAGGACGTTCCTTGAATTCTTAAAGTAAATTCAGATGATATAATGTACTTCTTGTGTACGGCGTTACCTTAGTCAATGATGTATACACCATTTTTGCACATAACGTTAGCAGAGTGCTCTACTAGTGAAGCTTTGTCGTATCAGAAGTGCTAAAAAGTGGTCAACCAAGGGTTTTGGTTCCCTCCAAACATTCAATGTTTTCCTTCCACCTTCTGACGATTTTAAACGTAAACGGAGTAAATTATCATATGGCGGAGCAAGGTCAGAACTAAAAGCTGGATGGGGTAATGTCCGACAAGAAATCTTGCAGCAGATCGCCACATCCGTATGCGGCTGACGTTGCCACGCTAGAATACGACGCAGATACGCGTGTGTCAAGCCGCTTTCGTCTAGTGACGGGAAGCGGTTCGTCTTCTTACCATTCGGCTCCCGCAAGCATCCCCATTTTCTTACTGCTGTTGCCGCTGTTGCTGTTTGCAGAAAGAGGGGTAGATAGAGAGAGAATAACACTAGGATCTGAACATAGGAGAATGGCTGGCTGGGCTTATTCCTTCGGTCGTTCGTTCGTTTGTTGGTTGGTTTGCTTGCCCTTCGCTGCAGGCTGACCACAAGAGTTGCCGCCACAAGGGCCGCTACAAGGGCTCTCTGCTTCTGTGGCGGCTGCTGCTCCCGCTGCCGCTACTACAACAACTACTACTACTAATACTACTACCAATATAGGAAGATAGGTTCGCTGTGTTGTCGTTGGTCGGTCGAAGTGATTTGACAACACCACCCGACCCGAGCTGGGGCTGGGGCACGGCCGCCCTTCGGGTCGGGACAAGAGTGCGAGTGGTAGAGGGCATAGGGCTAAGGGGAGCTGGGAGGTTTATTCAGTGCGGCGCGTGGTTACGCGCGTGGGAGGAAACCGTCCTTCGTCGAAGACCGCACGCCCTCGTCGTCCTGTCGTTATTGCTGGCCATCGAGCGGAAGATGATGGCGGTTCTGCTTCTGCTTCTCACGCTTGATCCTCTTCGACGACGTTTCTGCTTCTTTTCTCTTCCTCTTCTCTCTCTGCGTTCTCCTCGTGTGCGTGTTGCAAACCACCAACCAACGCAGATCAGCACCAGTGCAATAGCATCAGAATCATAGGCAATAGCATAGAGGGCTGTACAAGTTGCTGCAGCAACAACAACAACAACAACAACAATAACAACAACCGTGACTGCAACATACCAGAAGTGTCAGCTCTGGCAGCGGCCCGAGGGGGTTCGGTGCCCCCGCTAACCTTCCACAACGCAAACATCGCGGCGGGAGCGGCAGCGGTAGCCTTCGCAGTCGGTCAACACAGAGGAGGAGAAAGAGGATTGAAGGCAGCAATCGAAAAGCTCGAGGGGCGTGCTGTATATGATGATGATGATGATGATAGTGATGAGGACGAATGATAAGGATGGCAATGATGATGATGATGGTGATGATCGTACTGGTGATGGCAGTGATAATCCTTACCCCTGGTGCTGCTGCTGCAGCTGCTGCTGAAGAGAAGGAGCTGCTGGAGTGGGAAACAAGTCCAGGTCAAACCAAATAGGACGACTCGTGGCAAAAGCCCACCAAACGTCGAGCCGAATAAGATGAAATGCCAATATTGGAACGACCGACAAAGGGTCGTTGTTGTTGCAGTAGCTGTTATCAGAGTCGCGGCAAAAAGAACCGCAGATCGACGATGCGTGCAAGCGTGCAAACAGACAGAAGCGTGCGTCGACAATGGGGCAACGACAGACATACCAGCAGTCACCACCACCACAACAACAACAGCAACAGCAGCAGCAGCATTAACAACAACTACCGTCAACACAAAAAATAAAAATCGCAAGTTTAAAAACAGCAACAACGCAGAAACAAAACTAGCAATAAAACAAGGCGAAAAAGCAATTGCACAACAATAGCCCATAGAAAGAAAAAAAAACTTTAGCAGCATAAAGAACATTCTTCTACGTAAAAATAGAAAAAAAACACTTTTGATCATAGATGATGCATATTTTGCCCATAAGACGCCAGTCATGAGAGTGCAAGTGTGTTTCAGCTTGCATGTATATTTGCCTTTGACTGAAGTAGCATCAGTCGGCTGTTTCGGCCTTGGAGAGCTTTCTAGCCGCAAATTATTCAGCACGTCACGAGGATGCTGCACGTTCGAGCAGGAATGAGGAAATATCTGCCAAAATGCCAAGCGAACGGTCAAGTCTGTTCTAAAATCGCAGACACTAGCCTATTCTGCAAACCGTCTTTAATTGTTGCAGTTGTTGAACTTGTGTAAGTATGGACATTTTAAGCTGAATGATAAATTACTTAATTTAAAGTCGAGTTGCTTTTTTTTTTCAAAAAATACTACGCACAAAGCATCGTAACTGTGTCGGTAAAAATGCAAGCGTCTAGCGTCAACCTTCATTCATACATCAGGAATATTGATGTGATGCGCAACTTTTCCTGCATGCAGACACACCATTGCATGCTTCTACTTCCTTAAAGCTTATCTCAATAGCAACATTTTACTTCATACAGGTAGCCGACGGTGTATGTAGTGTGTTATACCTTGTTATATATATATATATATATATATATATATATAGATAATTGTCGAAAGCTATAACACAATAAAAAATTATATATATATATATATATATATATATATATATATATACATATAGATAATTGTCGAAAGCTATAACACAATAAAAAATTATATATATATATATATATATATATATATATATATATATATATATATATATATATATATTTGTAAAAAGCTATAACACAATATAAAATAATATATATTTCGTCTCATGCGGCTGAAGCCGTCGACGACGAATTTTAGCGCCTACGATCGAAACAGTTATGACAACGCCTACGCAATTTCCGGGCAAGTATACGCACAAACACGCACATTTATATGCATAACTATTGGCAGGAACTCGATAGCTGTTAGTTCAATAAATATATGGATATGTTTCTTTATATATCAAATACAATAAATCATTTTTATATGAACACTGACGAGTGAAGCATCATATATAAGCACATATAAGCGCTATAGTAAAAGGAAAACGCTCATCAAATCAAGCAGAACATGTGCCGCTTGTGAATATCTGGTGCCTCTGAAGAGAAAACATCCCGGATCTTATCGTACTTTGGTGCTAGCTTCTGTTTAAAGCTAAGTGTGTAATTGCTTCAACAACGGGCTTGTCAACCTTGCCTTCAAGGTAAATGCACAAACCAAGGTTTTGCATATAACTAATACACAAGCAGCAACAGAATTATCTCATATATTCAAGAGTTAACAGCACATATAATTACGAACATACCCGGCTGCTGAGATGACCAAACCCCACATCCCGATCAGACACCCCGCCGCAACTTCCAAGTGGGCAACCTACGTACGTCAACGTCATTCGCGGTATTTCCCAGTCGCTCGAGGACCCTGACTCGCAGTTGCTATTTTCTGCACCCAGGTCACTTCCCGCCAAGAAGCCCAAAAAAAGCTCGGGAAGATCGCACACCAACAAGGGACGCTTGCCCCACGGCGCCGTATAACCCGGTGCGTCAAGCACCTAGACCTGCACGGCCTATCCTCGCCACGGCTGATGCTGTAACTCATTTGTCGCAAGTCGTATCAGGGGGGTCAGCTTAAAGCCCTAGTGGTGGTTTTAGCACCCCTCCTGCAGCTATTGCCGGTGTTAGAGAGTCTTAAACAAATAACGCTATAATGATACAACAGGACCTAAGTAATATAGCAAGTAGCGGGTTATTGTCGTAGGCACACTCACAGCGAATAGCTTGTCCACTATGCAACGGGCATTACACAACAAGAGAGCTTACGAGACATATAGCAGTCAAACATCCATTGGCCTCCCCAAACATATCTACGCCCGCACCAATCGACAACATACAGCAGCCCGTCCACATCATCGGAGATATTCAGGGTACAGCGAAAAAGTTAAGACTTATACGGATCGTCCCGGAACCGGTGGCGGAAGCAGATGGCGGAGGCCCTGGCAAATGCCTTCTTGGGTGTCTCAGCCGATAACAACGACGATCTATGGTGTGCGCTCTTTGTGTTTGCGCCAGTAGTTATCCGTCTTCCTCCCACCTGGAATTACACCCAGTCACTCTCAGGTATCACCCGCCATAATCTACGCGAATTCTCCAATGAATTGCGCCTATCTGAGATCGTAACCCCGGTCTCCACAAGAAACCGTACTTTCACGAATAATCGCGTTTGCCAGACTGTTCTCAAGCTAACCTAGGGTGACGTGTCAGGCGCCGCCAGGCTGATCGAATTGTAGTAAGTCCTGGCTACCAGCACGGATCACCTAACAGCCCTTTGCGAGAAACACGCCCCGGCCCCACCAGACATAGACTGGGCAGCCCTTCCCAGCCTCTCGCTCTCCTGCACTACGTCAGGGTAAGAAGTCGTAGTCGCAGTTAAGAGGTTTTTCAAGGAGCTCGGTCGGGGGTCTTGACGTTATACGGCCCGTTAAATGTCGTACCTGACTCGTGCGACTTAGGGGGCGAACATATTGCCGTTGAACTGCCCACTCCGCAGACAAGCTTTCGTTTGTGTTGTCTCTATGTATCAAACGCTGATGACATCTTAGACGCCGGCGGATGGTGTTGGTGGTGCATTGACAACGGTATGCAGGTCGGGATTTTGGAGTCTTAATCTCGACGGATCTCAGCGCATTTCAGAAAACTTGTCACAGCAGCCTCTATACTTGCAAATGTGTTATTCCGGTGTATCGTTGGATAAAAGCCTACAGTATATCGTCGTTTGTACAAATCGATCGTGTTATGCAAACTTTTATACTGTTTGCCCGCACGACAACCACATTAGTGTAAACACAAATACCTCGAATCGAACGATATTGTTTTACCGCTCTGAATTGACACACTCAAAACTAATTACAGACGGGTTCTAGCTCAACTCGGAAATGTAAACCTTATAGATCACGTTTTCGAAGTGAAACCGAATAATCGCATACCCCAAATACTGTATGTGCCTAGATGCATTGCAAGACATCAATTATATGTACGCCTGGTTGCGTAGCCAGGGTTATTCACAAACGGGCGGCTGCGGAGGTTCCTTCTGCGACAAGTCTTTCCTCACCCTTTATTTCAAGAATAAACGAGCCACTATCCTAACACAATTGTAGTTTAACACCTGAATGTAAAAAGTACTAAACTTTTAGTTTTTTTTATTGCAGAGTCTGTTAAACGTCGAGTAAATGCGGTTTTGTGCATGTCTGCTTGACAACAATTGGCTGCTTTTGCTTGTACAGATTAGGCATATGTTGTCTCGTTTGGCTATATCGGATTTTTTGTGGAGAAAAATAGGAAAGCGAATTTTTTTTTGTGGTGAAGTTCGATTTTGTTATAGCGTACCGCTAAATTGTACTACATGTAGTACAATATAGCATAGCTAATAATGAAATACTATTACCGCACGATACATTGTGTCTTATGTTACCAGTCGCTTTGTATAGTGCTCCTAATCGAACCTTACCTCCGTCTTTCTTACGCGGGCGCAAATCGACCGAGCTTGCTTTGAGTCTATGGCCTTGGTTGTTGCCTATTTTCATCCAAGCTGTTCCATTCTATTATAGATATTTAAGCGACGTTTGCTAGCTTGCTTTGTCTGTAAGAACGTAAATATTGGCATAATTTACATATAATATAAAATATATTTTTCATCACGTCAGATAAGCGTTTTGAAGTATTGATTACAGTCGCCGATCAAGAGTGAAATACAAAGGGAACTACAACATATGGCGTAGTGAAATAGAAGCCTGCTCCTACGTTCGTATTGTGCAAAGCCTACCAAGAAGTCAGACGGCGGAATCGCTGACCAAGGTTCTAAAGGTTCTAAAATAAGGCCTAGTACGCTTTATATTTCTTCTCACCGCTGCCATTATTCTCCGAGTGTATTCCTCTGTTGTCCTCTGGACAAATGGCCTGCTAAACTCAGCCGTGCATGCGATCGACTAAATGTGTTGGTTCGCACAGCGGTTTCGTTCAGCTTCGTTCTTCCACCTCTCTGTCTCTGGGTCAACTCACGTACTGAGAGGAGCGGGCCTGGGGGACTGGCCCGATAAGCTGAGCAAACTTAACGACATAGCCAGAGCGACGGTGGAACAAGTGCTCAACCTAGAGCGCTCGCATGACTCTTAGACACAGGCACTTCTAGCGGTATCAAACGGAGGATCTGGCCTTCTGACGTGTCACCATGATTGGCTCCGTGCTGGTGTCAAGTAGTTCTTTGTAAGCGCTAACGACTTTCACACGAAAAATACTAACACACAAGTGACACGCTTGATGGACCCGTTTTCGTTATTAAAACCTTAATAATGCGATATATATATATAAAAAAAAAAAAAATATATATATATATATATATATATATCAGCATCATACACGAAAAAGACACAATTATTCACTTTTGTGCAAAATAACTAAGGCTAGTATGTTTCGTTCACTAAACCGAACCCTCGCTATATACGAGTATAAGGCACTATTGAGCTGCTACCTATATCAGTTTTTTTCCAAGAAATGGGAGAAGATAATCCTTTGACAAAGGCTAGCTACTTCATCAATAACTTCTAGATTCCCCTTATTCGAATTTTGCTGGACCTATCTTTTTTAAGTATAATAAATACGTTAAAATTTGCTTTGATCAAGCATGTCACCCCATCAGAAAATAGGAATTCTGTATTCAGAAAGCATACATTTATAAGTAAACAACTATGTCCTAAATGCTACTTTTACGCGTAAGGGAAAAACCGCCTACTAAAAGTAGACCATAAAAAAATACGACAAAAAATTGCCACCAGAATAAAGTCAATTTACATACATATTGTTTATTTCGCAATAACTTTGCATTTCAAGATGGTGCATAATTCATAAAGTCAATTAAAAAACACTAAGAACAAAAAGTGCCTCGAAGATTCTGTTCTGGAATAACTTTTTAAGCTATACTATAAGACTACTCAAACCACGGCAACGAGTGCCACAGACCATATTTGTGTGTCAACAGATAATTAGACGGTCCTCAGGCGCAGTGTCATGCTTAGCATTGGAGTTACCCACTGATCAGTTTAGTATTTTTTAGACTATTTGTTAATGACCGGTTTCTTTCAGGCAGTTTCTCAGACCACAGTGGAATCGGTTTCATGTCTTATCTACCAGCTTGTCGCCGGTTTGATTCCTCCTGTTGATCGAATTTTCTTTGAGAGATGCTCACTCAGATTAGTGGTAAACCATGCCGCTGAGAGTCAGCGGCCATTCTGCCACAAAAGCCGATGGGAAGACCCTAAACGTGTCAACATGTTCGACCCTCATGTGCATTGAAGATATGCTTCACGGTAAGTTCCAAGTGGCGCTAGGGTTGATAGCCTAACTCTCCAGACCACAGGCCTATCCTCACACTGAACGAACGTTTGAGGCCGGTTGCTACCGGTAAACCGTACCGTTGTGAACCGTAGCAACGAAGTCTCTTTGTGAAAGATAGACATAATAAGCAGGCAAGTCGAGGCCAACAGGCTGGTCAACATGTAGCGCCTGCGTGTAGCATCTTCATCGCAGCAAAATCCCAAAAGCTTCTGACGTCGGCCCGTGCCGAGAAAGGCTCCGCCTCCGCCTCTGCCCGGCGCACTCGCTCGCTCGCTCACTCGTTCGGAGGCGAACTGCGCCTTATCTGAATCCAAAAACAAACGCGGCCGTCGTGTGTGAGCCGGACGCCAAATTGCCGGCCCCAAGTGCAAACAAACAAAGATACGCGCGCAAGCAGCTGTGGAAAGTGGCGTGAACGCCAACACGGCCGCGTTGCAAAGTCGGCCGCGGTTCGCGTTTCGACCCGACAACGGACAACGGACAACGACAGCGGGTTCCAGTTCCGAAAAAAAAGAGATGTCTGGAACGGCGTGTGTATCCTGTCTACTTGCGCGTCGGTAGGTAGGTAGTTAGGTAGGTAGGTAGTTAGGTAGTTAGGTAGGTAGGTAGGTAGAACTGTAGGTGATAGGATGGTGGCCAAACAGAGCGAGCAACGACGAGGTCCGACAATCCCGACAATCTGGCGGGAGCCGAATGACAACAGCAGCGAATGGCAACGATGTCTCTCGTACCACCGCCTTCTACGCCAAGCCGCGGTACCTGTGCCTTTTGTATTGCTTTGGGCTTTGCAGAAACAGACGAGTCGAAGGGGTAGAAGCGTTAACAGAGAGAGAGAGAGAGAAGGTGAAAATAAAGAGAGATTAGGGAAGGTGTCTCATTAGATCGTTACCGCACACAGATTCACGACGGTAGACACCTACGTTAAGTAAGTGTGCCGTAATGAACTGTCTGTAGCGACTTGTGGACGACGTGGACGGACGGACGGGCTTGGCTATCGCGAACGTGAGACGCGGGTTCATAATTGTGAACGAGGCGCAAGGTGTGAATAGACGCGAAGGAATATTGATATGATTTCTGAGAAAAGTGGACTTTTAAACATATGGGTAAAACTATTAAGTAAAGTATAATAAAAATAAAACCCTTTATGTAATAATAAAGGTAATTTTATGTTATTATAATAAACATAATCACAAATGTCTGTAGTGTATCCTATGAGCCCTATCAATGCAGCTCAATTATTGGAATCTTAGGTGAACTACATGATAGCCGAGTGGCTTGGCAGGAAGGATATACATATTAAGAGAGTCGCGACGAGAGAAATATCTACAAGACCACGCAACTTGTAGTTACGTCTTGATAAACCCACTTATAGTAGCAAGTCAGGCTGGTTGACTGAGGTTGAACAACACCGGTTGTTGAGATAATTCGATTGAGGTTGAAGACGCCGCGTACAGTACCATTCGAGAGCTTTATCTCACAATGGGAAAATGAAGTTGAACAAGTCCGACAAGAGGTCGGAGACCTGGATATTTTCAGGGCCTTTCATCTCTGGCCTGGTCTTGCATGTGACAATCGCCACGTCTATACCAGATACCAGATAGTTCATGGCTATCATCACCTGGTTTGTTCGAATACGAGCTTCCACGAGGAGTATACCGAGTGCGTCTGTCGACTGTGCTCTCAAGTGTGTACGAAATTTCATGCGTCTGCCCGCCTGGCGCTTGCAAAAAGATCACTGCACTGCCTCTCACGAATAACATGCCGCGAGCAGCTGACTGTATAATTGTATAATCTGTATAAGTGTTTATGTCATATGCATACTCAATATGAGTAAAATTAATATGATGATTACTAATAGTAGCAAGGCCGGAAATTTAAAGTGATAATTATATATATATATATATATATATATATATATATATATGCTGCAGAGACTACCTTTCTTGTAAGAGAGTTTGTCAAGAAAAGCAAAACGCTAACGACGGCGCCTGGTTTCATAGACGGAACGCGACACGGCGGGATTTCATTAAGGATTTGTGCTATCGCTGTAGGGCGCAATATGGGAAGCTAATTAAATATAGTTTCAATAGAGTTCGCATAGCTAAACTGAGCAAGAACACCAGCCTATATGTAGTATTTGACTTATTGTTAATATCTGAGTCCAAGTACGCTTTCAAGGCGGGCGTAATTATAACATTGCTATTGAAAACTTTCGTTTGGTAATACGGCCGGGCAAAAGCTAGGTGCGTGGGGGTAGTTGAGGAGAGGAGCAGAGGTTGTAGAGTTCACCTGTGATGTCGTTCAGGCATAAGCTCCCGCAGGCGGCCTGCAAGTCGTGATCTCTGAATAGACTCGCAATTTCTTTCATGGCCAAAGTTAGAGACGTCATAGAGAGTCGGATCTCCTTAAGCCTTTCAACGAGGGTCGCGTACGAACCGAGCCGTACCGTCTATTATGCACAGTGCAAATGGCCTACGAACATATATCAGAGTTTACTATCAATGCACGTAGCCGCAATACGGCACGATTGCAAGCGACCTTGCTCACCACAGGTACTGCTTCTTTTCTAAATGAGAACATGTAGATTGTGTGTGCTAGTGGTTTTTAGTATATAATAAAAACGAGATAACGAGACCGCTCTTTAAAAGTCTTAAAGTTAAAGGTTTCCACTCGTCCTATTCGCTCATATCGACGTATTACTTATCTTAGGCACTTGCGTGTATCTTTGCTTGTAGCTAGTCTTACTTATTGTTTTGTTTAGCCGATTATGTCGTCCTATTGGCAAGGCGCATTTTAGCGGGGTCAACAGTATTGACACATTTTTCATGAAAATCGGCTTCTTGGAAAGATTCAAGAAGATCAATTAAGAAAAATAGAGGCAGGGTGATGAAAGCGAACTCAATGGCACTGGATGATCTGGACTTCTCGTCGCTTTTTCCTAGATTCGAAACGTCTTACTTCCGAAAAAAATGGATAACGCTGTGAAGAGTTACCAAGAACTGTTCGATTCTGAGATTATTGTAGCCAGAAGAGGATCGCATCTGTATGCCCTTACATAAAAGATGAGGGTATCTCAATTGTTCATTATTTCAACTTAAAGCCTGCAATTCTTAAAAAAATACCTCTTTGGTAGAGCATGTGTCGCGTGAGGATTCCATTAGCGAGCCCCAGAACCACAGTCGCGTGTCATTCTCCACTTGGTTTCTTGACAAAAAGAAGAGTGTCTCGCGAACGAAAAGGGCGTCTTATAACAACAAACCCGCATAGCATCTACGAGTATATATATATATATATATATATATATATATATATATATATATCTAATACCATATAAATGTTTATAGAAAACATTTTATATTTTAGTTTTTAATACACATCCCCATTCGTCACGCTCTGCAGAGTAAATGGAACAGAGCTGAACACATGCTGCTACAAAGCCGTTAAGAAAACCCTATGTATCTCAACATGTCTGGCTCATTGTGCATTGAAGATACACTTCACGGCAGTTCCAAGACCGTAGGCGACGGACGATACTCCAGAGTTAAAAACACCCTTTATAAAAACAGTTTCCAGCTCGATTCAATTTTGGAGTCGAAAACACGACATCTCGACTGTACATTCAATTTGTAAGTCGTGACTTTTCACCTCAAGTCGTAGAGAGGAGTCCACGTAACTTTGATAAAGGCCGGATGTCGCAAGCACTCCTAACCCCTAAGAAAAATAGGCCTGACTGCGTTGGTTCTCACATACATATATGTATATGTGTGTATGGACCAATATGATTAGTTTGCAAGCATATTTAACTAGTTGGCCGTCATTAATGTAGACACTAAACATTACTCATATTACAAAGGTTTTAGTACGTTTTTTTCCTTATAACTGATTCATGCAGTGAGCGATAGAAATTTGATTTTTAGCCTATAATAAATTCCAATTTCTGGTTTTTGTGGAACTATAGCCTTACATGCAATCAGACACTTATTTTTTAAACCTATTAATGAAGAATAAACGTGTATATACAAGTGAATATGTGGTTTCGGGCACACTATTTTAAAATGATTTACCACAACTAAGAGATATCAACAAATAGCTTCGTTTATACAGTTTTGAAAAGCTTTACTCTGAAAGTCAAGAATAAGTTCTACAAAAACGCTAAAAAGGCAAAAGGAGCTAAATAATACGGACCCTAGACGACACATCGTATCCTTTGTCTAGGCTATTTGCAGCTGTATAGAACTGCAGTAAAGGACGGGTGAATCGCCATGCCTCAAACTTAGTCTTCAGAGTTTACATGTCAGCGTTTCACATGACCAAACGGAGTCAAGACATCGGCTGCGGTACAACGGCACGCGGTTACCGCTAAGTAGGATTGGTAGTTATCTATGGATTAAGACAGATATTTGAGTCAACTGAAGGAATGATGAACAAAGTTCTGCTTTGTCCAAAGTCACGTTTTCGAGTCGTATATTTAACGTATGTTTAGGACAAACACTTATACATGGAGGACCATCAACAAAGCCGCTTGTACGAGTCGACCTAAGTGCATCATGATTAAAACCAACCACGTACCTGGAACCTCGTGGGTTAGCTCTGCTTCTCTGCCTCAACATCGCAATCGATCTTCTGGCCCTAAACCGGGGTTTGAATAGTATATCAAGGCTATACGAGAAACGTGGCTTCGTCTAGCTCGACGAGACGCTGGCAACGCCATTTTTTAGTATATATTGTACATATATGTGATAACGGTTTATTGTGACGGCGCACTCGAATGTTTGCCGGTTACGCAACACGCTCACAGACGAGCTTTGGTTTCCACGTCATAACCATAAACCCACGATTCGTCACCAGTTATGACCCTCTGGAGCAAATTTGGGTCGTCGCGGACAGAGTCCAACATCTCATTAGCAATGTTCATGCGATGCTGTTTTTGGTCGCAATCGAGCAATTTTGGTACGAATTTCGCGGCGACCCGCCTCATGCCCAAATCATTGATAAAAATCGAATGGCACGAGCCAATCGATATGTTTAGGTCCTCAGCAACTTCTCTAACGGTGATTCGGCGATTGGCCAATACCATTTTCTCCACTTCATTAATTTTTTCGTCTGTTGTTGAAGTGCTCGGGCGTCCGGCACGCTCTTCGTCGTTCACATCTTCTCGGCCTTCTGAGAACATTTTGTACCACCGATAAACGTTGCTTCGGTCCAAGGTAGCTTCTCCGTATGCCACAGTCAACATTCAGATTGCATCCGCGCACTTAATTTCGTTTTTCACACAAAATTTGATACAGGTTCTTTGATCCATTTTTTGGAATAGGTAAAAATCGAAGACGATCCAAAACACGTGCAAGCAAAGCAGCTGTCAACAATTAAGTGAACATTCAAAATGGCCGAGCTTGTCGGCATAAATGAGAGACATGAGTACCAACATAACGCCACAAAAAATCGAAATTCGAATATACGTAACCCGCAAAAATTCAAACGTCGCGATACTTTTTGAACACACCTCGTACACTGTATTGTACTTCAACAAAACCTGTACTACTCTTGTATGCTCACTTGCAGTGACTAAGTTCGCAGTCTCTTACAAGCAAACTGTTTACTGAATGAATGGATTTATTATTCTCTTAACAACAAGTATATATATATATATATGGAAATAAAATAACTAACTCGCTTATACCAGGGGCGCTTCAAGCGGCAGCCTAAACGGACATAGTATACTATTCTAATTTATAATATTATTGTTACAATGCAGCGAAGCCCACTTTTTGCTGTTGTTGTTGTTATTATGTGTGTAATTTGTTAGGCCTTTTAATAAATGTTAGATGACGATGATTCCGCATGGCGTCGTCAGTCAGGATGGCGTGACTCTCCAACCTTTGGCGACGTAAGCTTTTACTGCCAAAATGATCAAATATGCTCTACGGAACGCGTTCAAATAGAGTCTGATCGCCGATAATCGAGCATTACCTAATGTTGCATACCTTTGCGCAATCTGTCACGATCAAATACTGGTCCTTTTCCGAAAAGACAGTCTCACCTAAGACGCTTGCAGGGATCCGCGCAGCTGCAAGTTGTCACTAACGAATATTAATTAACGAGCCTACAACATACTTGTTTTCGTACCCAATTGTTTACACCCCATTATGAAATAAATAATCATATAAGAGTACGTCCAAATGCATGTACGTAAAAAACTGTACTCGTATGTTGAGCTATTTTATTTGCCTTAATATTTTCATCGATGTTATTACTGGTATAACTTTGCGCGCGTAGCGCCAAATCTTTATTGTGCTCACTGGTTGCCTCTTGACTACGACTAAACTCTTAAAACGGGTATATAAACAAGTTAACCATGTTTTTCTTACAACCTTGTGGTGTTTGGAAAGTCTGTAGTGAAAGTTTTTCTACAGCTGCGCCGACTCCAAGTGAAACTCGGGTTTATGAGTCGCTACGGACTTGCGACTTTCAGCAGATACTGCAGAGCAGCTCTGACTTGTGAGTACTGGTTTCTCGCACAACGCACAAGCATTTTCTAAAGTTTCTTATAGTGCATCTATGGTGTTGTTACTGATAAATAACTATTTCTTGAGAGAAGTAACTGGTAAATTGCGTTATGCACACCGGGGCATTGTTGTTAAAGCCACGGTAGTGTGGGACTCGCACCCACTAAAATCCAGTCGTCCTCTTTGCCCCTTGGAGCAATACTGTTTTTTTCGAGTTTAGTTTTACCGCCAACCACCCTATCTAGAGTTGTATAAAGTTATAAAAATATGGCGAAACTGCCTCCATCATGTAGTTTCTCGACCTTCACAATTCCCTCCGTCTCTCGTTTTGGATTCGGCAAAGATCTTACGCAACGTAATGGGTTACCTCGTATAACTTTTACAAGCCAAAAGTTTCCTTCCCCAGATATTGCAGTCTATAGTTTCAGCATCGTTAAGTATGACGGCCAGAGAAGATATTTTTTTATCGACGGTAGGTCTACCGTTATCTCCATCTATATAAATGTACAAAAGGTAGTTTTGGGGAATTTGTAAATCCTAGTTGCATCAATATAAAGGAACCTAATAAACCTAATAGAATAAACTAAATAAACCTTAAGGGCCGATATCGAAACAAATCGCAAACAGTGAGGTATCTTACGCGGCCTGGAAATGATTTATATATATATATATATATACTAAGGTTAGGGAAACTTGCTTTTGTTCTCGTAACCGGGCGCCAATCCCTGCATAAATGTCGAACGTAAGGCGACAACTTTTGACATGATTCTGCCTACCCCCTTACTTAAAAAAACTTGATGTTTATTGGATTAACAGCATTCAAGCTTAACCAGCGTGCAACAAAGAAGAGACAACTGTAAGAAGATGTACTTGTTTATTCTTTTTCCATAATGAGTTTGCATTTCAAGCTGGTACATAATTCTAAATATAATTATCATTATTCCAATTTTAAAAATTCAGCAACCATTCCACCGGGCAAAAATGTGCATATACCGCCGATGCGTCTGGTAGTTCGCTGCGTGGCAGTTAGCGCACGTCCGCGAGCAGAACCCGCACGAAATTGATCGCCAACTTGATAAAATCCTTGGATCGAAGTATATGATGGCAAGTGATGGTAGTCATACACAATGTACTTGGTGCGTACTTCGCAATCCACTAGCGGGTACACAAAACAGTTTCTTGCCGAGGCAAGCTAAGATTGCGCTTCATATATGTTGTAAAGCATCCAGATGGGCAAAATGTGCCTCTGGAAGATATCGCTTCCATATAGTGTAGTCTCAGATCAAAATACGGAAAGAAGTTGACACGCTCCTCTCAATCTGGAGTAACACCACATCAATTCGACGTTTACAGTGGAAGACGTAGTGTTGCAGATTTTACGCGGACTACCCAAGTAGTCCTGATGGGACCTTTTACGAACATTAGGTTGAGTTATCTGACGTTTTAGCAAAGGAACTGTGCAACCTGTTTAACGAGATATGTAGCGCGGAACACATGCCTCAGGCTTCCTCCGCTCTTCAAGGGCAAAAACGGCGACAACGTGGACGATCCAAATCCCTTCCGAAGTACCGCATCGAAGCACACTCTTAAGAAAATCTTCCTTAAGTTGATTATCTCGAGGGTGTTTCCAACAGCGGGAAAAGCACTACCTCTGAAGCAATGCGGATTCAGGAAAGGTCCAGGCGCACAAGACGCGGCTCATGTACTTCGGTCGGACGTTGAGCGGATTCTGGCTGTACGCGGGGTCGCTTGTACGCCGTCGATAGTAATTGTTAGAAAACTCACCATATAGTCTAGCAGTATCTCGGATTTTGAAGGTGAACAAAATGTAGGCAGTCGCAGATCACTTCAATATGTTTTCATAAATCTCTCCAAATGGTCTGTCATTAGTCATTAATGTAATTAAAATCAACGCTTGCGACGCATACCCTGATAATGTCCGCACATATGTCATAGGGAGCCATGCCTGAAAGGTTATGCGTTAATCAGACAGTCACATGTACAGAATACACAGTTAACCAACCATACGTTTGCCCAAAAATACAGCCACTACTTTAATCAGATAAAGTACTCGACAACATATGGTTTTATTTCATTTTGAAGTTACAGTGGAATATGAATATCTAACTACTCTTGGGCTTGTGAGGGGTGCTACCAATCGAGCTTATCCTCGAGGCAGTCCCTCATTGTACCCATAATTGCTGCCGCATTGCCGCGCTGAACCGCCAGAGATAGCCGCTGGAGTAGAAAGTCGAAAGCTCTTTTGTCCCCCGTCGTGAGTTCAATTCGTTTGCCAATCTTCTGTAAAAGTGACCATGCCTCAGGGCCAGGTCCCCCTAGTGTCTCCAATACTAGTGGCACAAAAATGAACTCGTCGGTGAGCTGGGCGTATTTGTTGGTCTTTAGACGTTCAGCCTTGCGTGCTGCGGAGCCAGCGGCTGATGCGCTGGCCTCCATGTTCGAGGGGGCGAGCGTGTCGGTGACTGTAGCATCCCAAATAAGCGCCTTTCCCCTTTCAAAAGGGATAAGGGTGAGACCGTCAGGCCTCTTTCCGTCGCTTCTCAGGAGGCCGGTTGGCTCTCGAATACATGGCAGTAGAGCTGACCTTAAGGCCCGGGCGGTAATCTCGTTAATCTCGCTGTGACGGCTTTGACGTCCTTCGCTTCTGTTGCAGGATAGCCCGTGGGTTCCCCAAATGTCCACTTGTGCTCCGCACGGACACCGGTGTTCCTCCGTTAGTCTTGTTCCCAACCTCAAGCCGATGCACAGACGAAAACTTTCGTGATCAAGTAAAGTGCCAAGGTTTGAGGAAGGGATGGCTTGGAGCCATTTGCTAGCCCCTTTTTGGACAACCGCCTGTAGTCGGGCTTTGTCTGCCGTGGACAGTGCATCGGACAGTAAACGCTGATATTTCTTGGATACTATGAGATCGTCATAGGACCTCTGCAGGTGTTTGTTTGCCTCTGGGAGTAGGCCTGCGAGGTTCTCGAATCTTGTATCAGCAGCCTTTTTGGCATCCTGGAAAGCCTGCAGGGCTATGGCCGGACTGATGTGCTGGACTGTAGCTTCTGAGGCGTATAATGAAGCAACGTGACAGCTGGCTGCCAGATCTGCTGCAGAGCGGATTCCCAAACCTCCGAGTCTAAGAGGAAGGGTGGCCTGAGCCCAGTTGTTGTCGGCCAAGTTTAGATTGAGGAGGTCGCTAAGGCTGGTCCTAAGGCTATTGTCTAACTCCCTCAGCAGGTCCTGGTTTGCTCCGACGTCCGTGCTGCGGAGGAAGTGGATAATACTCGATGAGCCCAACGATGATTTTAATAGGTGATATGCGCTATGGGGATTAAGCAGGTTTAGCCGGTTTAGGCGAGAGCAAAGACTCTTTATCTTACCTGCGAGTTCTGGGTGAGTGGCGGCCGACCCCACAGGGGACCCTAAGAGCGTCATATCTGCTGCCTCGACTTGTTTGCACCCCGGAAGAAGTGCCTCAAAGGCGGGTATGTTCGGGTGGCCTTTGTAAATAATTTCGCACTTCTGGGGGTTGAGCTCAAGACCACTCTTCTGACCGAAGTCAAGAACTCTCTTGATATCTGCCTGTACCACAGATGCTTCTCCCCCAATGGTGCCATCGTCTAGGTACCAGAGATTTAAGGGGGACTGGATAGAATTGACCAGTTCTTTGATTGCTAGGCAGAATAGCGGCGGACCAAGGGGGTCGCCCTGCTGCACGCCGCTGCGCGAGAAAATTGTTCTTTCACCGAATGAGAGCTCTGAACTGGATCTGTAGGTTTGGTCAACTAAGGGGGCTGCCTCTGGCCAATCCGTTTGTACAGTTTTTAGTATGTGGTCGCGACGGACCTGGTTAAAAGCATTCTTAAAATCGAGTTTGGCGGCGACGAAATTGTTGGGTGCGCTAGACATAAAAGCTCTTGTTGTGTGGACCACTGCTTCGATGCCATTAGGAGTATTGAAGCCAAGCTGGTGGGCCCCAAGCTTTTCGCACACGATATTTGTTCCTAGCTTGACAGTGATTTTTGCCGCAATCCTCCGAAAGACTGAGGAAATGACGATTGGACGAAATGACCCACTCGGCTTTTTAATTGCAATGAGGCGTCCACCAAAAATAATAGGGCGGATGGCCTCAGGCACTGTGCCATTTCTGATAATGTCAATCACTTTTGCTAAGTCACGCAGTAGACGACTGGCGATATTTGTGTTGGTCGTGGCAATGAGGTCTCTGAGGTGACGCGGCCGCAGGCCGTCCATACCGGCGGTAGACCCTGCCGGAAAGGTTCGTACGGCCTCGCGAATCTCTTCTGAACTGGTGACTAGCGGCTCAGCAAGGGATAGTCTTGGCGGCAAGTCAAGGTCGGCCGGTTCACTAGGGTGTTTGGAAGTCATTTCCACGAACGCTTCGGCTGCGCAAACAGGACTTCCCACAGAAAGCAGAGCTCTCGCAGCGCCTCCAATGTCGCCTTCGCCTAGTAGCCTGGTTGCTCGTCTAGCGGCAGTTTCGTCCTCGTTAGGTCGCTTGTTCCAGTGCTTCCTTGGGACCAATTCGGGTGAAGGCCTACTACCTGATCTATGTTCCTCGATTCTGTCTCTGAGGTATGTGGTCCAACTAAGATTGTTCTGTTTTCGTGATGGAGCTCTGAGAACTGTATGCGCGAAAACCAGTAGGTTGGCCCAGCTATGCGCGTCATTGTTTTGATGTACGAGTGAAAGTGTGTCGGCCAGCGCTACCGCAACTGCAGGACGGGCACTTTTAGGGATGGTGTCGAGCCGTTTGTATGTCTTTGTGTACTCGGCGAGTTTTTTGCGCAGGTGGGTACCATCAGTGTTGTCGACCGGATTGCTGACGGGGGGTAAAAATGGGTGTTCAATGTTCGAGTGTGCTGCCGTCATGTGCCGTTTGATTCCTCTTCTTGTAAAGTTCCTTTGGCAATGCGTGCAAGTAACTCTGTTGTAGTGAGGAGCTGGGCTTAGGTTCTCTGTATCCGACCCGAGGCTAGATAAATGGTCCGTCTGCGGGAGGTTGTCCGAGTGGCTCGGACGGTTTCGGAGGCGTCCTTGAGGCATTATGTTTCGGCCCGACAGATTTCTTCACTTCGAAAGCTGATAACAGCCTGATGACTGGTCCGAGAAGGTTTGCAAGGTTACGAAGTGCGCTGGCAGCTTGAGGGTCAAGGCCACTTAGCATTTTTGCAGTGCTGGTTAGCCCTGCAAGAGGGTCTGCCTTGCGAGTGAGACGCGCCCTCGATGACGACAAGTCCACCCAGGTAGTGCCAGGAACTCGACGATATTCCGCCTGGCGCGGGCGCATTCTGCGTCGGCGATGTGTCGGTTTCAAGGCCTTAACTTCTTCGACAACATATATTACTGGCGGTATTGTATTTTACTTCATGCATGCATGGTTTACTTTACGTTATGCATATGAAGATTGCTCTAAATATATGTAGACATACCATTTTCATAAGGACGTGTCATACTATGCGCCTCCTTTTATTCTCAGAGTACTGAGGGCGTTCTTGTGTCTGCTGGTTTGATTCCACACAACTACATTCGCAGAACAATTTTGAATTTGCAACTTATTTTTTGGCCTGCATCTTCCGCAACCTTTGCTCGGCTAACTAAATCACTAATCAAATTAAAGTTTAAATGTGCAGTGACATATGTTTGTATTTTTCTGGTGGAGGGGCTCGCACAATTAGCATATGAATTGCTCTCATCGCTAATGCTGCTTCCGCCATAGTTGGCACTGCTACGATTTAATTAAGCAAAACATTAGCACAAAAGGGAAAATCAATCTGTTCGAAGATGATACGTACAGTAAAAGTGACGCAGTGATTTGGGAGCCTCGGGACGATTTTTCTCGTTCTACTAAAGATACGACCCGCGTATGCATCCAATTGTGTACTTATGGACTCGACGTAGGCGGCCTTTCCATAGTCTTACTACATGTGGAGCCTGCGGGTGGCCTCGTACATCGCAGTCGATTCAGGCGTAGGACTGAATGTAGATCGCATGCTCCAAGATCTCTCTCTTGTCTGATCTGTCTACCTCTCACTTTTTTCTTCTTTTCCTATGTCTCTCTGTGTCTCTGTCTGGCTTGTTCGATTGAAAAACCGGGGAATTGGCGAAAATAATCAAACATCATATTTTGTTTGTCTGCCGAACCCTGAGGTTCGTACCCGGCTCGTTTTAGTGAAACCAAAAGCGAGCGTCCCCGTCGGGACTGCTCAGAAGACACAGACAGTTCGTCGTCTTCTTGCTCTGCCCATTCCTTGTTGCGTTCCATTTCGATGACTGCAGTGAGTTGTCCACAACGTTTTAGTAATAGCGGCAGCTGAGATCTACAACGGACAAATGATTTTTTACTAGAGACAGAGCAAACCGCCAGGAATAAGAGTATATTACTCTCTGTAGCATCTTTTAAAGCAAAGTTGGCGTACAAGCTGTTTAGCTTTCTAAACGCAGAAAATTAAGCTTTAATTACACCTTGGAGTCCAGCACAACATGCAAAACCTACTACCACAAGGTCGCGCGCTGAAGTGTTGATCCAAGCGAGCTGTTGGCGAGCGCAGACCTATTCGGTCTGCTGGCAGCTTGTGCGACATAATGCCTCTTGTTCAAGCCTCACTCACAACGTCGACATACTTGTCAGCAAGTAGTACGTACTATGTATCACGGCTGAGTAAACAGAAGAAAACTCGGAGCAGACGGCGGAAAGTCGATTCAACATTTCGCTACGTTTGAGCTCGTAGTGGTGCAGGTAAGCAGGTTCTCTTTGGAATGAAAGCATGACCTTCTGATATTTGCCTGCTGTGTGAACCGTACGGACTACGTAACCAGGTCTACCTGGTTTGCAATATCTAGTACTGCCACAAAGCGACGAAAGTTTGTCTGCCCTTTGGCCTGTCACCCCCTACCGTGGGTAGCTTATCTCACACTATTTTATCAAAATGTAATCACTTAATTTATAATGAATATATAATATATGTATATAATGACATTTTATAGTGGTTTCTTCACGATATTCACAGATGCAGTCGTCTATTTCAAAGCAGTATCATTTTAAACGCATATGCTTGCGGTAGCCGTGCTAGGCTGTCCTGCAAATGAGTCATCTGCTCTTCTGAGAAGCTATTTTACTGGGTAGTTTCGCATGGCAAACTCGATATTGCGCTTTTCTCCAGTCGTGTTTTTTAAATCCCAGTATATTTGTCGGGCACGTTTTTTAATACGATTGCTGTTCGCACCTAGTTCTAGCGTAAAAGTGGCTGATACATTATCATTCAGTAGTCTGACGCGCTTTATGAAACACGTTTTTATGGTATTTAAATCTATTAGGTCGAAGACTTCACAGAAATTAAACGTTCATTTCGTCATTTCGTAGACGTCAGCGGGTAACGGGCTTGTGAAGGATAATTACCTTGTACAATAGGTACATATAGGTACGGTACGGAACACAGACTCATCGGGTGGTTCCGTCATGACAAATGAACCTTTACTGATTTTAACTGATGAGTCTTATAAGTATAAGCGGAAGGTTAACAAAATTTGCAGCGTTTTCTTCGAAGTATTGCCTGTCTAGACTTTGACTGAGAAAACCCTTGCCATTCTTTCAGCCCTGCACCACGCCGTACGGGCCACGCCTTGATGTTTGTTGGACAAGAAGATGCCACGGCAATGCTTCGACCCGTTGGAGTGTGTCAGAAGTCAGTCACCAAGTATCAAACTAAAATTCATACATGTTCTATAAGGTCTGCTTGCATTTAGCTTAATATAATAAATCCTGACCTGTTTACTATTATCTGTACTCCACTTAAAACAATCATCCCTGTATAGGGTGTCTTCTTTTTTTGCATAACTCTTCTGTAGCTCAAAAGCATATAAACCGTAGATCTAAATCCTGGACATCTACGTCTTTAAACTTCTCTGACGCTAGATGAACTTCCTAAAAAGTCGGTGCCTCGTCTGCCCAAAGATAGTTGCAAGCACTAAATACATAAACAATATATTTGCTTGGTGCCTGTCAATGCGGTACACGACAAAGGTGTTCCACCTATTTTTCTGCCAAACACATTTAATTGACTTGCTTTATCTACATGTTTGTGCACAAACAAACTTCTACACGTGCCATAACTAAGAACATAATATTAAACGCCTATGCTTGCACAAAGGGAAGTGTTATATATATACATATATATGGGGCCATTATAGAAAATATTGTGATGATTTATTAATCATTTACAATACGTTTGCACACTTGGCAGTGCTCGCCTTAAATGGCCCCATATATATACATATATATGGGGCCATTATACCGTGTCATCGTTTCTGCGTAACAGTTTTGCTGGCCGGTCCATATACAGCTGCGCGACGCGCAACACGTGCGCCTGAAGCCTTACGGACTTCACTTGGATCTCGTTGACGCTTTGTGTGCAATGCAATTGATCTCTTCCATGCGTGTGCTCTCTCGATCTCCACTTATCTCGGCTTGATCCGCTTCGGCAATGCCAAGCCTTAAGCTGAAAATAATGACTCGACCCAATAAGGGCTCACCAAATCTTCCCAAATACGCACGAGCTCGAAGGTGAACGTGCGTCAAGTGTAAGACTGAATTGAAGTAAATACATTCATACGGACTTGCGCATTTATCGCCGCTCACTTGGGACGCAGTAACATACGGATAGACTAGTCATGGTAGGTTTAAGCTCAGTACACTGGAATTCAGAACACTGGGGCCAGTATGTGAATCATAAATTTAGTCTCATTAGACACATCATGTGTCACCCCAATAATTGTTCTATCCCTTCTTTGAACAATAACTAGACAAAGGATACCCTTCGGCTGACTGAAAGAATTGGATTAGATGACGCTAATTGTTTTTCTCAACGTTTGGAGATGCTTGATGGAATCGTTTTCAAATTAGCATCTTCGCTCTCATCAGCACAGTCAGTGTCAACATTGCAGTTCGTAGGAGCATCAACTTCTGGCACCTTCACAAAAGCTTCATCCACAACTATCAGTTTCGAAGCAGATGACTCCGTTTAATTTCCACCAGCTGGCGCCGCTTTCGATGCAGCCCCATTCCTACGAGCCAACGCAGCTAACTTCGCTTTTTTGTCTTTTGATTCGGCAATACAGCTCAGTTTACAAAGTGTACGACTCAAGCCGACCCTTATTCCTTTTTCGACCCTTTACTTCCTGTTAGCTATTGTTGACGTATAATTGAAGCAAATATAATGATTCCATGCAGACAATTAAAATAGACGGCCACTATATGCAGCCAGTAACTCTACCATACGATTCTATACAAGTAGCAGCTTACTTATAATGACTTATGATGACTGGACTCCACTGTTCAACAGTGGAGCAAAACGGCCACCCCAAACCAGGTACAGCACGAAAATACGACTAATGTTTCGAATCGGCCGACCAAAGCAATAGTCAGCGCGCAATCAATGGCAGAGTTCAAAACCGTAAAAAAGAGGCATACACAATGCACCGTACTCAGCATAGGGTCATACTCAACATGACAAATGCAGACTCAAGTGACCAAGAATCATCAAACTTAGACGAAGTTCACCGCACTTGATGGATTCCTGACGAAAGCCGGTACCAGATTATGATATATATATATATATATATATATATATATATATATATATATATATATATATATATATATATATATATATATATATATATATATATATATACAATGTGTCCGGATTTGATTGGGCAAAACTCTGGGGTATCAAGTCAAGCTCGGTGAGAAAATCGTTTTTGCCAATGGAGAGGGGAGCGAAAACGGTTCGTATAGAAGTGAGATACATTTTTAATGATATTTTTCTGAATTGCGATTTAAGGGGTGGCTCTCCCGATAAACGTTTACAAATGCACGATTGTAAGAGAGTGTATTCCTCAATTGATAAACTGAGCATATTGGCGCATTTAGAAGAAAATTCTACATTTTCAGAATTATACTTGGCCTTAGCTAGAGCAGGGCCTATTGTGCTATTAAAAAGGGTTCGCAAAATTATATTTTTACTTTTGCATGCTTGAACTTTCACGCCCAGGTTCTCAAACATTTCTCATTACGCGTGCACAGCCAATCCGTTCAGACGAATGTACAGCTTAACTGCATCATTTAGGTACCAAAATTGATAAAACTGATGTCTGCGGTTAACTTAAATCTTCCGATGGCCATATCGGGTGTGAGTGCACACATGCAGCTACTAAGTTCGCTTTATTTGTCAATCAATCACTCGTCAAACTTGAATAAGCTCAGAAAAATATTTATTTTACTTCAAATCTTGCTCGAACGAATGCCCGTCAGTCAATAAGCACATTCTGTACGATAGCAAAGCCCTCGTTGCACGCGTTTAAAGATACCAGACAATATATATATATATATATATATATATATATATATATATATATATATATATATATATATATATATATATATATATATATTCATAAAGGTGCGACTATCAGGTATGAGACTATTTGGAAAACGGTCTGCGTACAACTGTTGCGCGGCTCTCGTGTTACAGCGTGCTTCACCATAAATGCAGAGCGTGCCAGCTTTTTCCGCATTTGTAAAATGACAAAATTATAATACAGTCTGCAGTTTGCGATGACATGACACGATGTTTTAAGAACCCAACACTTTGTTTTCTATAGCATCTGCTCTCGTTTTGGCAGTTTTTTAATGCCGCTCTGGCGCCTTGAATGGCACAGACTGCGAACCAAAGCCCGTGCGCACTTCGAATCAAAGCCCTGTGCGAACTTCGAGTCAGGGCCCGCGCAAAAGCTTCTTAGGGTAAAGCTGTAAGCAAACAAATGCTGGTGTGTTTCTGAACGAGCGCAAAAGGCTTATTTGCTGAAGCAGGTCAAAATGCTGGCAAGTATGCATGTCTTCATTTTTGACATGTGCAACAAAAAAGCTTAGTTCCTCGACAACTACGTAACGCAGCACCACGCCGGATTCTACCAAACCTTAATATAAGTATATACGGTTATGGAAGACCCTGTATATCCAGTCAGTTAAACGCAGACGGTACGATCAGACAGGCTGAGGCACTAAAAGTACAGGAACCGGTTAGCCCAGAGAGGGTCTTGAAGCCCGAGGGCCGTATATGCAACCAGTGTCAAAAACAGCTAGATCTGCAACGAGTGGAACTAATTCAGACACAACTGGCAGCTACCAAATTTATTCGACAGTGGAAAAACGTGCACTCTGCTGATCGGGTTACAGACCTAGAGATCTCCCCACAGAGGCCACGTCAAGACCAACCAGGAACCAGTGGCCCTCTACATACGTTGATTGGGAAATTGATCCGAGGAGCCACCGAGGCTTGCTGTAGAGAAGAAAATTACTACTGACAGGCCTGCTGTAGACAGGTAGACAGTTCGGCAAACATCACAAGCGGGGGACAATGAAGACTCCATCCAGAAGGAGAAAGCACTGGCCTATGGAACGCGCTTACCGAGGTGACCTCAGGAATCTGAACGAAACAAGAAACCTAGTCGGAAAGCCTAAAAATGGGGTACGAATTAGCCCTGTCAGGACCACATTATCCACAAGATGGTAGAGGAAGGAAAGGGTAGCATCGCCACATCCGTAAGAGCCCTGTGTCTTCATGAATAAATTTATATATGCGCAGAGCCGTCGCGACGCGAAACACAGGTGGCAATCTCTGGTGACCTTGCTACAGCAAGAGGCGCAGAAGCTCCTGGCGAGGACAACTGTCAAGGTAGGTCTCTTAATCATCCTGACCTAGTTGCACGGGTATTCGCCACATTGACCAGGAGGGGAGCAATACCCGCAAACTGCAAGCGGACTAAGTTTGTCTTCAGCCCCAACAACAACGGAGTATTCAGGTCTAATTAATTTATGAATACCGCGGCAAAGGGACGCGAGGCGATCATTAAAACAAGGCTTAGGACAGCTTTGTTTTTCCTATGGCTGTTTCACTAATCCTCTCAGCGGAGGAAAACTGACTTCCTTCAGTCTCCCAATATAATTATAGAAAAAACGGTTAGTGCTCACCTCCCGTGCACTAAATTGCGACCAAGGTTGACCGTTTGCCTAGGACGTCAGGAATGCCTTCAACAGCTCGGGTCACCTTGCAAAATCTTTGACAGGGGCTGTATGAAGGGACTTTCATCCAGTTCATCTCAGATTTTTGTGAGGATCGAAGTGTTTTTAAGGGTGAGATGGAAATGCCAATGACAGCAGAAGTTCTGCAGGGCTCGATGCTGGGTTCCTGCTCTGGAACCTAGCATATGATGACGTCCCTCGCCAAGATAACCTTCCACAAGGGGTAGAGATTCTCGTGTATGCAGATGACCTGGCCATAGTAGTACAGGCAAAAGCTGCAGAACAACTTGACTTTAATTTTAATATAACACTAGAGTTTGGAAGGATCTAAATGCACGAAGCCGGCTTAGTAATCGCTTTAAAGAGCGAGACCAGACTGCTAACGAGCAAATATGGCAGGTCAAGCAGGCCCGGTACTTAGATATCCGCATAGACAAGAAACTTGCGGGGGTCAGCCAATAAGATTATGCTCGGCTAAGGCGGTCAATGAAATCGCATGCATTTTGCAAAACATTCGTATTGCTTCAGAGACGGACCCCCATAACTACAAATGTGCAATGGTGAGGCTCGAACCCGCGCACCTATGTGTCTCCTCCGGTTGCGAGGCGCACAACGCCACCGGGCTCGACGCTGCTCTGGTGCAGGCAGGAGCCTTTCTGGGACCTGAATGTAGATGAGAGGCGAAAACTGGCACAACGGCCCGACCTGCAGTAAAGAAAGTGAGAAAGAGAGAGCAATGAAGGCATGGCAGGTAGTTATTTTATTAATTACTATATCTCCGTTTAGTATTGGTAATCACATTACATTGCAGGCGTTCGTTAGGTCTCAAAAACGGCATTCGTTTTTGGTAATCTTGAACACATATAGAATATGTTGTATATGTATCTCCGGAAAATATTACCAACTCAACACCCAGATAGCTGGCACTGATCGATCTTCATTATGATATTTGGTGCAACTGAGGCCGCAAAATGTGCAGCGATGCTCATTGGAAAGGTTATGGAACCCGATCCGATGGTATAGTTTTTGGGGGAACCCATACATGATGGAGCGAGTGATAACCTGACGTTGCTCAACGAGCGGATTCATCTATGCGTTGTCCAACAGTGCCGGTGTTTTGTAGAACGCTCCTGGCACTTTTCTCATCTTCTGCTCAAAGTCCCAACAACACTCTCGCAGTGACGCTGTAGTCGGAAGCTGAAAGCGGTTCACCAGATTCTCGATGAACGGTGTCGTCCTTGACAATATATAAGTTAACCTATTTTGTGTGTTTCTACGGAGGCCCAAAACTCGCTTAAGGAGTTGTCTTCACCGTATCGAGAGCTCTAAGCTGCTGAGCGAATAGGTGTTCCAATGTTTGTGTGACACCATATGATGCCACCGAGGCGAACTTCCGCTTAAACAGAATTAGAGCTTCTCTGGAGCCGGAATTGAAAACATGGCGAGGATGCTACTATTAATTCGCTAAGCTACGTGGGAAAGATGCGCCTTTTGGCGTTAGCCTAATCCCCTTTTAAGTAAACTTTGAAACTAATTTAACAGGAACCTGAGCTAAGATTATCAGTTTTCTTCTTCTTCTAAAATTATCTGTAGATAGCCGGTGGTTTGCAGGAGAGGCCGGCAGGTCTATATCTTTGACTCCTTAAAGCTGTGCATTTTATTAGAATACATTGAATTGACTCTTTCCATAACCCACAAGCTTAATATTCTACACTTCCCCTTTGATACATTTAGCTCGCTGCACCCTTCTATTGAACATATCTGCCCTGGCGTCTATTAATAGTCTACTCCGTCTTGAATCATCGTATCCCCATTCTACCCGGCCTATTTTCCACGTTTCCGTTCCATATATATTTGCTAAACTCGATCTGACCCACCACTAATTTCCATTTGCCCGTGTATGTCTGTTTACCCTCAATTTCAGCATTCCTTTTGATACCTTCGCTCTTGCTCATGACTATGGTACCAAATCTGCCTAGCTGCGAACTCTGCTCTGCAATCCCATCTTGTATTTATCTTTAGCCCCGTCTTCACCTCCTGAATTAGTTTAGCCAATGTTTTATTTGCGACCCTCTTAATCCTAATACAAGACCTCACTTTGTACGTCCCTCTTTATAAATTTTAGCATCTCCGCGTCCTCTCAAGAAACTCACTGGCACATCTAAAACGGCAACCCAATGCAAGTATGATCACTACTCTGTGTTCTCCTTTGAGCTTTCACTAAACTCCGGCTGTGGATCATTTGCAAATGTCAATTCTGGTACATATAAGGCCTACCAAATATTCCTTGTTATTCCTCGAGAGACCCTTACACGTTACCGCGTTTCTTTCTTATTTAGCTTCCTTTCTACGTACTACCTGTTCTTCTCTACGCCCAACCCTATTAAATACTAAAAGGCTCTTTTTAAACGACATGCCCAATTCCCTTTCTTAAGTCCGTACTGCCACTCCCATATTTTAATATATATAATGATCACTCATCCTTTCTTGGGAACACCCGGAAATGAGAGACTCTTACTCATTTATGGGCTAGGCTTGAGCTTCACAGCGCCCTTAGACGAGCCAACAGACAGGTGCTCCATTCTCTCGTATAGATGTTCAAAGTGCGATTAAAATGTTAAAGAACAAGAAGGCCAGAATGAACATATAAAGGTCCTCCTATTGCTTTGTATGATGCGCCCTTTGGAAGGTGCTTGGAAACAAGTGACATTTTAGCAACCAGTCGGAATACTTGCTTAGGGTCATCCCTAAAGCAAAGGTGGCCAGCTCTGCCCACCTTCTTAAAAAAAACTGCATTACCAAATCATATCATGTCTTCTGGCGGCTTAGCTTCTGCCCCGAGGCACGAGGATTATCTCACAGTAACAGCATGGATTTTGCGCGAGAAGATCGATGATGACCGCATACCAGGAGCTTTTAGAGGACGCAAAGTGTTCGGTCATCGTCAAGCACTAAGCACAAGCTTCTATATGCTGTATTAATGGACTATAAGGCAGCGCTTGATACTGCCCCGAGAGAAATCGTTATGGAGAAGCTAGCTGGCGCGAGCGCGGGTCCACGAGTTTTGCGAATACTAATAGCTATGCTGAAAGTAAGCTCGGTTATTTTAGAGAACGGCATTCATGAACACCGGTGTTTTCTGCAAACCAATCTACGGACTGGGCGATAATCGCAGCCCGCTCCTAATCGCAGTCGTACTCAGTGATTTCCCTGGCCTTATTAATCACTACAACCCTTGTGTTTGCGTAACTCTTTATATTGTGTTTGTGGATCTAAGGACAGCAAGCACAACATTTTTAGAATAAGGGCTTCGGCAATGTTGGAAAATGCATGGATGGAACCGCTCCAAGTTCTCTCCTACCTCTCCGTCTACGGGTCCCGGCACAAACTATAACATCAGACTGGGTTCCATAACCTTTGCAATGAGTGTCGCATACATGTCGTGTACATATTGCGGCTTCACCTTGCAAATATCATCATGACACATGTCGGTCAGATACAGCTATTTAGGTAGGTAATATCTACCGGATATGTGTATACAACACATATATTTTATATATGTTCAAGGTTAACGAAAACGAATCCCGTTCTCAATGTGATGAGCACGTGTAATGTAGTATATTATTGTTATATAGTCAGATATATGTATAGGGTGTCCAAAAAATCGTACAACAAACTTTGCAATCTAGTACAACTCGGCGAAATGTTTTTCGTATGGAACACTTGCGCGGAAATGTCTTCTAAAATGGGTAATTAATCGTGAAAGCCAAAATATGATCATTGCAAAAAAAGATAATTTCTTAAGAATTATCTTTAATTGGTTTGTCGATAGGATAACTGGAGCTTTTGCAATCGCAGATTTAGTGGAGATAAGTCCGGATAAAAGGCTTGATACAACCATTTTTGGTAATGTCACTCTCACTCTAAAAGAAGACATTTCCACTCCCTTGTTATATTGGAAAAAAAAATAATTTTTCGCTGAGTTGTACTAACCCCAAAATGTTTTGGACGAACTCTGGGAGACCCTGCATGTGTATACAGGTCCCGCATGTCTAATCGTGAAAACATTAGTTACGACAGGCAGGCCAACATTCGTAGTGTTATTTGCAACCGTCGCAACAATCAAGTTCGTACTCGGCCCGGAGCGAAATGCTCGAGCGAAGTACCGACGTGCCGAAGACGGCAGGAAGTGGCGCGCGCTTTTCTTTCGGGAGTGCCGTTTAGGGAAACGACGTGTGGAGCTACGAACATGTTCTACCACGACGATACGACACATGTATATGTTGGCCTCATCACATTTAATCGCTCTTTCTCTCTCACTCCTTTTCACTCATCTCTATGACCCCGGTCTTTAGTTCTCTCTGCTGCGCTGTATTTTGCCCCATGTCTATTCTCGTTCTCGGGGTTGTGCTTGCACTCAGTGACTGACGTTGGGTGAGAGGCACGCTGCGACTCTGCTATACAGTCGGTGGTAATTTAACATCGGAGACAAAACCAAATGGATAAAGGAGAAGCGAAGCGAGTGCAAAGAAAACGAGAGCACGAACTCATGAGACCGGCATCTCCACATACGGCAATCGTGGATGCTTGTCCAGCTCCCCTTGCTTGTTTGCAGCGTAAATTGACTGGGGTGGTGTGATGGGTAGGAATAGAGCGGTTGTAGTTTCTGTAGTGCTGCTGGTGATCGTGGTAGTGGGGGGGGGGGCGTGGAGGACAGTCGTCGTAGTGGCGGTTGCTTAGGACTGATGAAAAGGCTCTCGGGGACGAGTAGTTAGTCAGTGGGGTAAAAACCCCTTCCGCTCGACGCAAGTTGACTTTCGGACGCAGGAATAGAGCGGCACCGGGATGAGACGGACCAGATGAGGGCGACATTACTGGACGAGAGATACTTTGGGCTGCTAATGGTTGGGAACTTGCGGGGCTTCCACGGCCATCAGGAAGCCGCTGTACTGCACGCACACGCGGCAAGTCGGACACTACCTCCGAAACGCTTCAACTCAGGTTATGGCTCTTTCACAGAGTAGCTTTATGAGCTGTTCCGCCTCTTCGTTCTGCCCCCTTACCCCCCGAGTGTGCAAGTCGCTTAAAGCGCTGACTGGTACTGTTTTCTCATCGGGACGTCGTTGCACAGGAGCGAAGAATTTAGGCAGCTACAGGAGACGGACGGCAGCAATAGGCAGAAATAGGCAAAGATAGGCTACGAGGGAGAAGGAGTTACATAGAGAATTAAGGGAAGGAGAGGAAAAGGAAAAAATAGAGGTAGATAGAGAGGTTGCCGAGCACGCTTGATGATCAACCACTTCCGCACGCTACTCACTGGCTACCGGCCGTCAGCGTCATAGTAGAGACCCCTTGGCCATAGGCAAGGCCCTCATAACTTTCTCCCCGGCATGGGGCCTTGCAGCCTCAGAGTCAAGCATTTAAGCTAAAGTAGAACCAGCTACTTACTTGCCTGGTCATCTGTGAGCCGGCCAGTTGGCCTGTGAGATTGCCTACCGCAATAGTCTCGCCTCTAACATTATCTGGCTTGTATTTGTTTTAGCCATGTTCCTTCCTTCATCATTGAGCATTGCGCAGATGCGTCCGCATGGGGCGGTCGACGAGGCTTGCTGTGGGGCGCCTTTGCACACACTTGCGCACAGCACGAAAAGCTTCGTAAAATACGTGGGAAATTTTATTTCATTTGTTTGTACTCCTTTGACACACGTCTTAGTTAAGACATCCGTGTTTCTAGTTTTCCAGTGCGACTGCAAGTTTAATACGGTTAAAATACTGGTGATGGCAGCAATAGAAACATAAAGTATAAATTCAATCAAATTAGGTTCTCTTTCAGCATAGGATCGCTAGTCAATACAAAATGTGCATAATAGTACTACACATCATGTACTGACTGGTGATCTACATTGGTATAATATAGATATTATTATTACAGTATTTTGAAAGGTACCGTTCAGGGCACATTTTAAGTGCGAGAGTTGTAGATGCATTCTTTGGTAATCCAAACACCTGTATATAGTTATTTTCTACTTTTCCAGTCTTCTAAGGTCACTTTTTGTGAGAAAAAGTGTTGTTGCCGATAGACAGTATCTCACAGTCGGGACAATCTTTGAATGCCTGTTAAAGATTAAGCGTGGGTAAATCTTACATCCAGGTAGAGGAAGCGGCTAACTAACTTTAGACGCCTTGATTGTAAGCAAAATATGTATTATTTAGTGACTCTTAGAAAACCCGTGCTGGGGGTTTTTGAGCGGAAGTTGAGTTAACTATTGGGTCGCCCCAGATCACCAGGAAGTTCCACACTACCTACGCGTTTCACTACGCCCAGACATTATCATCTGCGTTGGGTGTGCAAAAATCCAAACCTATTTAAAAATGCGGTCTAGGCCGGAAGAGTGGGTGGTAGGGAGAGAACACTTCTATTGCATCCCGCGGCGCTTGGCGTAATCTCTACCCTCCGCTTAAAGGGGTAAGCTTTTAGCCACCTTGTATAAGCTGCCACCGGGGTCACCTTCCAGGAGCGTTTCCTGCTTCCGGAGATTTTCTGGAGATCAGGCTTTTACTCGGGCACAGATCGCCGGGCACAGACGAAGAGCCCGTAGGCACTTCTGCCCTAGTTCTCCCAAGTGTATGCTACGGCCCAGGGAGCCCGCACACCATCTCTAAGAGTGTTTGAAGGCCTGCCGCTATAGTCGAGAAACTTTGTAGTTTTATAAGGGCTCTGAGGGACTTCCGAAGCTGCTCAGCTCTTTGGCGTCTGATGGACGGACGCTGCGCTAGACGATTTGCAGTTATGACGGTATTTAGGAGGAATGATAAACTTGATACTAGGAAATCCTGAGGTAACTTTTTGTTCAAAATATTGTGGGCCTCTGCCGGGCACGTGATAGCCTGTTTGCCCTTGTGATGAGCGCACCTGCACACATAATCTTCAGCTCATTTATTGCTTAGATGATGCTATATAGTAATGTTTTGTATAAGTTATGCGTAGATAGTAGCTTTGGTGCAGACTCCGAACTCATAATAGCGTGCAAACAGTTGTCGCCCAGTAAATGTGATGGCAATCTACGTTAGCCCTACTCTGGTAGATTCAAATATAAAAAGGACAGCAGGGACTCTAACGTGGCAGTTTTAAACTGTTCCAAAATATTGTTATAATCCAATGACTTAATACTACAAAGCACTTAGTTTATCTATGCTGTCGAGAAGCAGGATCTCTAACGAAACCAGCCCCTATATGCACTTGAGAGACTCCAAGACGATCTTAACTTCTCCAGCCAACCAGGTATGTGAATTTCCTTTTTGTCATAAAAGAGTGGCATGTCTAGTGGTGCAACAATAACTCTGCAAAAAAACAACAAACCTCGGCCGCAAACCTCGGCACCAAAAACCGTGCTGTATTTATGCAAAATAGCGTTAAAAGCAGAAGTTAAAAATTGCACATTAATATGTACAATAGTAGTGTCGGTTTAAGATATATATTTGTGGTAGTTAGATGAAGGACTAGCATCAGACGGATTAATTGCTCTCTCTTCGATTCAGTGGAATTGAAGCATCTATCACAAGTATATAGTAGGTATGTAGGTAGTCAATTAAATGTATAGTGGTTTAAAAACCCGATATGGCTGCCCAATATATCGTTGCTTATTGTATTCTCTACGCTATGTTCGATTTTAGAGTTCAAAACAAAGCGTATACACCTCTTTTAGTATGCACTGTCTGGGTTTTGTAGCCAGTGCATACACTATACCTATATAGAAGTTAACTAGTGAAATATAATTAGGGCCGCTATATTTCACTAAAGAACTATATAGGTAGACTCATCTTACTTAAATCTAAAATCCAGCACAATCACTTCCACTTAAAAACGCTAAAATGCACTTAAGTCAGGCCTTTGCAATGGTGAACGCACTGCTAACCTATCTAACACAGTGACGCGGCAAACTATAACAATTTTGCATCTTTTAAATGCAAAATAGGACTGGTTGACGGTGCTGGATCTCACAGATGGCTGTGACAAAACTCCCGTTAAAAAGCCAGATGTAACTTGCGATCTAGGCAATTTAAGCTGGAGCTCGCACCAGTGCGACCGTCCGGCTCAACAGCTGAGTAGAGACTATATATACCATTGTTTCTGAATGTATAGATAACTTTTGTTTCAAACTAGATAGACTACATGTTTCATCTTTGCCGAGTCGCGCGCCAAGTTATACCGATAGAAATATGAGCGATTTTAAACCAAATTTGGGGTAAATATATACGCCCACTAGAATCATGTTAAATACTTTATTGCGACGTCACATTGCAATGTCTTCTCGTGTATTGGCGTTTTTAACCAGAAACGCAAGCCATTGCCGCTTCAGGACTCTGCTGTTTCATCGTTGGCCACAAAGTTTTCAATATGTTATGAAAATTTTAAGAGTCTTTGAGTAAAATCCTATTTGTCTTCTCATGCTTTTTTACTGATTGTCACCTTTATCAGTACTGAGCTCACAACTGTTTTTTTACTGATGGCCACATTGTGTCGTCTGGGCGATTTTATTTATAAGAAAAGTTAATAACCTTGAAGTTTTCGGCGTAAAGAATGCTCCTCTGCCTGCCTCTCTCTAAGTGTGGTTTCTTAAGTTCTTGACTGCTCTAAGACAGCAGGCGCTCGCACTGACATCACTTAGATGGAACTTTAGGATGAGGCAGGCTCAGACCTGCAAAGTTCAGCGAACGGACAGCCTGTAAGTACTTGTATTACCTATGGATGTGCATAAAAAATAAGCTCTCCTGTGCGCAGGCCGGAAGGCCTACGAATTTTCGATCGACGACGCGCAAGCCGAATAGTAACACGTTATGTCATCTGTTTTTACAGAAATCCGTATCCTTCACTGCTGCAACCCTGACGCTGTGTCTCAGTTACTAGACATATAAGTCAACTAGGTTATCTCTCAAACGCCTAAATCGATTACGTACTACAGCGCAACAAACTTCTACGATACAGGATATGTAAAATGCAAAAAAGGATATTACTTATAGAGGATGATCCTACATACATTTCGGGTGCCAGCGAGGCAAACGTGTAATGGCACCGTATATATATATATACTTTGTTCGACTCCTCGTGGTTTGTACTTTCACTGTTGTAGCTTTTTATGCAATTGTCACACCTGCAACAAGGTAAACGAGTCAAATTAGTGGGAGCAAATGTGAAACACGTCTACTCTGTACAACAGCTGATCAACTCAAGGTCACTCTTGCAAGGTTTGCGGCAAATACTTTACTGGAGCTAAATATTTTAAAAACAAAGGCAATAAAGTTCTGTCGTGGAGGACGCCTCGCAACAGCTGACACCATAAAGCTTCACGGCCAACCTATTGAATTTGTCAACCATTTTTCATATTTGGGGTTGGAATTTACGCCAAGCGACACCTCATTCTCCAGACATATAGAGGAAAGGGTCCGTAAGGCGCTGATTGCCATTTACTCAATTAAGAATCCGCAACTCCTCTCACTGAGGACGGCTTTAAAATTGTTTGACCTGAAAGTTGCCCCTACAGCAAGCTATGCGATCGAACTTATTTAGGAACATCTCAGAGCTTCAAGCTGTGACGAACTTGACCGCCTAAAGGCAACGTATATTAAACGGGTTATGGGCGTTCACCGAAGCACCCGCAACCGATTGGTGTATCTGGCTTCGGGTACCCCACTTTTCACAGAAGACCTTCAGCGCCGCTTTAACCTGTGGTTAACTCGCGAGTATCAAGAGCACTTACTAAATAGGAAGCAAAGGTGTGTCAAGTGGACATGGATTTCTATCAAACGCAAGCTATGATGAACAACTCGTGAAAGAATGCCCAATATGAAAATCGCTTTCTTATTATGCGTCATGCAATGCACGGTTTCCATCATGCAGTGTGCACGAAAGTTGGTTTCCATGAGGCAGACGAGCAGTGTAGCTGTCGGCACTGTGGAACAACGTGCTCAACCTACCATCTATTGCATGGCCGGAACCCACCAACTCTCCGGCAAATTCATGTGTAACATACACTAAGCTTGAGTAATAAATCATTGTTTGAAAGTATATATATATATATATATATATCAAATCTCCTTAGGAATATGTTTCTGATTACTAAGCTTAATGGAAATTTTTCCAATAAGCCTGATTCAATGCTTATCAATTGAAAAGTGTGGGATCATGGATTTCCAGGAGGAGGGACTTTATTCAGAGAGAGTCGCCGAGAGTCTATCAATTCATTAGTAAAGCCACAGTTAGGCTTTATTTACTAACTTATCCATGGGCTGAGTAATTCCAGTTCATTGGACTATGCCTAGTGCGACTATGAACTCTATTTTACCTAACAGCAAACTGGAGTATTTCATTAATAAGTTGAAGCACTAGTTTTTGCTTTATATATATATTTATTTACATATATATACATATATATATATAACTTTTTTTTGTTCTTTGTCAGCTAAGTCACTCGTCAAATTTGTAGAAGCTCTGAAATATATTGATTTTAGCCCAACTCTTGCTCAAACGAGTGCCCGTAATCCAATGTGCACATTCGGTAGCGATGGCAAAGCTTTCGTCGTACGCGTTTAAAAATACCAGACGTCTCCCAGCAACTATTCTGGCGATCAGATATTTAGGAGACTCGACGAGAATTGTATGGGCTAGATCCTTTAGGCGGCTCCAAAAAAAAAGTCGAGACGGAATAGGTCGCGGCGGCCAAGCTTGTGGACCGCCTCGGCCAGTCCAGCGATTAGTGAAAGTCTCATTCAGATAATTCCGTATCTGAAGGGCGTTGTGTGCTAAGGCAGCATCGTGCTGCAACCACATACTCGACCGAATACTCTGTGGGGCGTATGCCAAGACCTCTGATAGACTTATGGTCAGAAATAGGTATGTTGATTCATTTAAACTGTCGAGCCCGGTGGCGTGGTGGCATGCGTCTGCGCCAGGAGTAGACGGAGGAGACGCATAGGTGCGCGGGTTCGAACCCCACCGTTGCACATTTGTATTTATGGGGGTCCGTCTGTAAAGCAATGCGCAAAGCAGTCCCATGGACGTTAAATCTTGGCTGAGAGTCAGCCCCGAAATGATTTTTTCTTAATTCATTTAAACTGTCGGAAAACACATAAGATAGTTGTCCACTATACAAACTCAGGCATTCATGGAGAAGCGACGCTGGTGTGCATGAGAGCGGATCATATGCGGGTTATCCTTGGCCCACCAATAAACACTGTGTGCGTTGAGCACACTATCTTGTTTGAAACACGCTTTGTCCGTGAAAAGAACAAGAGCAGAAAATTCCACAGTAGCCGTTGTTTGTTGCAGAAACCAACACTTGGCTTGAACTCGCTGCAACCGGTAATCAGGAATGGATTCCTGATTCATTTAGCATTTCGTGAGCAGTGGTGCGACTTACACTGGCACTTCAATCCACCTGCCTAATGCTTGCGAAAGGACACGCGGCTACTTGTTTAACAATGTTTTCCTCCGTATTTGGGCTTCTCATTGTGCCCTGTCGCCCAGCGTCGTATTGACTGCGTGAAACGATCGAGTTTCGCGGCACAAATAATGTAGTCGCGTAAACATTTTCCTGTCAAGTATTCGTATGTATGAAAAACGCTCTGCGTTCAACCGGTGTGCGGCCTTCTAGTTACCGTCTGCTTTGCCATATATATATATATAGATATATACCTTTCGGGCTGACCCCCAGCCAAGATTTGACGTCCACGGGACTGCTCTTCGCATTGCCTCATAGACGGACCCCGAGATAAATACAATTGTGCAACGGTGGGGCTCGAACCCGCGCACTTATGTGTCTCTTTCGGTCGCGAGGCGTAGGCGAATGCACCACGCCACCAAGCTCGACTGCTTTACCATGCATGCCAGCTTTCTCGGCATTTGTGAACCGATCCATCACGATACACATGGTAGCAACGCCTGCACTTTCGAATGGAACGTTAATCGGACATAGACCCAAGGCTCAATCACCGCAGCACTTAACTCGACCTCTCTAATCACAGCCACGCAAAGGGTCACACCGCAGAACGACTAAAAGCTGAATGCTTCTGGTCTGCTCTCGCATCATGGCGTTTTTCAAATTCAATTTTCATAGAATGGCTGATGGGCTTTCGTTTAAGCAAAATATGCATTAAAATAGATATTTGCCTGAGCTTCTACAGCTTTGACGAGTGACTTGATTGACAAAGAAAGCGAACATAGCTGCATGTATGCACTCACATCCGATATGGTCATCAGAAGATTTGATTACTTTGCAACCACAGACGTCAGCTCTATCCATTTACTACCAAAATGCTTCACTTGAGATGCAAATTAGTCTTGACGTATTGGTTGTGGATGCGTAAATATTTTGATAGCCGTGGCGTAAAAGTTGGAACATGCAAAAGTAGAATAATATAATTTTGCAAACTGTTCTTAATATAACAATAGTTTCTGCTCTAGCTAAGACCCGGTAAAATTCACAAGACAATGTAGAATTTTCTCCCGAATACGGCGCTATGCTTGGTTTTTAATTGAGTAATGCGTAGTAATAAATTTTGTCACAATCGGGTATGGTCAAACTTCTCACCAAGTTTGACCATACCCCTGAAATTATCTGCACACCCTATATATATATATATATATATATATATATATATATATATATATATATATATATATATATATATATACATATACAGGGTAATCGCCAGTCGGCAAATCCCAAATAAGACGCATTGAAAATGGGTATCGATCGCACAGGCATTCGCGCAGAAACACCACTAGGCTGCCCAGCGATACGATCTTCTCGGTTATTATACCCGTAGAGCGTTATGACGTTCTTCTAAATGACACATTAAAGACCGCGTTTCTTCAAGTGCTTATTCAATGTATGCGATATAATTGCGTCTCATTGGCGTCTCAGATGAATGTATTCCACATGCTTCCGGTACGCCGAATGTGTTCGTATAGTGTTTTTTCCGTGCGGCGAACGTGCCATGATCGGATATGTAAAGTTAGTTTCGTAACTGCCTCCTGCCTGGCATTTGCCTGAACAAGGCGCTGAACGCGAATGCCAGTGACAACTGTCCTGCTACCGGGTGATGCCCCTCAATGGCGGTTCCAAGCCCTCCGTTATCGGTCCGAGAATGGTTATATGTGTCTAACCATATAACCATGCAGCAATACCACGACTCCATTCGTTCAGTTCTACGTAAGGTTTTGTTGTCCGCCAGAAAGTCAATAGTGAGGGCGAGAGTGGTTGCTATCGGGGATAGGTAAGGCATTCGCGACAGCCCGTTTCTGCGGCTGCAGCACGATGTTCGCATTCATTCACAAGTGACAACTGACGACGAAGCGACGATGTCTGGCGTCGCAGGAGAAGGGTTCGTGTCTGTGTTTTTCTAACCTTCATTTATTTAACCACCTAGTCATCATGGTCACGTGCAGGACGAGATAGAACATTCGCGTTAGAACAGGTTACTTAACTAACAATTACTCGTCTAGCTCACCAAATCTCTTCAGCCTTGACGGTGCGTACGCGTGAATGTGTGAGCGGAGTGTTTGGAGTTTTGCAGGCCTGTGCGGGGCAGCGTGGTCTAGGGGACCGCTTAGTGCGCTAGTCATAGTTGACTTCTACCGGGGTGTCGCCTCCTGTCGATTCCTGTTGTTGATCAAATTAGGTAATAAACCATAGACCGCTGAGAGTCAGCAGCCATGCTGCTACAAGGAACTGTTGGGGAAACCCTAGATATCTCGACATGTCCGGCCCTCGGCCCTGAAGTATGGTTGAGAAAATGTGTTCTTCACGCGCCAGCATATTTTGTTATGTTGCTCACAATCTCAGCTACATCCCTTCTGGTTTTATTTGGTACTGCTAGACTTGTGACGTCACAACGTGAGTTGATTTCTGGACTGTGACGGAGACCCCCAGCTAGGTGATCCGACAGGGTCACTCAATAAATCATGTTGTTCACGTATCGCTGATGCCACAGAATAATGATAAACACATATGTGTCTAGTCTCTGTTCCAAACTAAAACTACTTCCACATAAAATGTCCTTGATGAGGCAGGCTACTCTGGGCTTTAAAACAGCCTAGAGGAATAATTGATCCAAACGGCATATTTGGCTTGTTTAACCGCCAGGATAGGCTGTAGGAACACAAAAACAAATTATAATTACTTGTGCCTGGTATTTTTTGAAGTCTTTGCTACGGCATTAAAAACAAGAATGCTGAACTCCCCCTTTATGATATATAGTGTAAGGCGCTTTAATTGGTTTGTGCAATAGATAGCTTAATGATACTGATACACTGTTGATTAACAATGTCTCGTACAAAGATATATATATATATATATATATATATATCTGCCTGTGCAATGCATATATGTATTTGTTGCCATGGTTGTTATTTACCGAAATGGCGCTAATTTGATTGGTTTTATCAAATCTTTTATTTGAGCCATGCTCATTGAGAAAAGATAATAAACCATACCGCTGAGAGTCAGTGGCCATGCTGATGTCACAAGGACTGATCGGAGAAATCCTCGAGATCTCAAATGTTCGCCTATGCTACCACTCTAAGAGCCCCTGATATGTATATCTAGCGAATAGGAAATCCACCATCCAATAGTAGGTAGTGTTGTTTTAGTGCGCAAGCCTGTTCAAGGTTAAACAGGCGTCCTGTCGACGTGTTGACGGGTCCTTTTTGAGGTGAGTAGTCGGGCGGCACATTGAATGGCAGGATAGGATCGCTTGCGCAGAGAAACGCTCCGGCTGTCTTCACGTTGTGCGACTGAAGCAGCAGCGGCAGCAGCCGCAGCGAGGTCATTATCGTAACTGGAGATGATGTATGCTAAGATGATGTATTGAGGTTGAGATCGTCTCAAATGCTCCTTCGTTGTCGTCTTTATTGGCGCACGTGCTTTTTGCTTTACTCTCTTGCTCCAATACGCCGTTTGCATCCATGTCTACACCTCGCCTGGGGCTCAAGGACCAGATACTGTTTACCAGTCTGGCCAAAATGATTGAAGTGCGAATAGCAGAGACCTCTGTATGTAGTGCAATGAGGGGTCTACCGAGACGCAGACTTGCAGACAGACGGGCGCGGCAGACTGTAGGACTCTGCGGGCTCTGCGTAATGAGGATCCCGGATGTCGCCAGTTTAGCCAGACGAAATGGACTGGGCGGCCAAACAGGACCCTGCTGCATAGACGGCACGAGAATGCACTCGAGATTATGGACGAGCTGGGCAGCCGGACGTACGTTATTATTAGTTGTTGCAATTAGCGCGCCGTTACAGGACTTCTGCTGCAAGCGCTACAAGACTTCAACGACTGCAATCTACTACTACTACTAAACCTATTACTGCTAGCATTCTAGATTGGACTAAAATTTCTGCTAAACTTAGCGAAGCGTTTACGTGACGACGCCTCTACAAAGACAGCGGATATTTTGACAAGCGGCGATTTTGACGCGCCTCAACTTACTCTCTGTGATCCATTCATGGTTGTTTTTCATTCATTATGACCATTATGCCAATTTTGCAAATCTCAAAAAAGATTGCGCCTCAATAGATCCCACGACTCCTAGACAGACGACTCGCCGGGTATAATTTACACTATCTGGCTGATAAATATATAAATGTATACACACATATGCATATCAATTGAGATGCGTCCACATATGTGGCATGTGATTCTAAAACATAAACACTTGGAAAAAACTAAGAGTTATTCAATGTGCGGCCTGCTGTTCTTCGCAGAATGGAGCACATGTCAAGGCGTGATGGCTTCATATTGTTTGCTGTAGCACTTAATATTTTTTTATATAATGCTGCCACAATTTCTTGTCCCATCGTTCAATTAACATAAAACGCGTTTAAAGTTTAAAATAGTATTCTTATAGATATAGGATTTTTAGTTTTTGTCTACGCAGATGATGTTCTTTGTAGTCATGAATGTAGGCTGTCCACTTTATTTAAATGTCGGAATCTCGAGTTTATTTGAAATTGTTTATATTTTTGGGTGATTAGTAATATGCGCTGCGCTGATACGCTACAGATATGTATACATATCCTTCTCAACGGGCTTAGGCAAGTCAGGATCGCAGTGCCACATTTACTTGTTTACGTGTGTGTGTATTGCAGTAAACATATATTTACTATGCAAACAGTAGTCACGCGTCAACATATGCCCCTACGGGACAATGCCATGCCATCTTTTTAAATCGGGGACATTTAGAGTAGTAGCTTAAGCAGGCATATAAAGTACACGCATACTCGTATATATATATATATATATATATATATATATATATATATCGCCGTATATATAGAATTTTAAAGCAATCATCATTCGATTCTTGGTCATGGCTGGGACGACTGATTTAGTTAATTTTTAACTTTAGGTTACGTTAGTAATATAACGCGTCATTTTGTAGATAGTACTTATTGAGGTGACGAGTATAAATACGTATTATTTGCACCGCGTATGTATCTATCTGTGTATCTGCCAACAAATGATGCTTGTTCGCACTACTCTAGCATAAGCGTTTGGCCGAACAAGTGATTGTGGAGGCTTTTTGGATTGTGTATATAAACCGTTTTGAACATAACATACAGAGCCACACTGTTAGGGTTGGGTTGGTAGTAATTACGTAGCGTAGGGACAGAATGCGAATGTCCGTGCCACGCACTGAAAACATCGGCCCGTTTACAAGCTGAAATCGAAATTACGAAATCGAGCTGCACACGCTGTATACGTACGCTAAGTACGGACGTGTGTTACGGCGGACCGTTCTAGGTATGCAATAGTAGCGCTGCTAATGGGAAAGACCTGCTTATTGTATGTACGTCTGTTGACTGTAATCCTTTGTCTGTGCGGATTGTCTGGCTACCAACTAGGGCCAGCCAAGATCGACGTGACCAAGCACCGAAAGATCCGAATAGTGCCCGTGTGGATCCGATTAGTACCCGAACGGTTAACGCTCCCGATAACGCTAACAAGCTAAAGGAAACCTAGATCCGAAGGACTCGTCGCTCGAGTGGATTCTCAAAGAAGCGCGGCCAACGGGAGGGGGGAAGATCGTCAAAGAACGTGACAGTACCGAGAAGGCTGCAGCGGTAAGAGCCGTTACCCACTTTCATTTCGTTTTGTCTTGTTCGGGCTGGGCTACACTGAATTCCGTGCGTTCCGCGTTTGCCTAGGGGTCGAGAATTGCGGGCCATATTTGGACCGATGATACTCTGCACGCTATTGCTTGTTCTTGTTGGCTGTTGCGATGTAAAGCATCTGTGAATGGCGTAATGACGTTATATCGTTGCAGCATGTATCGTATATATATATATATATATATATATTATATATATATATATATAGTGCCTTAACATTAATCTTTTTTAGCTCCTTCCCGTTGTGTTATCTTCTTGCCCTCACGGTGGCTTGCTCTGGTTGATACCGTGGTGGTTGTAGGCTTGCTGTTAAATTTCGAATCTTGCTTGTAACATCTGTCATTTACACACAGGTGTCTTTTAATAACGAGCCTAAACCAACGGCAGCGATGGACGATGAGGAGCCTGTTCCACTGCTCTGCGACGTGGATGACGTCTTCTCGCGGCGGGCTAGCTTTAAAGTCAAGATCGACAAAGCTGAGAAGGCGGCTGCCCAGCAGAAGATGAAAGCACTCGAGGAATGTGAGTCAATTGTCACAGTGTGCTGTCGAGGAGGCTTTTCGTTTTTTATTACAATATCTCTCTCCTCTCATGGCCGGATAGTAACATTCGGAAGGCCTCGCCGTGTGTGATCTAATTTTTTTTATTCGCAGCGACTTAGTTAAGAGTGTCTCACTGCGTCGCGCCTATTACCAAAGGAAACGTATTCTAGCCTATATGCGGCAATTAAGCATCACGTCTGTTTATGTTCTATAAGCTGTTACTTGTCGAAGCCATTAGTTCAAAATAGTGTAGAACTTGTCTATCTCGACGGTGTATTCATGTATTTTTTCCAAGTCTATTGTGGATAACGTTTTGACAGAGGACCGAGTGTAATTCGGATAGTGCTTTTTACGTCAATTTCAACCTTGGGAAACGATATGTTGGCTTCTATCATCGTTCAGCATTGATGTAGAGGTCGAGAGGACTTCGAAGTGGTCTTAGTGAATGCATTGCATCGAGAGGCTAATTCTGTTGATTCCTCTATGACAAGGCTTCCTTCATTTTCTCCAACGAGTGCCCATTGCCAGACGCTCCTTAAAAGCAACGTTTAAAATGACTAAAACTGTTTTATGTTATGTTCTGCTCAAATGCTTGAGAATGATATTTTGAAGCGAGGAAGATACGCAATTACGGTAGAAGTTTGGTGAGTCTTGACTGTGCCCTCAGAGGTGTCTAGTGTCGCTTGAGGGTGCGCACCATTAGGTCAAAGGCCCACTGGGCAAATGCCTTCCGTTTTAGCTTAGATATGTGGAATCTTTGCGCTACTACCTAAGCTTCTAGAGGTTCCTGATTAATGTCGTTATAAGGATCTTCCGAAACACTTAGGTCTCCTTTAAGGACGTTGATTGCTTTACGGACAATTTTTAGTATTTGTAGACTAACTACCTTTATGACAATGTACTTAACGTTGCTGCCAGTACTCGTAAGATTAGTCATGTGTACGTTTGATGAGCGAGTATTGAAGTTGTTTTCCACTATTGACATTTCTCCAAGTCTAGGGTTTACATAAACGTCGCTTTTTTTAACCAACTAGCTTGCAGATATTCCCGTCCAGCACCTCGTTATGTAACGTGACGTTAGCTAAAACGGGCTGCGTAAATCTTAGATTTTCGTAGACGGCTATTAATGATCTACACGGGCACAGTTGCATACTCATTACAGCAGAGACGTGACATTGCTTTTAGATAACCCCCGAAAGATAATTCTATAGTTGTGTAATTACAAAAAGACGTTACTGCGCATCTTTATAAGTCTTTACGTTTTTTATCTGCATTCTGATTGTTGTTTTAAGTAGTTTTACTCATGTAAAAACTATAAAACTTCAATAGCAAAAACGTGTACATATTTCGACAAGAACAAACAAGGCTCAAACGCTAATGCGATTACTTGAAGTCAACGACGAAAAAGAAAACCATGCAACAAATGCAAATCAATTGTTCAACCTTTATGTCTTAACTTAGAGTTACTGTTATGTCGTAGCTTGCCTGTCTCGAATTAATTGAGTCTCAAAGTTGTCGATTACACTAAACACCTTTTGCCGAAATTATCCACAGTGAGCCACAAACAAGAGCTAACTGATGAAGACATTCGACGACTTGAATTCATTGACGACAATCGGCAGCTTTATATGGACATGGACCCACGAAAGAAGAGGTTTGTACCTTCGCAATTGTTTTGCGACATCTACAGAACGAATAGTCACTTGCGTTCCTGAATCTCTCGTTAGGGATTCTCCCTGTCGACAAAACGGGCATATATATGTTGACTTGCTATAAGTCGCACATTAAATTTTGTGCTGGAAGTAACCAAAAAACTGAAAAAGCTCATTGACTTGCCTAAGTATTTATAGTAAAACTAACGTATAAATTGAGAAATTAATATGAATATTGTATTATTTATATTATTGTAGCTAATGCATTACTCACCGAGTATGCAAAACGTGCGACCACCGTACCATGCGTGTAGAAGCTTACTTATACGTGCATGTATATGGATTTACATTTAACTACTGCATTTGTTCAGTGTATATATATATATATATATATATATATATATATATATATATATATATATATATATATATATATATATATATATATAAGAATTAGTTTACCCCGCTGGTCTGTATCGAGACAGAGTGATCTGCAAAACCGTGCACGGGCATTAGCTTTACGGAAAAACAAATGAAGTCGTGGTCATCGCACATGCTATTAATAAAACGCACTTGTTCAAAAGAAGGCTTTTAGGCAGAGCGGTAGTCGATCTGAGTTAGGCCCTGGCATCAGTGCCACTGCCTGCTGGATAGGACGATAGTGGTGTAAATGCAGTAAAGTGGAATAGGTTACGGTAGAAGAGATCACTGTGGTCTGTGGTTTTCGCGAGTTTTGTTACCTTGCTCACAGTCAAGTGCTTGGGTTCTTTGGCCGAGCTGAATTAGTTGGTTTAGTCTGACAGGAACTCCAAAAGGCCGTGGTGGTGATGTATGCGGATGATATAGTGGTCGCACATCGTGACCTGGATGCCATCAAGCATATTACTTCTGTAGTAGATGCGTTTTTGCAAGGAATGGACTTGAGATAAACACCAGGATTACACGAAAACGACTTTCACAGCGCGTATAGACAAAACCGTACAGATGGTTCTTGGCTTAATTTACGGGAAATAGGCAATGCAAGAAGACCTTCCGTTCGTGCTTAAGGTTGTTCCAGGGTTGACGTGTTGTCATGCCAGGGTATGAAGATCATCTCAGAAAGGTGTTTATCATTAGATATGAAAAAAGTAATTTGGTTGTTGATTCGATTAAGAAGCTGCTTTGTGTATGTTATGTCAGACTAGCCACTGAAACAATTCAACTAAGGCTGAAGCTGCCCCATGCAGAACCCTACGAGTGTTTTATTTCGGAATGGGGCCTCAAACAGGCCGGACAGGAGGATGGTAGTTTGGATATATCCAATGCCTTGCACCTTTGTTCTGGTTCAGCAGGTGACAGTCACCAGGCACATAGTGCACGGGTATTAGTATGTAGACTACTCAAATGCCGCCTTTCAGGAGAAGTATAAGCTATGCCGCTACCAGTACTGCCTGCAGGGGTGTGCTTAAATATATATTAATAAATATAAAAACGCACATTTTAATACACACACGTTTTATTAATTGTCCTCTTGCAGGGCCGCCAGCACCGATGATGACGATTTGGACATTTTTAGTCGCCGCGGAAGCTTCAAGGTGAAAGTACAGATGTCCGAGGATATGGTTAAGAAATATCTTGAGAACTGTAAGTATATCAGTATGCTCAGCTGCCTGGTAGTTGATGATTTCGTCGAAGTCAGCAGTGTTATTGCAATGGTTAGCATCGTCGTCAGCGTGCCCAGTATTTGTCTTTTATTAGTATGCTATGCCTATATGCACATATGTAGTGCTTGGGAGAGGAACACGTTATCGTAACGTGAGCGCATTATTACGGCGAATCCGCAAAAATAGGTATTCCGTAGCAGAACGCGTTTGTGTTGGCTTCTAGGCTTCTTTGCCGTTTCTCCAGCCGGCTATGCATGCTCAGCATCACTCTAACGTTTGCACGTATAATAAACGAACAATGGTCGTACGGATGAAGACCAGGCAGGGCAGGCAGATGTCACACACGTAACCAGACAGCCCATTCTAACTACCAAACTACCTCTCTCCCTCTCTCTGTGCCTAGTTGTTTAAGCTCTCTGAGCAAGTAACGAGTTCTGGCTGGCGGGCTGGCTGAAGGTAACCTACCAGTCCAGGCAGTGGTTAGACCTAACGCAGCCGCCGAGATCATCAGAGGACACAAACAAATTAGGAGCGAAGGACAGCATAATTAGACCAGACTCGTCCTGTTGTAGGATAAGCACAGTCCGTACATTCATGGCACGCTTTCTTCACGCACTCGCGTTTTCTATCTGAGCAACACGGCCATTTGTATAGTACAGGAGGGGAAGGGGGGAATATTGCTTTATGTGGTAGAGGGGGGGAGGCGATACTGCTTTATGTAGTAGAGGGGGGGAGGCAATACTACTTTATGTAGTAGAGGAGGGGAGGCAATACTGCCTTACGTAGTAGAAGGGGGAGGAGGAACTTCCTTATGTAATACGAGGGGGGGGGGGCACTGCAGACATTAAGACGTTCTGCGGAAGAAGGAAAGGTATCTCCGCCGAACGTATGTATGTTCTTGTTTATATGCTTATTTGTACGTTGGCGGGTAGCGACACGTCGTAGAAGCGAATTCCAATCGTATCTATTAAGATAGAAGGTACGATTGCTCATTCTGTTTGATCATTTCACAATCCAGCGTCAAACAAGGGCCAACTGGCCGACGAAGTGAAACGAGCCATGGCCACCATGCAGGCGAACGAGAGAGAAAAAGCCGGAGGTCTACCGCGGGGTCCACCGTGCGGAAAGTCGCCGACTTTTGGAGCCAAGTCTGCGGGGCCGAAGCCGACCGAATTCGTTCTGCCTATACCGCTCGTTCTTCAGGACGGCACAGCAGCAGCGGCGGCGACGATAACAGGTTCGTGTGCGAACTGAAGCAATGACCTGTAAACAATGAAGTGACGTAAATGGTTGTGGTGGTGGTGGTGGTGGTGATGATGCTGACGACAACCGTTGCGTGATACACGGCCGCACGCAATACTGAAGCCTGGTATACTCGTTCATAGGCGAATCGCTGGGCTCATTGCATTCGAGAGAGCCCAATCATGAGAACGGCAGCAACAGCAGCTATATCAAAAACAACCAACAACAACAACTTATATAATTCGTTAATATAATAAAACATTTTACGCAATAATTATGCTATAATAGCTGTTGACAACAACAACTCCCAACAACACCCCAAATGCTTAAAGTAATGTAGTAGAATCATGAATGGTAGTAGTAGTAGCAACAACTACATTCATTACTATTAGTAAAGTAACGAATGGTAGCAGTTCCAACAACCACAACAATCAGAACAATAACCGCAACAACAGGAGTAACCACAACAACATTAATTCACCTAAGCATAAGGTTAATCTAGACGAATACTCAAGCTTATCGAAACCAAGCGAGAATTTCGCGGCAAAACCACTATTGACTTACATTACTAGCGTAACGGATACAGATACAAGCAAAACACCAATTTCGTCGCTGTTCAGTTGGATCGTTTCATTGATTCTGCAGGTTCTCCTCGCCGGTGATACGTGATTGGTTCGTTTCCGTCATCCATATAGCCTTATTATCGTAATATATTGTTTGCTCGCTTGGGCATAAACAACGAAGCAATTTATGATTTTAATACACTTTAATGTATCCAAACAAATACTACAAATTAACCAAAATTAGGGAGGAATCTAGAATATAAACCAACTATGAGAATGATGTTATATATACATGTATATATTTTGTCAATGGAAACATACATGGAGACAGTTTGCGCTTTTGGCAACAGGAATTGGGAGTTCGACACGGCGCCTAGTAGGTAGATGCCAAAGAAACAGGTTTCTCATGTAACTTAGCCATCGCTCATAAAAGTATATATCATCGCGTCAAACCCCCAATATACGGAAAAAAAGGTATTCACAGATAACACTTAGTGAGGGAGCACGCCCTGGCGTGGTTTGCACGTCGCATCGCCGAAAAAAGCGCATGATACGCACAGAAGGGGCTATTGGTTATCGCCGCTCACACGGATCGATAATCGATATCGCATACAACAAACACTCCACCTTGGATTCAGCAGATAATGACTTGACGACACTCCATCTCGCATCCCAGTGACGATCTTGATGACGCTATAAACATTATCGGACACTCGCAGAACAATGAATTATCGTAAAATCTGAATCAAAAAGATCGCCACCAATAACTGCCGAGAACACGACGACGTCGAATCTTGCAAAGGCTTCTCCAACGCGAGAAGGTAGGCAGGAAATATTCTTCATGACTATGCCATCGTGATTCCGGTTGTTATGCGGGAGACGAATATCAAAGATGTAAAATCACACGCAAACATTGACACGCGTTCAACTCGTAACGAAAGTCCTCTCGTTGCAGCTAACAACGTGTTTTTGGTTGCCGCATAATCGTGTACCGTCGCTGTTGCATATACTAACAATAGTTTAACCTTTTTGTATGACTGGGACCTAGCAAGCACGTACAGAAGGAAATGATTGCACGTCAATTACTTAGCAGTCAAGCACAAAACCTAAAACACCAACTTTAAATCGATCCTAGTAGTATAGTCGTACTCGCAGTATAGCTGTAAACTTAACCGACTATGCCTTTAGAGTGTAAAGCAAATGTAAGTGAAAGTAGCACTACTTATTACCTAGTGGTTTCTAACGTATTCGTGACGTTAAATGTGAGCAGTGCGTGTGACGCTTGAAAAGCCTAACCAGCCAGGCGGGGGGCCGGCCGCCGTCCGTGTGGCGGGCCCAGTCGGTAATCGGGCCAACGATGGACCGAAGACACAGGCGCCTGCAGCCCAGAGCCCGAACGTCGATGAGCTGTTCAAGCGTCTCAACGAGGCCAAAAACGACCTCACAACGAAAGTTGATACCTTGAAGACCAAGGACGGGAAGCCGTTGGCTGAAGTCTGCCCTGCCCTGCGGGAAGCCCTTGATAAGCACGCGGAAAAACTAAAAGGCCTCGCAGAGGAGCCTCGAGCTGCCAACGCCCCGGCGTCAGGTCCCGTGAACAGTAAGTATTATGATGACACGAGAGCCAATCGATTTTTTATGTGTCCAGCACACGATAGAAGCTCTGAATTGGCTTACGGGTCCAGAAAATGACATGACACGCCAACTGATAATGGCAGAATTGCACTGTCACAATTGCACGTAAAGTGTTTTAGAGGCTAGATGCTCGCTTCTATGTACAACTTGTGTTCCTTTCAAGGCGCTGAGACTAGAACAAGAGCGTTCCGCATTAGGTTAAGCGCCTTTAGCGTTTAGTTATTATTTTGGTTGAGCGTTTAGCTATTATACTGGTGTTTGTACGTATGGTGAAAATTTGCCATACTGGCTACTTGAACAACGTAAAATCAACTATTAATAGACGGCAAGCGCCACTTGCTGTGTTTTCCAGCGATATTGCTTCGTGTGCAATACGAAGCCAGCAAAAATGTTTTTCTCAAAGTTGTTAAAACCTCTATACTTCGCTCCGTCAACACACCACCGGTGAATAGAAAATATGTTACATTCCGAGAGCCTCAGTCTGCTCCTTAAGCACATCCGTTTAAGGACTATATTAGGTCTGATATGTGTCTTCTAGTATAGACAGCATATGCCGCAAGTTATCAGAGGGAGGCTGTAAGTCAGGAGCGATTGTGTCTAATATTCATAAAGCGAAACCTCTTGAAAAAGTTTTACCTATGCGCCGTCGCAGATATTCCCAGCCGGCTAGCTATTTTTTTTGCTGAGGATGGTTATAACTGCTTACGGCCTCCTCTGGCATTTACGATATCTAAAGTGAAAATAATAAAAAGCGATTTAAGCATTACCTGCTCTGCTCTAAACGCGTACCTGCAACCTATCGAAAGCAAGACAATAGCTTATGTCACTAATCTACCTTGCATTCAAGTTCGACAGTAGCGATTTCACAGCATTCGACAGAGCAGAATCCTATATTTTGCAAAATCCGCAAAATAGAACTTCTGCTTCAATGTAACGACTCCTCATGTCGTTTTGTATTTTTCTTTTTTTTCCAAACTTGCATATTACTTTTGTGTCTGGGAGCACTATCTGGTCAAGCATAGAATGTTAATGGAAGGTGTCTACGGCACGTTTCTAAGGCGCCTGCGGTTCAAGTGTCCTCTAAGCGTGCCAGCTGATGTTGTTCCTAGTACAGACGCACGCTTCGAGCAAGGCAACTACGACAACTGACAACGAATGTGAACTGCTAGGAATTAGGTTGTTAAAGCGTATATTCACTTTGGGGATGTACAGTTGAACTATTTATTTATTTATTTTTGAGAGGACTAACTGGAAAATGCGGAACGCACACACGGTCACCACGGCAGGTTAGTCTTCAACTGTGCAAGTGTGGGCCGGTAGTGTGGGACTCCAACCCACTAATCACCAGCTATGTCCTCCTCTTCCCCCCTAGCAGAGAAGTGATGTTAGCAATACTACAAACAATTGAGAAAGGGAGGCGGGGGGGGGGGGGTGTAATAGCCTGAAGGGCGTCGACATGCACACGCGGGATAACCCGCTCTTTCTCGGTTAGAACACGCGATCTACTCGCGATTATGCACCAATCATCAAGTAAAGTAAGTTTTCATCTTTGTGACTAGGTCAGGAAGGCTAGGTAGGAAGTCGACGAAGTGCAGCCGCGTAGGTTCTGCAGAAGTCGGCGCTGGGCCTCCCAGGCGGGGCAGAATAGGACAGTATGTTCTGATGTGTCGCCCACCGAATGGCTACACTGGAGACACGCTCCAACTACCTAAGAAATCAGCGCAAAATCCATCTCCCCAAACGCCGTGGCCCATTATGAGTTCGTAAGCGGATTGTTTGCTTAGCGGATGACCAAAGTAGTACTCACATATTTGACGTTTCGTTAGGTTCTTCCCTTGCAGGAGTACGCATACTGCAAACAATACATCTCATCTGAGCATGATCTGAGATGTAGCACACACCCCTTTTATGTAGTAGTAGTATAATAAAGTCGATTTTAATGTTAAATATTTATGGCTATAACTGCCTTACTTACTATGAGGCTTTATATATATATATATATATATATATAAACAGGAAGTATTATGCTACTACCAATTTATTGAAGCAAGAAGCCGGTGTCGCCGGTGCACTTAGTTGACGCTTTCATCGTCTGAACGTTGTTTTAGTGACAATGCCATAAAGATCATTTATACTGCAATGTATACCACCACTTTCCGAACTAGTCGTTTATTAGTTTTACAGCGAATTGCAACACGTACAGGATGCTATCTTATGAATAACATATAGGTATCATACCTATCGATTTTCATTTTATATTGTACATTGCATATATATATATATATATATATATATATATATATATACACGTTTACCATAAAGCTCGTGGACACTATCGATTTGATACCAGGTGCGGTAGAAACCGTATGCTGCAAACGCCGTTGCCAGATGCCAATCTATTCCTTTAGTATTTCGTCTCGTTAATTAACCTCAGTTCGTCCATAAAACTACGCAGTATTCCCATAATTATGTCTGTCAAACCCTGCACATCCCCAAAAATAATATCATTATCTGCGTACATTGACATTCTTGTTCGTTGTGTCGACCAGTCCTTTAATAACCATTCGGGCAGGTCTACAAGCAGAGCGGAAAAAGAACATAACGGACAAAGTCCCACACCCAGGGCGAATCCCCCAGTTATACATCATATACATTTGGGTTGAGTGCAAGCACAATACTACACACAAGCTATATAAGCAAGCACAATACTACACACGGATGTGTCCGAAGACATATGTATTGCTTATTGTAAATGAACATGCATATGGCGTCTTACAGCTTTTGACTACATCAGATTCTTAGTTTTAGCTAAACTGCAGCTGACAGCTTGCACTGCTTTCTGTAAGCTTAGTGGCAAAAAACCGGGCTTTTCGAAAGTCAAGCAGCCACAATATGGGCAAATTCTGCTTTTAAAATAACCAGTTGTCACTGTAGTGGGTCAGGAACGGTGCTTACTGTCGACCGATGTTCTACAACAGTGAGAAAAACGACAACAGCAACAACGAAAACAGTAACGACAACAACAATAACAACGCGCAGAGCTAAGAGCTGTGTCAACGATCACAGCAGTCCCCACCTTCTACCACCACCACCACCGTCAGAGGAGAGCAGGGTCACTCGTTGCATCTTTGCGCTGCTGCACCCCTTACTCCTTCTGTGCCCCCGTGCTCCCCCCTGTTTGCTGTTCTGGCGTTCTGTAGTGCACTCTTCTACTGCTGTCGTACTCGTACGCCGTATTTCGTATACCGAATGCCGTACCCCTGGGGAGGGGGGGGGGGGTGAGCCCCAGCCACTGTAACACAGCCAAGGCCGCTGCTATCGGGTGGTCGATAACGGCTTCTGCTGTTGCTGTCGGAGTTGTAGTTGGTAGACTTAGAGCTTAGATGGTGGATTTTTTGCTGGCTTCGCACTGCTGCACCGGACGACGAGCAATATGAATGAGGATGAGGGTTACCACTTGGTCGATACCTCGGCGTCTGCAGGGGCGGCAGTAAATGCCTGCCTGTTCATATCCCTCTGTCTGTCTCGCTGACGAACTTGTTGGCTGGCAAACACAACAACAACAACAACAACAAAAACAACAAGCGTGGGCGGCGGTGAGCGACGCGCGTACCTCCAACAGCTGGGGGGCGTAGTGAAGCCGGAGTGAACACCGCCGCCGCCGCTTCCGCTCGGACCGATTGAAGAGGGCTGTGATAGAGAATTTGTTCGTTTGGCCTGCCAGTTTGTTTATCTGGTCTATCAGCTTGTTCCTCTGGCTGTCTATATATATATATATATATATATCTCTATCTAGATGATGCGGGAAGAGACGACGGCTCTTGTTATTGTTGTTGCAACGGTTATTAATATAACTACACAACGATAGATTAGACTTCTATCGTTGTGTCGTTGTTGTTGTTGTTGTCGTCGTCGTCGTTGGTGTCGCCTCTGCTGTTGTTAAATTTCTTCATATTGTTGCCGTTGTTGTTGTTATTGCTGTCAATGCTATGGTCGCAAATATTTTGATTGTGCTTGCTTATGGCATCGTGTGCTATACAACGGCTTACTTTTTGCATACGTATATTCGTGCGGACATCAATACCTACCGACTGTGACAGTATCAATATACATAGACGGTTGCTCTATCCCTTCCTCCATCTCCCTTCCCCTTCCCCTTCCTGTCTCGCTCTGACTGTTCCGGTAATCATACATATATAAAAAAAAGCCAAGAAAAAGGCAAATTTAGTGATACATATGGTAATTGTGTGCATCTGGTAGCAATGCGATGATTGTTTCCTAAACACGTGATTACTCCTGTTGTTGCTATTGCTGTTCTGGTGGCTGCCGCTACTGATGCTGCGGTTTGGTCATATGCACGGTAGGTCTACTTCCGCTACCCATATCGACAACGAACGCACTAGAGGGTGCCTTCTACTAAATGTTAGGTGTCGACTATCTGGCAGCCTAGTCGATGCTATTTAGTTAACTTCTGTTCTCGGGCCCTGTTTTGTTTCGTCTACCGCCGCCTAAAAGTCGCCGGACAACAGTCAGGCCGACGCTCTGCCTCTGGTGTGACGGTAGCGGCGTCACCAATCTCAATCTGCTCTAGTAATTAATGGTCGACACTATAGTCGCGCTAGAGGAGAAAGTTAGCAACTTCCAGCCCAAGGGAAGCCACGCAGCCACACGCGCCCGGCGGACTACGACCCGTTCGCTTGCTGTTCCTGTCTCACACCAGATGTGCTATTAGCTGTGCTTGCGTTAGCTTTCTGCTGCGGGCACATACTAGAAACTTGTCCGACCTGGAGGCAAGTTGAAATTTATTCAAGTGCCAGAAGACTTTTGAGTGTGCAGACTTTCGAGTACACGGAGTACAGTATCACTTTGTCTGGTTGGACTGGTACCGGTGCGGCGTTAATCTGGCGAGAGCGCATTGTGTAACCTACACAGTTTTTCTTGAAAAAAACTCAGACTACCGAACTTGATTATATATATATATATATAGATTTATTCAAACGACATTGCAGATCTTCGGCGAGACAGCGGACAAACCCTCATCACGTTTCCACACAGCTATTTTATGACTGAAACTAAAGCATGCAAAATATCCCCAAAAAAAAATTGGGAGTTTACTACTAGCTATCGGATTAGAGCGTACCAACTTATATCTGACTCTATCTTAACTGAAATCAAGTAAACGACAATTTCACATGCATGTTAGGCTAGAGGTGCGCTATATGTGCTAAATTAAGATATTTGATTTTACCCGATAAAATAGGTTATTTTGGGCTTGGTCTTTCTACAAGAGTGATAGATTCATGTCGAGTCCCATTCGCCCATAAGCTACGTGTTTTAACTCACTGCCGAACATTGCAAACGCTATACTACAAATAAGGAAACCTCGGAGCAGCTACCATTGTTCACATAAAGTCTCTCAAATCGTGGTTGAGCTTTTCCTTCTTCGTTTTCCTTTGGTTTACGTTTAGGTCTTTTGTTTTCATTCCTGTTTCGACGAATCGCTACTCAATCTCTTGATTTAACCACTACTAGTCTTAGTTTAGTCTGTGTGGTGGCAACCACTCAAACCACTGTTGTGCTCTGTTTGTTACATCGAACTTCAGCGGGAAGCCGTACGGTCAGCCAGATCCGACTCGAAAATCTGCTGCTGAAAAACTGCCTCGCTTTGCTTTGTCGAGAGTCACCAAGCCGCGAGCGTGACCTCAATCGCCGAATTCGGAAACTTCGACAGGGACCCGACGCAGACTCCGCGGGCGGTCGCCGCTCAAAGGACAGATCAAAGAAAGATCGCGGTGAGTCGACACACTTGCGTCAGCTGTCTTTGAGCGTTGTACTCAATAATAGTAATAATCACATTAGTTGTCTGAAAGATCCAGCAATTGCGTGTACTTTGCTTTTTAAATCCAGTTTTTAATTAAAATCACATTTCTAGGAAGAGCACAAAAAAGTATGAGAAATATCGTTTGCAACATTAGCAACGGAAGCAACGTCATCTAGCAGCGGAAGCAACGTCATCTTTAACCAACATTATATTTATGACTCTAAAAATGATCAGTATTTCTTGTAGAGGATCAAACAGAATTATGCGGCGTATCCAATCCACCTATTTTTAAGTAGTAGTATTGTTTTTGATTGTAATCTAGCTTTTGTAGATTCGCTTGACGGTAGTGCATGCCTCGCATGCATACGGTGTCCCAGTTCTGTGCAGTTTTCACTAATTACGTGGCAGCAAATCGCCTGTTTTGTGAAACCATTTTGTCAGAGTTACAGTTAGTGGGAAACTTAAAACAATTACTGATAATACAATTATTCGTAATTACGCGCAAAGTATTTGCTGGAAGAGCGCCGCTAATTAGTCACGTATTATCTCCTCCCCTAAACGACAAAAAGATGGCTAAAATGAATCAATGCAATAGTACACACATTGAAGTTGTGCGAAAAGTGGGCGTAGACCAGTGACCTGTATTACTACTTGAATCCACAGTATGGTGGGACGTTTCTAGGTCTAATAGGCAGACACTGTATGCGGCCCAGCAATACCGTTTGTCTATTCAAAATAACTTCACAAAAAAAGGCGATTCACTGCTACCCAGCTAGTGATAACTTCACAGTACTGGGGCAAAACATGCATGTGATACATGATGATGCATTACCTTTAAGCGAGTCTAGCTCGAACTAATACGTGTCCGAATTGTTGTCTTTTGCTAGTTAATATCGTTGCTGGTAGCTAAGTGTACGACGACCATTAATACCTAGAACCTGCCTTCAACCGAGCAAAAACTCATTTTGTTAACATACAGAGAAAAAACCTAAACTCGTGTGCATTTACTAAGAAAAAAAATTGAGCGAGATTGTACTATATATATAATAGTCGTAGTAAAATGCTTATAAAAAGCTACTTGGCGGACGAGCGTTAGTACTTCTGTTTATGCAACATGCTTAGTTATCTCGTAATTGTCTGTAGATATAATCTAATGTTAGACGCGATTGCAGCTAGCATGCAATTTCGATGCAGTATGCGGAAGTGACCTCTTACGGTATTCGCGGCGCTGTAATAATCGGCTTATATGCATTTATGCGTGTATCCACATATATATATATATATATATATATATATATATATATATATATATATATATATATATATATATATATATATATATATATACGTGTAATCGGTTGCGGTACGCCGTAGCTTGCACCTGCAGCCACAAATACAAGATTGGCTGGGAATACCGAGCAAACGATTCTGGAACGCAATTATCACACGGGAGGGAGCTCCATTAGCGTCCGTGATAAACTTTGAGCGCCTTTGATTTTGCGTAAGATTGAAAACTGACGAGAATGCATGGGACGAGAAAACTGGTAAAAAGTGGAGGCATTTCGATTGCCCATGGCCTTGCCCCATGGGTTTCATGTTTGGCTAATGCAAACCTGTCGGGCGCAATCTGTCGCAGCTAGACAACGTTACGTCGTGGCTATTTTTGTGGTAGACAATGGTCCAAAGGTAGGACATGTAAGTGAAGATTGGCAACGTTTCAGTCAGAGCTCCTTGGGTTGTCCCTCGATGTGGTTAACAAGAGGACACAACGCCTCATGAAGCAGTTAAGGTGCAGCATCAAGTCGAGGTCATTACTGAAGCAGCATCGACGTTCTAAATCCTAACTCTAATACATAGACAAAGCACCGTACTTCTTCGACTTCGAAGGACTGTGTTAAGTCTAGTAAATATCTGCAGCGAACTTTCAAGCAGACAACCAAAATGCATGTTATCGTAGTATTACCCTTACGCTTGTTGTTGAATGTATTATGTACCATGCCGATGATTTCCTAATTAAACTTTATTTTTTGAGTGCAGATGATAAGGAGGATCCAATGGACAAATGTGAGTGAAACAATGTAAATTATATATATATATATATATATATATATATATATATATATATATATATATACATATATATATATATATATATATATATATATATATATATATATATATATGTATATATATATATGTATATATATATATATATATAATGGTATGTGTATTACAACAATATGGTCGCATAGTTTTTAAGGCTAAAAGCCCGTGCACGCAGTCAAAGATTTTATACGAGTTAGACAATCATATATAAATATATACAACCAAGATTTTTTGCAATTTAAGTGTCGTTGTAACTGTATAAAGACGATAAAAAATTATGTAACTTATATATATATACTGGCTGTTTGTTATTTACTTTTTAGTTTTCGGAGACAACAAGCTATTCTCTGACAGACGTGAGTACTAATCATATTTGTCTTACTAAACGAGGTCATGACGCAATACAATACAGAAAAAATCGATTGTATATATGTATATACGAGTTGTTTAATATGTGCTTTATGTACATACCTAAATACACATGTCATCATTTAATATCAGGGGCACTTAAATCAGCAGCATATGTCTTGTAAGCATTCATATCACTAGTTGTTGTTCTCCAGTATCTACTGAGTAGTGTCTTGCATTAGGACAATCTCGTCTTTGTAATATCGACCTGGTTCTCCCCTGACTCCCCTCAAAACAACTAAGTTCTTTTACAACTTACCTACAAAATTGAGATTCTATACTTGTTTGCTTATTATTTAGCTCGCTGTGCCCTGTACCAAAAATCCCCATCCTTCCACTAGAATTTTAATAGCCCACTCCCTCTTGAGTTATTAGATACCCATTCTGCGCCGCCCATTTGTCGTTTTTTCATATATTTATACGCTCGATCTGGCTCGTTTTCATTTTCATAAGTCCACAGATGCCTGTGTTACCTTTGATTTCACCATTCCGTCAAATACTTTCGTAACGTAGAATTCACAGCTAAGGAGACTGGGTACAGAAGTCAGCAGTGGGCAACAGTGTTTACCCTTAGCGCCGTTTTCACCACCTGAAGCTGTTTAACACATCGTTCAGTTGCGACATTAATATTCTTAATACTAAACTTTAACTTACTTTGTACTTCCCTTTGTATAAAATTTGACATCCCTTCATGCTCCTTAAGAAACTCTCTGGTGCAATTAAAACGACAACCGATTGAAAATCTTATCACTTCTCGTTTGCTACTTCTCACCTCTTCCAAGATCCCGTGCTGTGGACCAGAGTAGCCTTTGCAAATATCAACCCTAGTGCATATATGGCCTTTCATGTTTTCTTTGTAATTATATATTTTTAAGCTCCTGACACCCCTACACTTTGATGCTCTTCTTTTTCTTTCAGCCTTTTCCTCTATACTATTTGTTCTTTCTGTAAAGAATAATATCTTGTATACATTGTCATCGTAGGATATTTGTATTGACATTCATTTTTCCATTCCTTTTCTGTAATACTAGCTGAGTGCTTGACCTTACCTTTTTTGTGGAGAGGATCGTACTCAGGACACTATGGCATTTCCGGCAGTCCTTCCTCCGCTGATAGAAGCGACTTCACTATCGCTATTCCATTACCACGTTGAGTTTCCAAAGAGGATCGCGCATTCTTCGTTACAGCAGTTATCCTTATTCCAAGCTTCTTGAGGAACTTAACGGCCGCATCACGCATTGTCCCTAACGTTTCCATAGCGATCAGCTAAATTATGTATTGCGGCAACAGCACTCCGTATTTTGGCAGTTTGTGACTTTCAGCAAGACGTGCGCTTACGCTAGCATCCCGATTTGTGCGCGCCATGTAACTGCTGGCAAGTATACATGAAACCGTCGCGTACTATACTAGCAGACAGCCTCGTTCTCATGGTGTTAAGGTTTTTCCACCTGGGCGTAGGAGGCTGCTGACGTATATGCCAAGGTGCTCTTTTACTGCACGAATCTAGGCGCCCTGCAGAGCACGGTGTACAGCATCGTTGATGGTGAAAAGCCTTGTATGAAACCCGGCACTAAACCGGCAGGACAGCGCGTGTTTCGCTGTAGCGGTAACATTGGTCTCACATAGGTTACAGATCTGCTCTCCGCAAACAGCCTCTTTATTGTAGTCTCGTGCCAAAATACCGTCGAAACTTGTCGAGAAGGTCGATCCATTTAAAATGAAGGTGAACAACGTAAAAGATACGTCAGGCGAGGGATGGAAAGACCTTGTCCCAAAAGGTATAACGCCGAATGAGCATTTAGATTTACAAGTCTGCCACACCATCGGCTGATATCAGCAAGTTTCCTGCGCAGTACACCATCCAGCGCCACATCGCTAAGAGAAGCCCTTAGACGCTGGATATTGACCTCGGCTGCTAATCGAATAGCGAGCAGTATTGCCCGCAAATTCGAAATAGACTCGTCGCGGTGCTCCTTAGACAGTAGAAACGGCTCGCATTTGTTTGCGTTGAGAATGCTTGAATTTTTTGCACCGACTTGACGTAGCCTTGGATCGTTGCCAGGTTTCCTGCCAACTTTGCGCCATCAAGACACCACGGTCAAAACTTCAATCGAAGCTTCGTCTGTAGTTCAGCGATAGTGATACGGAAGAGAGCTGGCCCACACAGGTCGCCTGTTTGTATCACACTTATAGACTTACGCGTCTCCCCTTGCCACAGAAGACTAGCGGGCAGTCTATACATCTGGTTAGCTGAGTTTCATTTATCATATAACACAATACGCTCACATTTTTCATTTGCCCTGCTTCCTAGTTTACATCTTGTTTGCATGAATATGTAATATTTCCTACCGTCTGATCGTATTTTAATCCTAACTGGACAATTTAAGAGGTTTAATGTGGACGGGATGTCTTTCAAACGGAAGGCTCTAGCAAACGAATATGTTAGCTGATGTGGATCGGGTAGGTGACCTTTGACACACTTTTGCCCTTCACAAGACAGTCCGAGACTTGCCGCTTTGGTAGCTGTGAGTCACGACAATTTCCAATCTCGGGGTCAATTGAACGTCAGGGCACAAGCAAATAGATTTTGTTGTTCACGCGCGTGTCAAGATCTGGGACCATTTTCTGCTCTTTGCTTTTTCTGTTCCGTTATTAGCGCCAGTTACTTCGATGCGAGGCTATACGCACTATATGCCTATGCTGTTAGCCTGCATGATGCTTGTGTGATACCGGGTGGCTAAAGTTTCTTTGCTTAGCAAAGACCTCTAGTAAACATTCGATTTGATTTGATGATGCTTGGAACCTGGCTGCGATTTGAATTGACTCAGCTACGATATTGGTGTATGCATTTGAAAGTATAAGCTTTATGATGCGCGGATGCGTTGTATAGTATAGCGATGCGACGTGACGGTCAATGGTGACGTCTGCCCCCACTATTTTATTAAAATATTATATATATATATATATATATATATATATATATATATATATATATGCCTATGCGAACTATCAAGGTTTACTCGGTACCAAACGGTGCAGGCGCAACACGTGCGCATATGTTGTATTGTAATTTTCCTCTTGCTATTTGCATAGTGACCGACCGGCTGGCTAGCGATCTTCGAGCTAAGGCAAAGTATTGCGGGTAATGTAGCGTCGGGGTAATTGCACCTGTGCAGGGCCTGTAATCTCAGACTTAATAGTATCAGAGATCTGCACCAGCCCTTGCTTTCAATATATTGCTCGGCTACGTACATGCAAAGCAATTGAAAAAAAAATCATTTGCATGCATTCTACGTGCAAAGATTTAGAGGCTTTCCGCCGACATTTTTATATTGCTGAGCCTAGCTATAAACCGGATTGAGGATAATTGATCCTCGTTCACTCCGAGTTAATGATTAGTTCTTAGAGCTTTTTGCGGCGTTGTGCGCTCCCTAGCAGAGCCACTGCACGCGGTGGGCAAAGCAACTGTGCATATTCGCATTGATCTAATTATTGGCTATCACGTTAAGGTTTTTAGGTGTAGCCTTAAGGCTATAATATATTATTAAATTAATGACGATACGCTGTTAGAGCACATACCGATATGTTACCTTCAAAGCATTATTGCCTAACATTTGCAGTAATTGCCTTTGGGAGTAGAATAGAGAGCAAATAACTAGAGCTAATACACCGTAAAACATTCGTTGTGCCATGATTTACAATGTTATGCATTCTATAAACAGATTTTTCTGTTTCTCTTTATTTAAAATTTGCATTTATGTTGTATTTATTTTGTTCAGTAACGTTAATTGATTTTCTTTAAGATTTCTCAGATGACGTGTATCAATGGTTGCCAATGGCGTTCCTTGATTCATTAAATACGCACTTGTATATATATATCTTGTGTGCAATAATAGTTATATATATGTTGCTACTTTAAGCGCCCCTAATATATAGGTGTGACACGTGTATTAAGGTCTACATGTCAAGCGAATAACAAATCAATCACACATATTATAATCACAGCAATTTAATATCGATGAATATGAAGCTTGGTTCCGAATTTTTAGTTGTTGCACATACGCATGGGGCCAAAAATTATACAAACTCAAACTTCAGTTTGACCAATACGCATTTGGTCGTACACAAGGTATAATTTGTCTTAATTGCAAACAAAATCGAACCTTTAATTTGGCAAACGTGTGTAAGCCACTTGGATAAGGTGTGCCACTGCTGTCTCTGCAACATGCTCTTCCAAAAGCCTGGATCTCGTGGACCTAAATCTACTTGATAACCAAGCTTTTGGCACACGCGTGCTTTCAAGTTTTCTCTAATTTTCAGAGGCTGACAATTTGACAGTTTGATATATATGAACATATATACACACGCAACAACACCCTGTATATCTAAATTGATACATAGGCGCTGCTCCACCCTGTATATATGAATGCATTTATACACGCTGCGACACCCTGTATATATAAATTGATTCATACGCCCTGCGACACCCTGTTTATCAGTCAGTTCGGTTTAAATCCATGCATAGATAATGGACAAAAGCACGATGCTTCGCCGTTTGCACTAGGGAAGCGAGAGCTTCTGCGCTTCAAGCCGAACGTCGATCGGATAGTGCACCCCAGCTTCTATACACTCGACAGAGATAGGTTGTTGCAATTACACGCTTACTGTATTAGTTCGTGACTTGGTCCGCAGCTCTGGTCACGGTATCATTGACGGATGGCAGATTCTTTGTATGGGTCACATAGCGTCAGACTGAGCAACATAAATACTATTTCCATATGGATCGCAAGGAATAACACATGATTCACAAGCTTATATTTTCCAAGACAGAATTCTAGACACGCGAGACAGAATTCTAGTGTAGGCGTTTTTTCAACAAACATATAGTTCGTTGAAAAACGCCTACAAAACAGGTACACCTAATATTTATTATCAGTGAAGGCTTGCTGGATAAGCCGGACGTCTAGCAAAAGGAAGTGACTTTAGGGCTTTTGAGGTCGCTGGACTCGGAATCTAGACGGCGTAAGGACCTCTTTCTACTATACAACTAGAGTAGTCGAGCTAAGATCTCTAAGGGAACCAACTCGAGTGCGTTTAAGTGCATTTGCTATTCCTCTAAGAACAAAAAGCGAAGCTTTCACAAGATGTAGCTATGATGACTTCTTCGCTACAAGTTGGGCTACATATCGGTGTGCCTGCTTCTGGAAGGCTATTAACATCCTTTTCCTCGATGTGCCGGTGTCCGAAACTACGATTCCGGCTTTCCGACTAACGTGTTCGCGATCCCGGACGTGGCCAGAGCGCCTCACATTGTAATACGCTTAGACAAGGCATACAAAGGATTTTCCTGCCGTTCACAGTACAGGGTAAACCCATGTGGGCGCACCTGGCTATAAGCTATCAAATCCAGAGATTTCTTGCGAGCAGGGATCTGGGCCAAATGCTCCGTAATGAGGTTGTTTTCAGCAAAGTGGCTACCAGCCTAGGCACTAGAATTAAGTAAGCAAAACGCATTAAGCCAACGAGACGAAATGACGATTCTCGGTTGGAGTTCTGCTCTAATGAACATTTATTCTGGCTCTAATTATTATGTATTTCCCTTGGTTTCAGCGCCAGGAGATAAGAAGTCCGGCGACAAACGTATGTATTATCTTTGTGTAAATAATATAATTCTTCTGCGGATGCAACAATCCCATTATTTTTTCTAAAGTGTCCTTGGTATATTGCTAAAGGTGTTTCATTTATGTACGTGTATATAATAATGCTTGGTCAAATGTATTTTTTGTTTTATTTAAAAATCTGACATTGCGTGGTTAAATGTTTGTGCAATTAACTTAAGTGTGCTCATTATAAACAAGCACTTTGGTTTAGTTAGATAAACTAAAGTGCTTGTTTATAACGCTAAATTCACTTTCTAACCACCATCACCAATTAGATGATTCGATCATTGTTACTGTTAGCCATTATGTGTAATGCAAGCATTAGGCTAGAAAACGTTCACGTATTTTTTACTAGCAAGTGTAACTATACATTCACGAACTTGGCAGAGAAGGCAATCGTGGAGTGGCTTTAACACTATTATATCCTGTGCCTGTAGTTATGTCACGCCGAAGATGTTATTTTATCTTAATTAAAATAGGATTTCGCTTTGTGGCTGAAACGAGTGAATAACAAAGCAAAATGTATTTCGTACTCATTATTTGTACGTTCGAATGTCGTAGTGTTTGACATGTGAATGATGGATGTTATGCCATGCGGCAACGCACGACACTTTTTTTATAAAATTTCTACAAAAATGAATAAGTGCAATATTTACGTCCAGATCTACGCCAAATCGGGTACTGAATATTACTGGTAGTCGTTGGACACATTCTTTCCGAGATTTTAGATTGCCGCATATTTGCAGGATGGAACAACACGTGTTATCCAGACGTCCGTTTTGCTAAAGCCGCATCTACATTCGGCTATCTACAACTGCAGGCAACAGCTGGCCTTTAGTGGCTGTTTCACTATTCTCTATGATGCTTTATTTGAATTCAATGTGTTTCTTCCGTGGTGCAAGAAGAGTGATTTTTCCGTCAGATCCTTGCGTCAGAGAGAGAGAGGGACTTTTCATTAAGATCCAGCGGGGCAACGCGATCTCAATTTTGGGATTGCTTGACGAATGTTGCAGATCAGGGCTGCTCCAGGCTGAAAATTATTACGTTTCCTTACACAAGATTGTACCAAAAAAAAAACCTATTAAATAAACAACTGCTGATTATATAAAGAAGGAGTGATATCGATGAGATCTATGGCTATACTACGCCTTGCTAGTTCCACAAAGGCTTTAACGCTGAATTGCCGAAAGTCTTACTGCGAGAAGTAACGCGCAGTGTGGAAATGACTGGCGCGAACTGAGCGAGACAAACCGGCCGCAGTGCTTGCATATGTGCGGCTTGTTTGTCAGAAAGAATAAGCAACATTCACACTTGAAGCAAAAAAGTTTAAGTTGCTGTACATTTGGTGGGCTAGAAAAAATGAACGATTCTGAACCACGTTGGCAAAACTGCGCATTTCTCCGTGATTTCTGGTGTGATCGATTGCAGGTTCAATTGGGTTCGAATATATCAGGATATATTCAACAATTCAATTGTTGAATATATCAGGAGTTATATTCAACAATTGAATTGTTAAATATATCAGGAGAGTAGAACTTTAAACTCTCGACCCAAAATTGCCGACAAAATAGGGAGGAATGCTTTACATGGGAAGCTCTTACCCGAAAACTACCTGGTATTGGCCAATAGAAAAGGCAGACCCTCTTTCGGCACGACAGCGTCGTATATGCGCATTTCTTAAAAGTTCCTGGAATTTTTTTTCTAGCAATACTGATCTAATGCCATTAGATTACTACGTTTTCCTTAAAGTATTTTAGTAAAAATAGGCTTCTAAATAGTAATATTTATAGTATTATATATTAATATCCTGGTGCCGCCTTCCTCAAGTCATGTCAAAGCTAGAGTGTGGAAACACAGTTGTCAAAAATGGGAGGAGCTGGCAAACGGAATTTCACAAAAGCGTATTAAGATGGGGATCGGGATAAATTTTGCAGGACCACATGACTTAAGCGGGGCCTCCCGTAGATGTGCTGTGACGGTTCACCGTCTGAGATGTGCCAAAAGGTCTGAGCGGAAGCACGCTCAACCAAATTGGGGTAAAATCATCACCCATGTGCGAGCAGTGTAACAAATATGATGACGTTATACACATTCTTACGGAATGCAGAAAATATGAAGTGGAAAGAGCACAATGGATTAAGGCCGTCACTAAGCATGGAGAGGACGGAAACATGTTATCAGCACGAATGGCTGACAGTAGACTTGCCAGTCTGGTGAAATTTGTCAATTCTTGTGATCTAGTGCTGTAAGTTAGCATGGGACTAGCGATGTAACTATCAGCGAAACATGTACACGCTGTGAGCGTATCGGATGTTAAAAACATCAAAAGCGTAAAATGTACCACTGTGTAGTGGGTCTCTGATGTGAGACTCTCCAGATTACATATGTAATCAATAAACATCTATCAAAAAAAAAAAAAAAATATTAATATGCAGAGTATGATATATATATATATATATATATATATATATATATATCGTATTTTTTATATATATTAGTATTGAGTACCCTTATAACATTTACTTGAATCATTGCATGCGTTATATGTAACATAGGTATGGTAGACATTCAGGTACCGGGGTATCAATATTTATTCAAGTTCGGATTATTGAGAATATAAATGATAAACACTACCGCTGAAAGTCAGCGGCCATGCTCTCATAGTGCCTGTTGGGAATACCTTAAATATCTCAACATGCCCGGCCCTCAGTGCATTGAAGATATGCCTCACGAGCCCGTGGGGGACGGAGAATAGCCTAGAACTAAAATCAACCCTCTTAAAAGTGTTATTCTAGGCCACGAGTGTGGCGAATCCAGGCGACCGGCCTAGATTCAGGACAAAAATAACGGTTGAACCGTTGAAGTGCTCATTTGTTCATCTATGCTAAATAATAATAACTTTTACCTTAGTCAAAACGTTGGGGTCTCATGCAAGTTTTTCCTAGAAGGTATAATTCTTTAGATTACGCTAGTAATTCAAAGCCTTGTTAAGAATAATTTTTCGCAATGAGATTTAGAGTCACATAGTGACATTTTAAATTTAAGGGCATGGCTTTAGAAGGTAAGTAGTTACTTATTTAGTAGTGTTCTTATTATAGAAGTATTTTAATTTAAATAGCACACGGCTGACTCACATGCTGCACCTGAGCGCAATGCGTAGCTATTTCTAAGCGCTAATAGCTGAAAATGTAAAGAATTAAGTCATATACGTGAGTTGTCATGTTTTACTTTTCTTTACTGTTTGCTTCTCTAGCACTTGGCGGGAGCTCACCAAAAACAAAAGGCCGCTGTAAGTATGCGCTTTGCACACGGTGTGCATCTATGTATATTGAGGGGACGTCCAAGCCCCATCACCCTTCACTACATCTGTTGACCTCACAACTATTGCCCATGACCCTTGGTGGCGCATTTGGCTACAAACCTTATGATTTTGAGAGAGCAATGAGTGCATATTAGTGCTAAAAAAATAAAATAATATATATATATATATATATATATATATATTGTAAGCTTCGTAAATTAAGTGGAATGGTCTTACTAACAAATTACCGCGAGCAAATGTTTATACAATGTATACAGTTTTTGTGATGAGTGCTTCATAGCGGCAGGGAAACAGAAGCACCATAACGCGCATATGTTGTGATCGTATTAAACAAAGCTATACCGTTGATTAGGGTTTAGAGACGATAGGGGCGCGTTGCAATACCGGTAACAAAAAAAATAAAAATGCTAGCCTGACATGCTTATTGGAAACCAGAGCTTTTTATAGAACCCAGTTTTGGGCAAATCTCATATTGGGCATTTGACATCGGAATTTCAGCGTTCGGTGCGAAAAAAGACACCGCCGAAAAGTTAACAAAAGGTACGCTCATTAACGTTTATACGAAATAAGATATATTATGACTTTGACCTGACCTATTGCGCTATAAGTGTCTTAGAGTTATTAGCTAGAAATCAATATAAATGAGGTGTTCAAAATTGTGGCGAGGTAGTTTCTAAAAAACTTTACGACTGAAAAATTGTCAGCTTGAAAAAAGAAGCACCAACATTACTACCTAGCTTGAAAACGAGATACTTTTAAACATTGACACAGGCACCTTAAATATTGTTAAAGTCGGAGAGCCTTAAAAAGCATTAAAATAATACTGATATAAAAGTACTTGGCTGTTTTCTATTTTTCAGGGCCTGGAAAAGGCTTAACAAAGACTATGCGTACTGGTAAGTCGACGTGCAAAAATTTATAATTACTTAACCACAAATGTTACTTGCATACTCCCGCACACAAAACGTACACTTTGTATAGCGCCTGCTACATATTTGATCTTTAAGTCCCTGCATTTACCAAAAACACGCCGTCGAAAAAATTCAGTTTGCTGAAAAATTATCATTATATATACATGTATATATCGTTGACGAACAAGTTGCGTTTTACTAATATAGGAAAATGCCCTCCTGCTGAGCAATTAATATCAAATATCGAACCGTAGTAAGTTATGCAAGCTAGAGAATTATAACGCACTTCAAATAGTGTATACCATTACTACTGCTATTGTTGTTACAAGAGTTCCATTAATGCGTTTCATTGGGATGCCCCGGTTGGATGCGCCATATCTATAAATGTCTCTAGGCCAGCCATATCAAAGTTAACAGACGAATTGTCAGGGGAGGGGGGGAGGACGAAACATTGAGATGCAAATGTTTGCCAAAAACGAATATGACGTCATAGCTTCAGTCTTAATTAGTGACGCGCAGTTGAACCAAACTAACCACGGCGAGTGTGCTGTGTTATGCAAATAGATTGTCGAGAACGTCCCCCCTAAAAGCGTTTTGTGATGGACTTAAACTATCTATACCGCTCAATGCTCTTACCACTATTCAATTAAAGCTTGCAATGTCTTTGAGAAGTTACTTTTTCCGTTATCGCTAGCAATAGTTGCATACACGCTTGTTAGACAATCAATTGCTGAATAACTATTACGCTCCCCTTTGGTTTTAATACGACATCGGAGTAGGTTGTTTAATTGAGTGCTTGGCGCGGAGACATTACCGTGGGTGCCCCCTCTTGCCTAAGGACGCTTGTTCTTATCGTTTCTCATTAGCGCAAATACCCACTAGCATCTTAGAGGTGCAGCACAATGTTGCCCTAGTTGTCGAGTTCAAATCACCTTTTTTAAGAAACACTGCAGTTATTTAAATTAAAAATGCGCAATTTATTGTATAACATTTACTATATAAAAAGCCAAAACATTTGGCTCAAATGCTGCATATGTTTTTCATTTGCTGTTTATAAACCTTGTATAATAAAATACGGAGAAGTCGATGCGAATAAGCTGTTTAAAGGGTACTAATGCAAGTGTATGGACATTTCTCTGCAGTATCCGGAGGGGCTTCTCCGATGAGCAAAACTGACTGTAAGTGACTGTGGCATAATAATATATACAACGGTTTATATATATTTAGCAAAATGCAGCAAAGCAAGCCCGTCTGTGATAGCTAGGAAACTCGCACCCATGTTAAGTGCTTCAAATAACTGCATCCACTTTTGAGCGAGAGTGAGATCTTTGCCCATATTGGAGTATTTGATTTTCACATTTCATCTGATGACTTGATTGCAAGATTGCGTACACATAATTATATGTGCAAAAATATGTGCTACTAGTCAGTTGATTTTTCTTGGCGGTTTTTAGGCTTACAGTTGCGCTTTGTTAACACTGTCAGGGATCGTGGCCAAGCGCGTCGCACGCATGTGTTTGTCTATTAAATTCGTCTAGGATTTTTGAAAAATGCACTGGGTGAGGAGAAAGGGGAATGGTCATAGCAGTTTACGCAGAGTGAGAAACAAATATCTACTATATACTGGTGTGCTACAAATCCAATACAGTTGTATACACAGTTTGAAGAAGAACGTGTATGGGTTAACAATAGGGTCTTCCAAACGATCCTCTTGACCGCTGAGAGATAGCGATTATGCCGCCAAATCGACCAGTTGTCTGGGAAACCCTAGATATCTTAACATGTACCGACCTTCGGTGCATTGACGATATACCCCACGGCGGTTTCAAACTCACAGGGAACGGAGGAAAATCACCTAAACAAATGATTGTCAACTGTTTTAGAGAGTTATAAGATTGCTAATTTGAGTGCCGCCAAGAAAAAGTGCGAAAGGTGAATAGATGCGTGTATAATTAAGCCAAACACATCAGATACGTGGTTTTCTGTTTGCACATGGCAGGCACCCATGCAGATCAGGTTTTAAAACTACCACGATAGAATGTCTTTATATAAACGTTCTCGTGATGCAAAGAGACCTTGAACATAACATGGGAAAGTGTGGTGGAACAGGCTTTTTTCTAAGTGCGATTAATTTAACAGTGGCAATAATTCGGCCCTGAGCCCTGTGATGTGTACATACGAAGTTTATGACTGGGGGGCGGCGTCGTCTCTTCAAAGACATTATAGGATAGTCTTTATAGTAGCGGTTTTTTGCCAGAAGCCATGTGTGTCAGGCAAAAAGCTGGCTATGTATTAAATAATCGCAGCTTTGAGGTTAATCTGGGGTACATCTGTGAGGGCGTCTAACAAGGCGGGCGGCCACCGTGCCCCGGGCGGCCTTTCGAACGCTTATAAACACACTAGCATCTTTCGTGTTTTTCTCAACCGCACTTGAAGTGGCAATAGCTGTTGTACTCGTTGATTTCAGGGGACGAAATGCCTATTCGAGGGATTCTAAACAAAGCGCCTGCATAAAGTTTTTTTTAAAAACTCCACTTAATGGCTAAAAAATAATCAAATCATCTCCAGTTAAGTCCGATAGCATGAATCGTGAGCCAATAGATGCTTGATATGGAAGAAGGGGGGAGGGGTAAGTGAGGTCGGTATAGTCCTCTCCTTTATCGACCGGAGGCGCAAGGAAGGGCCAAGGAGGGAATCGAAGTCCGCAAACATGGTGCACCGTACATAACGCGTATATATTTATAGTATGCATGCGTATTAATGGGACAAGATTGCGCAGTTTCTGATCTAGATCAGTTTACAGTAGCTGTAAAAAATATGAAGCAGTGCCGCTAAGAGAGCCGGCAAGATCTGTTTTCGCATTAATGCTTCTTCTTCTCTGACTACCGATAATTTCATAATTAATTTAAGTTATAATTTGCCTTTGCAATTCGTCTTCGATTATCGTTTGAAGACTGGGTCTGAGTGGGGGCGACTACTTTCCTCTAATCGTTGAAATGCCACGCCTCGCGCCTGGAGGAGCACCTAGAAGATGTGTTTTTGTTTATACAAGCGAGGGTAAACGCTTTAACAAATAGATTAGCAATGGCGTTCTCCGAAACGTTCTACCTAGATTTGTGGGCTCTTGCGCAACTTTTGCAATGGGCAAACAACACTCCTGATGGCTTAACCAACAGGCTGCCCACTGAAAAATATTTCGTTTTTAACGTTTAGAGAAGCGCTACCAATGGCTTCTCGATGCTAGTAGATAAGTCTTATTGTGTACCTATATTATACTCATTAGTGTTATTTCCGTTTACAAGATTATATCGTGACGAAAGAATAACCATGCATATCATTATTTACCCTTTAAGCACAATAAAGAAGCACTTGAGTGGATGTATAAATGATATCCGGTCAATGCAATGAGTGATTATTAACGTAAATATTTCATGGGAGCAGGTAGGTTCTATATCTAAATATTAAGGTGGTTGAAAATTGCTGTTCATGTAGTAGTAACGTAAAGGCGCCTCGACTCAACAATACGACGTCTCTTAGCTTTCTGGGACGACATGTTGCCTACCAATCATATGGTAGCGTCAGTACTTTAATAAATCTAGTTGTATACAAATTTCCGGTTAAATTTAGTATAAATCCATTTCAGCACCCAGCCCAACAAAACAAGCAACCGGTGTGGGACCTGCAGCTCCCATCGGTACGTGATTTATATATACTACAAATATTATATGCATATCATGGATAGATACCGAGACGATGGTGATTACTACGGACTCTGGACTTTTTCGAGATTTTTTGAAAGATCTAACGCGCTGATTATTGCGAATTGTTAAGAAAAATAGAGATGAGGGTCATTCTCTTCTCTCTATTTTCCTTAGTTTAAAAATGTAAACGTAAACACCTTAAGCGTAAACCTGACAGAAGACAGGTTTACGCTTAAGGTGCCACCTAGAAAGTAGAGTTTATTTACGATTAAAATTTGGTGGCAGGACAAATATTATGTCTAAAGGTTAAAGTAGTCTAAAATCACTACACAAGGTTCCTTCGCAACGAAGAGTATATGTTATTTTGAATTATTACATGTAATGCCAGACAATGTAATAACACGCCTTTATGAGCACGCAAGTTTTATTTTTACTTAATTCAACATATATATATATATATATATATATATATATATGAAGCATGCAAGTTTATACATTAAAATGCTGCTTTTTTATTTTGCGCATTCAATTTTTGCTGCCCTCAGATGAAAAGTATTAGTAACAGATAGCTTAAGAGTAAAATTCATCTAGTTAGCCACAGGCAAAATTAATTCATCTATGCATAAATTTCAGTGCCCGATGAAAAAAACGAAGCCACTGAAGGAGATCCTGCTTCTCTGACCGGTAAAGTAAAACATTTTTGTCTTACCAGGAGCAGTGGGGATTAGGTTGCAACAACGATTTCTGCCAACATGGCGGCTCTCGGACGGTCGAGGTTTCTGTGTGTTTTTCTGTTAGTATACCTTGCGACACAAAATTGCGCGAAAGCCATGGATCCATCTATGGTGAATTGGCCCGTAAGCCCGTCTGAAGCCCAAGTAAGTACTAAACTCATCCTGGATAATGTGGCGGACGTCTACACGCACCAACCCCAACTTCGCCTCTTGAAACCTGAGCTGCTGCGGTCCTCAGCACTAGTACTCCAGCTACTATTAGGGGGTGAGATCGAAATGAATCCAGGACCTCCATGCGCGACCTGCGGAGGACAATTCCAGCAGATCAAGGACCGGACCATTTGCGAAGGCTGTAACAAACCAGTGCACACTCATTGCGCCTTCCAAATACCCGATAAGTGTTCTAGCTGCAGCTTTCCAGAAGCACGACTTGCAGCTAGAAGCTGCAAGTCGTGCTTCTCGAAAGAAGTGTCCATCATTGTTGCCAATAACACGACGGCCAAACAGCCCTGTAACTGTGCTACCGAGCTACAAGCACTAAGGAAAAAAGATCGACAAACTCACAAAAAGATCACTACAATGAATAGTCTCGCAAAACCAGCTGAGAAGCACCAAAACCAACAGTCATCGCAACAGCCACCACATCAGCAGCAGCAACTAAGACACCAAAGCGGCAACCTATACAGACCAGCGGTAATAATATGTACGCACCACCACTCTCAGCTGCTAGCACACCGCACCGTCTCTGCTTTAACCCCGCCGATCAGCACCGCAACGTGCATACGCCAAAAGGACGTGCTCGACAACGTGACAACAACAACTGGCAGACAATGGGGAAGCGTGGCCGAGTGGTGCACGTGAACAAAGGCACGAACAAGATGACTGATCTAAAAGCTGTAGAAGATCACGACGTGCCAGAAAGGCCGAGAACGAAATCGCTCTTCGTCAGCCGGCTACAGCTACCCCACACTGCTGACGTTCTCAAAGAGTACGTAGCTCGAATTGTAGGAACAGAGGCAGACGTGAAAGTAACAAAGTTGACAGGCTTAAATCAAGCATATTACAACAGCTTTCACGTGCAAGTGAAGGCTGACGTCTACAACGAATTGTTAGACCCAAACGTGTGGCCGGCCGGTATCCGCTTTCACCCTTTTCGCGGCCAGCTCAAAACATACTGAATCTATGGGGAAAACAAACATGCCACCAGAGGTAAGAAACGAAGCAGGCCAAACGTCGACAATTTTATGGCAAGCACACCCAAATGACTGGACGTTGAGCCTGCGCACAACCAAGTAGATGGACTCATGTTATCAAACGTGCGATCAAAATGTCTTCTGTGGAATGTCGAATCGTTAGAATCGCTATGGAAATCTTCGGGAGAAGACGAATTTAACGAATACGACATACTGCTGTTAACAGAGACGTCTGTAACGGATAGATCACGTATAACCCTGCCTAACCATAAAGTATTCCATGGTCTAGCCGTTAAGACAAGTGGCAGAGGAAGACCCAAGTGGGGTGTATGTGTTGCAATAAGAACTACAGAATGGGCCCAGCTATTGCGTGCCACAGCTCGGCACGTTGTAATAGAACTTACAGACTATTATCTCGTATGCATATATAGCCCCCTAGAAAGACAAGTAGCCAATATTATTGAGGACCTTGGGGAGTGTCTTAAACTTTGTACTAAGACAGAAAAACACATTATAATTGGTGCCGACACTAACTGCGACCTGACAAAGCAATGTAGCCGTCGAGCTGCTTTCATAGCAGGGACACAAGAACTAAGACTGCAAATTGAAAATGACTATACAGAAGTAACATACATGAGCTGGAACGGCGCTAGCGCAGTCGATATTGTATTGTCGTCAGCACCGCAGCCAGGGGTCATAATTCATAACCTTCGGTCACTACCCTAAGCTCTCCGCAAACACTGCAAGGTAGTATTCGACTTATCCCCACATACTAATACAAGCGACACAATCGATGCAAAGCCTCGATGACGAAGACTGCAGCGAGAGAACCCTTCGCTGGGCTATACACCTATCATCGCTTACGAGAGAAAAAAAGACCGTGCAAGCACAAACCCTGGTTCGACCACGAATGTAGAGTTTTAAAATATGCGATTTGTAACATTAGAGATTATAACCAAAATGGATTTTACCAGCTAGCGCTAATGAAACGAGTTTTTAAAAACATGATACGAGAGAAAAGGCAGCATTATGAGCAACAGCGACGTCTAAATCTTATACAGCTCAGTGTAAATAAACCGTGGCTCCTCCTTCCACATAGAGTAGATCCAGAAAACCCACTCATAAACGATACCGAGTGAATCAGACATTGTAAAGACCTTTTAGAAAACAATTTTACACTCCCGCCCAGAGATGACTCAGACGAAACTCTTGTGTTTACAGATGATGAAGTCATAGGTGCAATAATATCGAGACAAAATAGCAAAACAGCTGGGCCGGATCTTATTGTGTATGAGCATTTAAAAGCTAACCTACAAACTATAGGCCCGTATTTGACTAGGCTTTTTAATAAATGCGCTCGACAAGGCAAAATACCTAACGAGTGGAGAAAATACTTATACAGCCAATTTACAAAAGAAAGGGGACCCAACCGACCCGAAAAACTATCGAGGAATTGCCCTAACTAGTGTCCTATACAAACTGCTTACATCGCTCATAGTGAGGAGGATGTATGAATGCACGGTTAATGATCTGCCCTGTGAGCAGTTTGGATTCCTGCCAGGAAAGTCAACAGCAGACGCTTTACGGTTCGTGATTGAACACGTAAGTGAACGCCAACGAGACAAAAGTATGACGTATGCGGCCTTTGTCGACTTTCAAACCGCATTCGACAGTGTGCCTGAGGACCGCCTCCTCGAAATCCTCCGAGAGAGGTTTAATATTAAGGGCCAACTATTCAATTTGATTCGAGATATACTGAGCCACAATTTTATAACCATAAAAAATGGAAATCACTATATAAACGAGCCTGTTACACAAAAGACTGGAGTAGCGCAGGGCGACTCTGCAAGCCCATTCCTCTTTATACTGTACATTGCTGGCTTAGCAGACCTTCTACGCACAATGAAAGCACCGCATGCCTTCTACGCGGACGACCTCGACATCTTAGCTAAATCCCGGGAACACGTACAATTCTACTTAAATGAAACCTCAAAATGGTGTGCGGAGAACAGACTCATAATTAATATCTCTAAGACAAAGATTCTTCGCTTCAGCCGCGGCGGCTCATACGCCGCTACCGACCATCGCGTCAAGATCAACAGTACTTGCCTTGAGCTGGTTAACCATTTCTCGTATCGTGGCGTAACCCTGACACCGCGACTGACTTTTAGCAGACACATCAAGAACTGCGAGCAAAGGCCACGGCGGCGATTATACTACTCGGAGACATTCGAGGCGTAGATCTTGACACAGCAATGAAAATATTTAATATGAAAATTACCCCGATACTCCAGTACTGTCTCCCAGTAACTGCGCCGCACCTAACATTACGCGATCTCAAAAATTTAGACCGCGTTAAGGCGTGCTGTGAAACGTGTGCTGGGATTACCCAAGAACGCGTCAGCTACCCTAGCACTAGAATTATGCGGAGAACGTACTCTGGTAGAAAACTTAGTCCTACACAAATTACCGACCAGTACAAATACACTCAACATGTACAGAGCATTTAGGGAAGACCGAAACGTACATTTTGTTATGTGTAACTACACAGATGGACCTGCGTTTCGCTCAGAGAAATGGAAACGTGCCTTCCAAAGTAACCGACCATTATTGTGCAGGGTAACATGGCATGGTTATCACCATTATATGTGCCTCAAAGGTGAATGTTATGATATTAACGACTGTGTATGTAAGTTTTGTGGTGAGTGCAATATCTGTCGATATCATGTTCTAAAATGTTCGGCATTAGACTCACTCGTTACAGGCGCGTGTGAACGAGATATTGTTATAATTACGTAGCAGGCCATGTGTGTCAATTCAATCCTACTACCAACAACTATGGTGAATAAATATGATGTGTATAATAACGATTGCTATTCGCCGTGAAATAAAAAAAATGGGTCTAATGACTCCTTTGGACCTGAAGCCGCGCCAGACTGTCACATGCGGCACACGTAAGGGCTCTTTGTGAGTCACGTGAATATACTTGTTTGCCCAGATGTGACAGTTTTGTTTATTCACAGTACCATTGATAGCAATAGGCTTCTTCGAAAAAAATTGTGTTTTTCACAAAACCGGCATCACGCTGGTTCATCTTGGGAAGCCAATTGGCAAGACCTTATGATCATTAGGCTTAAGCCTTTGCGTGTGCTTAATATTATGTGGATACATCGCTTAATCCGACCTCACAATACACCAGGTGGAGATTCGCGAAAAACCCTGCTGTTAGGTACGTCGCCGAACCTTTATTTTCAGACATTGTTTCCACGCTGTCGGCCATAACAGTGACATTTTTAGTCGAAAGAACGCTCCATGGCCTTCCACGACTGGACACACCAGGTATTGAACCTGTTCAATGAAACTTTCGGACGCGTTCACGAATGCTGTTCTTACTAGACTGCTCATGTCGACTGCGAACTGTACGAAGCTGGCCAGCATATCAATACAGCGTTTCTCGTGTCGTTATACATTTTTTCCTACTCTCTACACGTTCTCCGTTAAGTAATAGATTGCTCCGTTAGATTTGGCAGCCCTACCCCGTTTATTTTACGACGAGAGCACATCGGAGACGTCCGAGGTGAGCGCGGGAGGACTTTTAAAGGATTCCAGAAAAATATTCCATAGGGCCATAATTACGGCAACAACTTCATGACCTCTCTTGCGTCTTGAGCTCAAGGTCGTCGAGCTTGACACGCAGCATATCTACCCGAGCTTTAAGATCTGCTGGTTTTCCTTGCAATTCGACCCATTTCTGATGTCTACAGGGATGGTGGAAAGAGACCGCATGAACTGACCCTTACGCCATTTGAGAATGGGTCGCACGTTGGTGTAGGATGCAACCCTTACTGACTTATTAATTAGCCTTTTTATTGGTCAGTGTAAGAGCGGGACACGCTGGTCGTGCGCCTATGCTGGCGGAGGCCAATAAGTGCATGAAGTACACGAGTAGTACCTACTTCCACAATGTCCGCCAAGTGGATATTTGGACTGGGGTCACCTGGCCCGAAGACCTACAAACTTATTCAACGAGTACGCAAGACGCTCAACCTTTCGACAGGAGAAGACATCAGAGCTGTCGAGTAGCTACAGCAGAGACTATCGCTTGACAATACGTTCACATGGAGATAATTTTTACTTTTTTTTCTGCTGAGACCTCTCAGCATTAATATGGGGGATTACGGGAATCGTGATGTACATGCGTCACAACAGCCAGTGGCTAGTGTGAGACTCACAAACCCACTAACAGCCGCCACCCCCTCACCCCCAGGGAACGGTAACTGCTAAACATCGCTTCGTATCTTCCTTTTTTTTAGTTCAGAATACGACAGAAGACGAATTTTTACTTCAGATACATTTAATGTACTGACTTAAATTGAAATAAACATTGTTCAATGTATATAATATATATATATATATATATATATAATATATATATATATATATATATATATATATATATATATATATATATATATGTGTTTATTTGCTGCGCTTAACCTTAAACTTTAACGTACAGGACAATAAAAATAAATGTTTTGAAATGGCTACATATACTATTTTACCGATACGTTCGTGTTTAATTTCAGTATCCGGGCCAAAGCAGCAGGGAACCGAAAAGCTGCCGCCGATTGGAAAAGGTACGCATGCATACCTGCTTAGGTGATATGATACAGTGACGAATAAGTGAAAACTGTCTACAGACAGTCGGTAAAAAAGGCCATCATTTTAAAAATGCGGCTAACGCTTTATATGTATTGTAATATAGAAGATGCACACATTTAAAGCAAATGTTCAAAAATTTTGTTTTTATTTATTTCACGTATGACGTATATGCAGGCCTGCAACATCTATATAGGTCGTAAAGAGCAGCTACTAGAAATGATAAAAGATAAAGTAAATACAAAACACAGTAATAACACGTATATGGACATTTTCGTTTTCAGAATCTGGGCCTCCCTCACCGAAGGCGCGTCGAGGTAAGTAGTCATTCTGCATATATATATATATATATATATATATATATATATCTTCTTTTTTGCTGTACACATAGGGTTTTGGCTGGGTAGGGGGGAGCTGTATTTAGCCTGTTGGCTATTAGACTATAAGCTCTGTTTATATAGATCAAGCAATGCTAGCCGCTAACCTGTAGGCAAATTTGCTCTGCACGAGTACCTATATGAAGTAGCTATAAAGGTCTGTTATTTGCATTAAGGCAACGTGTGCCGCACTACTGGTTTACCCTCAAATACAGCAGTTACTTAAATAGTGCCAATGTGCCGATGCGCGTGTCATTACAGTGCGTTTCTGCCTAATTCCAAGTAGAGCTTTAGCATTTCGTTCCAAATAATTGCTTTCTCTTCGAATCATGGTCTGGCTAGACAGATTTGTGTTCAGACTACCGAGTATTCGGTGCAGTGTGTGGTCGTAAGGTATACTACTCTCCAGCTTCATGCAAAGAGTCAGCGCTTTCTTCAGGGGAGTGTAATTATTTCTGACAGTTTTGGATGCATTGTTAGTTCCACCTTGCATCATGTAACCATGTTTATTCTGCTTAGGGCCCTTTTAGGGCCGTTTTCACACTTGTAGGACAATCGGTGGACAGGCGTTTGATAGCAGCAGGTATTAAAGCAGCTTCATTTACAAGTCTAAAGCTTCCTTTTTGGGTGTAGTTAGCTGATAGTTGAGGAGTGTTCAACACAGCAGTTCTTCTGAAATCTTATATATATATATATATATATATATATATATATATATATATATATATATATATATATATATATATATATATATATATAGTTTTTAATACGAATGTGAATGAAGCGACAATTGTCTCCTGGGAACGTGCGCATTTATATAAGGGTCATATCTATAGGGTCTCCCAGAGAATCGTCTTAACTAACTTTGGAGTCTAGTACAACTCGGCAAAAACCTAATTTTTTTTATAATGGAACAAGGCGGATACGTTTTCTTTTAAACGTGAAAGCGAAATTACCAAAAGTGGTTGTCTTCACTAAATCTACAATTGCGATATAAGTATATATATAGAAAGACCGGAAAATATTTCGAAGGCCACGTTCGTTTCGGGCTACTTCTCTCGTGCTTGCTGAAGAACAATTTGCTATTGCCTTGAGAATGCGCTTTTTTAAATTTCGTGTTCCTGCAACCGACTCTGCGAAATGTTTTGCGGAGACGCTTAATGTTTTGAGCAGCCTCTCAGATAATGAACAGTTGTGTGTGCTCCTAGAGCTATGACAAGTGATATATTTATCTGATAGATTGGGTCATTTATACATGGGCTCTATCTCGACTTGGTCTATAGAAAACCTTAGCTAATTGGCAAGCACTGATAGGATCTCCATAGATTTAGTATTAAAAATTATCAACATGAAATGGGCCAAATATGTTAGTTGTGAGTGCTGCTAACTGTCGTAAGGTTTTGACTTGAAGGTATTAGACGTGAATCCTAATAATAGAATTTCAGTTTTCGCCAATGCTCTTCTTAATATCAGAATAGTTTGTCTCTAAAAGGACTGGTTGTCTCGTAATCGCACATTTTGATGTTTGTTTATTCACCATTATTGGTAGATTCTCACAATATTTACGAGCTATTCCGCTCAAGTACGCCAATTACAGCAGCTGTTAATGAGCTGGTGTTCAGTTCTATACATTTCATAACGTGATATCGGTCGATTTCAATTTCACCATATTTACAAACACATTCGTTGATTTGGAAACACTTTCCCTTTAGGCAGAGGTATTGGTGGTATCCGTGCCAAGTTATTTTGCAAATTATTGCTCTGTTCTGTTGCAGATCTTTTTTCCATCTGTTGCTAAGAAAAGCGGGTCCATCTGTAAAATTGTTGATTACAAAGTTCCAGTTTTGCCATTCTGTGTTCCTTGTATGCCTCAAGCGCTTCGGGATTAAATTGGTAATTACGGTGCTTTAGGTCTTCTATTAATGTGGACTCATTGCACATTTGCAGCACCAGCGTAGACGAGGCAGTTTTTGATAAGCCAAGCGCTCTTTTAAGAAACATAGTTTTAATCTTGTCGATATTCTTGAGGTTGTCTAATGTTAACTTGGAGGATATAGGTCTGAGGCAATATGATACTGTGGAAAAGATCTTGAGCTTAAATATAGTGAGTACAGTCTTAAGGTCAACTTGCCGGAGATTCTTCAACATCATGGTTAAGGACACCGACTTAACACTAATTTCTTCAATATGTCTAGTAAAACACAGTTTGGGCGTCAGTGTTACTCCCAAATATCTGAAGTTGTTGACCAACTCTAGTGCATGCCCACTTATCTTTATGTTATAGTCATCTTGAGCATATGCTCCTCCTCTGCTAAAACGCATCACTTTTGTTTTCGACACGTTGATGTTCAGCTTATTTTCGCAACACCATCGTGCAGTCTCATTCAAGTAAAATTGGAGGTGCTGCCTCGATTTTCCCATAATAACTAAGTCGTCTGCATAAAACACGTGGTGAGCTTTTACTTCTCGGAGGCACTTTCCAAGGCCAGCTGCGTACAGTATGAATAAAAATGGGCTAGCTGTATCACCCTGTGGCACGCCAATTGTTTGAGAGACCTCCTTGGCAATTGCGTGAGCTCCGTTTAAAATTGTGATACGTTGGCCGGCTAAAATATCTCTGATAAGGTTATACATTCGGCCTTTAATATTAAAATCTTCACGCAGAGTGAGTAAAAGCCGATCTCTCGGTACTGCATCAAAAGCTGTCTTAAAATCAATAAAAGCCGCGTTAGTCACATCTTGTTTTTGAGTCTCTAGGTGTTCTATTACATCCGTAAGTGCTCCTTCAGCCGAACGCCCTGCAAGAAATCCATTTTGCTCTGCCGGTAAATCTTTGAAACATTCTAGAAAGAGCCTTTTGGCAAGGAGCGATGTAAGAACCATGTACACTACGCTGGTTAATGCTATGCCGCGGTAGTTTTCTGGCTTTGTATTATCTCCCTTTCCCTTAAAAATTGGTTGCAGAAGACTTTTTCTTCACTGGGATGGGATTGCACCTTCTCTAAGACAGCTGTTGTACATTGCTGTGAGGGCAGGGACGGTCACTGAAATCGCAGCTTTAAGATGTTCGTAGACAATCTGGTCAGGTCCGGCAGACTTTCCATCTTTTCTTGTCATGATACCCTGAAGGACCTCTTTCTCTGTGAAGTCACTCCACGGTCCGTCGCTTTCATGTTCTTCTTTTTCCGGCAGGTCACAGTCGCGGGTGTAAATTCCAATAAAGTATTCTAGCCACTCATCGTCGTTAATTAGTGGGTTTGGTTCTTTGGGGCGTGTTGGAAAAAGAAGCCAAGGTCGGTAGAGGCTTTCCCGAATTTTGCGGAGTTGCATATCGGTTTCGTATTGGGCGCGCTTTGTCCTAAGCAGTTCTTTATACTTGCGCTGTAAAATAGCAAGTTGGGCTAGGTTCTTACTGCTGCGTTCCTTATATTGGCATATTATTGATTTGGTAGTGCGGCATTCTTGGTCGAACCAGGCTTTGTGCTTAAACCTAGTGATTCGACAGCGGGCTGCCGTTGTTGACGTCTGTACGGCCCACCGAAAACATCGCTCGTAGGTGTCGAGGTCTTCTCGACGTTCAAGAGGTGGGAGGAGGTGAAGGGCTTGCTCCAGTTTCTGCACGTTGATCCGTCGCGACAGATGTGGATTGCATTTGCTGGTTGTGACTACGTTGACTTCTAGATTGAATGTTAGTTGACTGTGCTTTCTGTCGGCTGAAGGGGTAATCTTCAGGTTGTTGATGCAGATGCCTGGCGCACGTGCTGACGTCATTACTATGTCAACGACACTTGTGCCGTTCCATGCCGTATACGTAGTTTCTTGCATATTGTTTTCGACGTGTAGTCCTAGGCTTTCAACTCCTTCTAAAATAATGCGCTTCGTTCATTTTGTTTTGAAAGGTCACAATAAAGGTCAGTTAAAATCTCCGGCGATCACAATATATTTCGTTCTGTGTGGGCATAAAAGCAAACATTCGCCAATGTCGTATAAAATATCTCGCACCGCTCTTTCAGGTGGGCTGTATATACATATGCAATAGTAGTCTTTCGTCTCCACAATGATTCGTCTACTTGTAGCTACTAATACCTGTGACCATACGTTTGTCGGCACAGCTATAGCGACACCCGACTTTGGCCTACCGCGTCCTTCCGTTTTGATTGCTTGACCATGATACATCTTGTGGCGTGACAGTACAATATTATTTGGTTTTGTTACAAACGTTTCCGTAAGAAATATAAAAGCGAACTCATTAAAATAATTTTCTCCATATAGGCGTGTGATGTATTCTAGTCCTTCGACGTTCCACAAGCGGCACCTCGAATCAGTCTGCTCACAATTTTGTACCATGTCGTTGCATATCGTTTTACTGTTCAGTCAAGGCACACAATTCTGGCTCACATTTTGAGCTCCCTATGTCGGGCAACAATACTAGTGTCACACATTTTAATAATTTCACTTCCACTCCAAAACAAGATTTCTCCGAGAGCGTTTCCCATGAAAAGAATATTGCTTTAACGAGCTCTAAAATTCAGACTCAGAGGTTTGTTTAAAGCCCTTCTGCCAATGGAAAGAGTGGGCGGGATTATTTTGTTTAGGAACCCTTTTCGCAGTTGTGGCTAAAGGGTGGCTGTCCCGATTTAAGTTTAATAAATGCACGATTGTAGGAGAACATCCTAATTGGAAAAAACTTACTGGCGTAATCGGGAGAGAATCTACATTGTCTGAATTATACCTGGTTTTATCCAGAGCAGAAACTATTGTGATATTAAGAAGAAGTAGCAAAATTATAATTCTACACTTGCATGTCCGAAACTTTACGTTCAAGTTCTTGAAATGTTTCTTTTACACGTGCACAATCAATACGTTCAGACATCTTTTTGCTTAAACGAATGCCGGTTAGCCAATAAGCACATTCGGTAGCGATGGCATAGCTCTCCAGGTATCTCTTCAACGGTGTCAGCAGCACAACTAATCTGCCAACAACTATTGGATCTTCAGGAGACTCAACGGCAGTTGCATAGGCTAGATACTTAGGCGGCCCCAAAAGAAAAAGTCAAGACTGTATAGATCGGACACTCGCGGCGACCAAACATGTGGACCGCCTCGACCAATCCAGCGATTGGCGAAGGTTTTATTCAGTTTATTCCATACCTGAAGGGAGTCAGATTTCGGAGTCATTTTGGTTCTTTACTTGAGTAGTGTTGGTGTTTTGTCACAATTGTGCATTTTGTGAACTTCATTTCGGGACAACCAACCTAAAATCACAACTCCGAGAACGTTTGTATCTCACTCCTGCATGAAACATTCTCGCTCTCCCTTTCTATTGGCAAAATGTTTCTCACTGAGTTGAACCATACCCTGAGTTTCGGGCGAGATTTTACGGATTCCCTAGTTTTCAACAGCCGCCTCCACGGTGAAACTAGCATCTGCTGATGCAAGCTTGTGCGACTTGTGGTTGTGACGAGATTGATAGTTGGGGTAGTCGTTTTCGTAGTGGCCAGTGGGCTCTGGTGCTTTTCAAATCTTCGAAAGCAGCCTTATCATGAAGTCGAAGCGGGCTAGGGGAGCACCTCTGAGAACACCTACCAAGGCCAAGAGTTTGCCCGCCGACAGACTGTCCAACGGAGTAAGGCCGACGCACCTAGCGCCAGGCTCCGAGGCCAGAAGAAGTGTTCTCTTTTCTGCCAAGGAACCATATGCTTAAGCGTCGCTGTATTAAAGCATTTTTCCAGATGAATGTGTGCTATTTTTCAAATCGCTGGTGCGGTTTATCTGCTGTCGTCGTTGTGCCTAGTATTCGTCAGGTACTACGGTCGAACGAATGCTAGCGTGCTTATTGAAGAAAGCAAGATATGTCCGACCATGTGTGGAATTTTACGAATCGGAGCCACTAACTTTGACTTCTAATCTTGGTGTTTTTTTTTCTATATACACGTCGTAATCTTCTGCATAAGCCAGTTTCAGTGTACATTTCGAGGGGAAATAGTAGCTGTCGTACTTTTAAAAAAAACGAAAACGTTTCCGTCAGAATAATGGCAACTCTAAAATGAATAATGGCAACTCTAAAATGCCGTTTAATTTTTAATCTGTTTTCGAACACCCTGTGATAGCCAATCAGGCAATTTGTCGGCCGTTTGGCAGACGCATCTTTGGAGTTAGATTTTGGAAATCAGTCCCCCGCTTCCGGAGAAATATCAACGGATGTTTTGTTTGACTCATATAAGTAGACGGTATATTCCTAAGTTCCGCCAGCCAGTCTCTATCTTGTGTATTGGTGAGTTTGTTGGCACACGTCGGTAGGCGATAAACATCTCATTAACGGGCACGTTACTTATAAAATGGTGTGCTGTTGTTGTGGTTGCTTTCCTATGTAGACGTTTGCATGCACGGCACGCGTTCCACGCACCTTCCGATATCTGCACTATACATTAATAGATACTTTTTCATATAAGAAGAAGTTTACACTTGAAGACTCGTCCGCTCAATCTTAGAAGGATCTTTCGATAGGCACTCGATTAGGCACTCGATACACCGTACTCTGTTGTACCGATGAGTAAGCAATACCTGGTGCATAGACCTACTATTGCTGGCCTTGTGTGCACTTGTCCAGTACATGTCCTTAGAAATGTCACGTCCGGGCCTAGTCTCATAGTGTAACTGCTTTTGCGTTACTGCCTATAGCTTACATCACTGTTGGGCGTGCCCGCAATACTACACAAATTACTGGTAGCTTGCCGTCTGAGAGTCAGCTAAAAGTATCAAGAAGCCGTAAGAGTTTACATAGGTACTGTCAGGCCAGTTTATGTGTTGTGCCATCACTGTTTTTGGCCCTACCCCTTTAACCCGTCTAGAGTTCTTTGTATTTTCGGTGTGCCTGTTGCCTCCGTTGAACTTGGCATTTTTTGATATTTCTAACCAAGTTTCATGGTATCAGCGTTTTCCTCTATACAAGAGGCCCATTTTTGCTTACCGCTGTCCTACGCGCCCAACATATACTAGAGACCAAGGGTCTAGGCTAGGTGAACTCTTAGTGAGATTTAGCACATTACCCATACGCGCCTGCAGCACATCGTGCAGTAGAGTAGGCTTACCCCGCTCATTCTAGGCATCAATCACCATGACGAGGCAGCTAACCGCCCCGTGTCGTGACCTTCACGCGAACGGAGCTAAGACTCGGTCGGTCGAGAGAAACTCTCAGGTACGTGCCGTTTCGTTACCTCTCTGCACTCCACTCGTCACCGGAAGTATTGCCTTTTTCTTTCTTCTCGAAGGTGTTCAAACTCTATCCGTTTTTGGTTGGAGTTCCCTAACTTGTGGCTTTCTGAGATTTCAGAAGTGTGTTCCATCAGAGGCAGACAGACAGATTCGATATGAAATGGAAATAAAAAATAATAAAATATTTCCGAGGGACAAAGACAGCACGAAGTTTATCCAACTGCGCATGTGATTGATTCTGGCTGTCTTTCTTTCGTTTTTGAAGGCCGTTTTTCAATCTATTGTGCTCTTCAGTAACGTAAGCGCAGCGTCTTCGTTCCGGGAATACTCTTTGTCACTCAATGGTCGCTCTCTAAGTTTGTTCCTTCACATTTCGTTTGTATCGCAGAATACAACGCGAAGATACCATGTTTGCTGGGATTGAGTATTACATTTACCTGTGCGGCTTTCTTTCGCGTGGTCGCGACACATTTTGGTCGCGATTTGTTTGATTGTCTACGGACACTTCAGATAAGCTCATGGCCTGTAGGAGAGATTCGGTTCCGACAGGGCACTTTTTCCATTGCCTGCCTGTCTGCTGCTTTAGGTTTCCTCGGTTGAGCTCTCAAGTGCGTCCATCAGCTAGTCTTCTGCACAGCCGCCTGTTTAGACCTAAAATACACCCTGATGGTTTTAGAAAAACAGATCTTGACAGCAGTAGATTAATTCTCTCATTCGTACATCTAAATGTGTTCAAACTTAGGTTAATCACAGGTGCTGACTGAACTTAACAATGTAACGTTTGTATAGCAATGCGTAATACCGTTAATAATCTCATATAGATGTTGGACTTGTATTGGTAACAGTAATGGATAGAGTAGCTCTAGAGCCGTATATTGGCATCTGGGCGGCCACAGTGCCAGTGTAGTTGATCTCCTCCCGTAACGCAGACTCCGTATGACTTCAGGGTGTCCGTGCGGTATGATGTGCCAGAGGCTGAACAGGCTGAGCAAACGCTTCGGGGAACAGTGCAGAAGATGGTCCCAAGCAGGTAGGAGATTTCCAAGTTAACACAGTTAGTGTTCAGATCGCTGTTGTGTCTCGTAGGCTTGTCCATCTGGCGCTGTTGTCTCTTAATGTTTGAATGGCGATGACGACACCAATTAGATGCGTTCATGAATCATTGGAGTCTTGGCCAGTGTGCTTTGTGACTCGTGCAAAAACGGCGCCAATCTCACGTGCCGATAACAGTATCGATAGACCTGATTGTGTCTACACGCACGAATGGCAGTGGCCTATTCCCTCTGAGACATGTAGGTCGCAGTTTAAAGTTAGATGCGTATTGGCGGCTGTGACGGAATAGTAAGTAAAGCGCGTCTACGAATTACGAGCGGGTTCGCCTCGTCATTTTCCAGCTTCGTAGACCTTCTGAGCCATTAACTGGCGCTGAAAGTCTAGCTGAGTTGGGGTTAACATTGTGCCGAAGGCACTTCCAAGTCTGGTTGCTAGGGTGAACATATTTGGTACTATACGCCAATATCATAGACTGGTAGGGTTACCGTTTAAGACTTTTTCAACAGGTGTGTTTCTATACCGCTAAAACAATAAATAACTAAGTTTAATTATTAAGAAGTATAAATAAATAATGAAGACCTCTATGTACGGTATGTGGTTATAAGGCGACACCTAGGTTTCGCAATATGATGAAAGTAGTCAAAACAGTGAGGGACGTGAGCATACGTTATTGACGTAAACGATTGTCCGAAGAGACTTTCTATGTATTTTATGGGATTAGGGGGGGCTAGGAAGCTTGTAGTACAGGGAAAAGAATTAGATTATAAAAGTCAGTACAAGTATCTTGGGGTGACAATGACAACAGGGGATGATTATTTAGAGAAAAAAGAGATAATACGGAGAGAAGGCTGACAGAGGAAGAATGCAATAACGTGTACATCTGGAGGGCATCTGCGGCTTTAATAAATATATAGTAAAAATAAATATATGGAAGGCCATGTATGTGCCAGGATTGACCTTTGCTAATGCCTCTCTGGTCCAGAGCGCGGGGCTGAGAATACATTTCTTGAGGCGGAAGGGGGAATGTCAAAATGTATACAAATGGAAGTACAAAGTAAGCTAAGATTTCCACGTTAATGAAATCATATAGGATTGAAAATGTCACAAAGAAAAGATGGGTTAAACAGATGCAGCTGGTAAAGACGGCACTTAGAGATAAAACGAACTGGGATCGCAGAGTAGAGATCGCAGCTAGGGAGATTGGGTACAATAGTCAGCAATGGGCAAGTGGTATGAGAGAAAATGGTGAAATTGAGAGTAAGCAAGTTATATACAGACAAATGGAAATTGGCGATAGGTTCCAGATAGAGTTTGGCAACTATATATGGAAAGGAAAAGCGGGAAAAGGACGGGGTAGAATGGGTATACGATAATTCAAGAGTGAGTGGGCTATTGGCAGATGCCAGGGCAGAGATGTCGGATACAAGGATACAAAGAGCTAAATATAAGGACGGGCAAAGTACAGGATATCGAGCATGCGGGCTAGAAAATAAGTCAATCGAGCATATTATTAAACAATGTATAGCTTTAGGGGGAGCAGAGATATCGAACTGGCAGAGGCCTTAGCTCAAGGACCAAATGTTAGAAAGAACCTGGTCGATATTACAAAGAAGAGGTTGTCAGTAGGTATTGAAGTAGACATGGGATATGTGTATTAAGGTATACATGCCAAGCAAACACTAAATCAATCAATCATGTATCTAGATTTGCTCAAACATATTGTTATGTCGAGGGTCACAAATGACTGCAATTGATTTTATACGAATCAATTTACTCAAGCCTGTAGTAGCTGAAACTACTAGTTTTACTACCCGTGAAAGTAGTTTGAGCTGCATTCGCAGAATAGCACTATTAAAAATTATAATTAGGTAGTGGGACCTGTTTACATAATTACGAACTAGAAGCTTCACAATCTGTCGCTGATGAACTGCTTTATAATATATATATATATATATATATATATATATATATATACATATATATATATATATATATATATATATATATATATATCCATATTGTTATGCAACATTAATTTAGGTTTATCGTAGCGTTTAGTCGTTATCTAAGAAGCTTCTATACGGAGGACACTTACAGTTACTAGAAAAAAAACTGGAATAATACACTTTTACCGCCTCTGTATTCGGACTAGTAAATTTTTGACATGTGTCGGAATTCGTTCACTCGGGTATAATTATGTGCGTGCTTTCTCTTTCAGTTTCTCGAAAGACTGGCAAAGCAAAATGTAAGTGTACTAGTAGTCAATACATTCTGTTCATGTTCATGCATACGCATAGGTTTTTATATGCTACATATTGTATGACATCGGATATTGCTTAAGTAGCCGCTCATTGCGTAAATGAACCATTTGTACAAGATACAGGCGAGCATCATGCTATTAACAACAATGAGAATTAACACCTTTGTGTGTGTCAACTCTGCCACTGAGCAAACCGCGACATATTGTGCAGCTTTGTACCACTATATTACTTCGTTTGACATCGTACACATAATTTGAGTTCATCGACTGTGAGGCTCGTGGAGACCATCAATTTCGATACAGGGTGTGCTGAAAACAGTGCGCTGCGAGAACACACAATTGTTTCAACGAGAAAATGTTCTAGAATGTCGGTACTCCCTGCCTATCCTTTCTCTCTGCTCGATACAAGAAGCATCATTGTCATTGTTTTAGTTTTGTGCACACTCTGGTTATCTCTTAGTTTTATTTGCCGTGGCCCTATACATGTTTCAAGCGCAGTACACGTGACAAATGAAATATGACCAACCAGATGATTAAGTAAAGTTTGTCTCAACGACATTATTGTACCTGATTGCTCGGAGAAAATAATTTTAAAACGTGTCACCTGCTTTAGGTTCAATGCTCTAGCAAGACGCCTGACTAAGAGAAAAACTCTTAGTCAATACCAGTTCATTGATAACTAGAATTCAAGTTTAGTCGCATGCGACTGTAGTGTGTTTGTTAATATGCGAACGCGCGGCCTCAAAACAGCTTAGTTGTGATAAAGAAAAATACTTCTAGCTACATTCTTCATCTAGCCAACGATCTAAATCGCTATTGTTACTGTGTGCCATTAATGCATTTCCAGCTTCTCCGGATGTTCGAGCATCACCGAGGGTGCGCGTTGAGGGTAAGCAATCGATGCGCTGTGACGAAAAAACGTAAGAAGTATTTGTCCTGTATGCTTGGGGTTAGATCTGGCAAATAACCAGGTAAATAGTCTAGAAAAAGACAATTAGTGTTCAAAAGTGATCCTCCCAGGGCAAACGATTATACATATATGTATATATATACTCGTTTTCGTCAGGCCCAACTATGATTAGTTGCAACATTTCGAAGCGACGTAACTTCATTTGCTTGTCCAGCAGTAATCGGTCGGTATGTGCTCTCCCAGGGGATTAATTAAGAGTTCCGCGTACTATGGCCGTTTCGTTTTTGTCAATGTGAGGCGATGTGTGATATCTAAAGGGGCTTATTTCAGTGTTCTATGCAGAGGGTGGAAGTCGATTTGTTCACGCAGTGCTACCACCCGACAAGGTGTTAGCGGAAGAGGTATAGAGTCAGCCTTATACAGATTCCAGATTTGCTTTTAGTATCTCTTCAATATCTCGTCTAAATGTTTATGGGTTTTAAGCACGTTGATATCGAGAAATTCGTTCTAGATGTCGTAAATATAGGGCGAGCTGCGGATACGATTAAATGCGCATGGGATAATACGAATTGTGGCGCTGAATGGTGTCGAAAGTGTTACAATTTCGGGAGATTATAGTAATGCAATGCCTCAAAGCGGGCGCGCAGTAGTTTTGTATTCTTACCCTTGCGATACGCTTGTTAGTGCAGCACTGCGCTGTCCGTATTGTGGAATTATGCGCTTTAAATAAATATATATATATATATATATATATATATATATATATATATATATAAACAATGCCAAACTAAGCCGTAAACCGCCATTTAATTTGCATAACACCTATCAACGTTAGTTGTGAATGTTTTTCTGACAAGTTTGCCAAACTCGACTTAGACAGACGACAGAGTCTCTCCCTTCACAAAGCTCTGGATTGGAGTCTCTCCCTTAACAAAGCTCTGGATTGAAGGATTAACTTGCCTTCTCTTCATATATATAGGCAAAAAAATGTTATAAACGTCGTAACAATCAAATCAAATAAAAAGCCAATCAACCAAATAAAAGGTACGAAACGTCATAACAATCAAACTGGTTAAAATTAGAGTATGCCATAGTAAGACATTTAGGGACGCGAACGAAGTGTCCGGCGCAGTAGTGCGCATGTACATGCGCCTGCATAAAACGGCGGAGAAAAGCAAGCGTTTCTATTGCATAATTCTACGACTGACTGAGGAGCAGCGAGGTGTTATCAGACTTCTGTCTGCGGCAGGTGTTCAACCGGCCGATATTCATCAGCGGATGGCGGCCCGTGTACGGGGCAGACCCTGCGTTCCACAAGTCATTGAGAAAGATCAGTGCTCGTTTTTGTAAGGCCAAGAGTGTTTGAGTGATGGCCCGAGACAACACCAGGCAAACACTGTAGTCAGACGTTAGATTTCGGTTCAAAAACCACTTTGTCCTCCAAAACCCCCTGATTATGCATCCAAACCCACTTTCCCCACAAAAGCCCATATTTTGGATCAAAACCCACTTTTTTCCCCACAAAAACCCCATATTTTGGATCTCGCCGACAAGGTGAACAATTTGGCGAGATGTAATCGGTGTGTCACAATGCTGCAATTTTTAGCGTGGATGTGGTGGGGGCCCGCGTTGAAGCAGTATAGAAAATTCTGCACGACCGCTAAATACCACTCAGCGGGAGGCGCTTCAACTTAAGCAGCAAACAGAAAGACGCATGGATCAGTGTAGACAAGCGTCAAAACGTTAAATCAAAAACAGAGCGTTGTTCTGTCGGTTGATTGTAATGACTTTTGCACATGGAAAACGTCGGCGGCGGCACCAAGCTAGAAATTATCTCTCAGATTTCCAACGATACATGTTGTTAGTTACAGCGGGCTGGATAGCTGCTGTTTATGCCAGTAACGTTATACTAGTGGTATGTATGCACGACCCTTCAAGGGTTGTCAAAAATCCTCTGATGAAACTTAACAAAAAAACAGAAAAAACAGTCTCAGCCCCTATAGGGCTCTCACCGGAAAGGCAGCGGTGGCCAATGATTTCACTTAAAGTTCGCTAGGAAGAATTTATGCACAATCAAAGCCACTTGGCTTGAGTATTGGCTGGTTAAAAACTACTATATGTCATTGCGTTACCTCTATTTTAAACTAGATAGTGCTTTCTAGAATAAGAGATTTGATGGCCGTACCCGGCAGAGAATTACAGTACCAAGAATCTTCGAATTAAACTGTGTATGTGCATTTTGAGCACGTCGATTTTGAAAAATTCGTTTTGAAGGGGAGACATATAGGGCGGACTACAGGTACGATTGAAGCCGCGTGGCCTCTTCGGGCACGGAAGGCCTTCGGGCAGGAGGAAATAACACAATATTCAACTAAATAAAACAGAACGATAGGTTATGGACCTAAGCAAGGCCAAAGTTTAACCCACACTGGCCTATTTATATGGCTAGAATAGCCACTGCGATTTCCAGATCAACAGAAAGTATGAATTATTTATTAGTGCGACTAGGCTTTAACTCTCGTTCGTTTGAACACGGTGTCTCTGTGATACTATGCTCCCGTGTAGCCCGCACTATTTGCTTTTGCATATGAAGCAATGTATTTCTCACATATATTTTAAAAGTATACTGACATAGCTGATGGTGGTCGGTTGTCGTTATTCCAACACGTAAGAACAACATTGGCCTGGCAAATATATGTTACCATCACTGATCAGCGGTAATCACGGTTAGCCACTAAAACTGGCTAATTTAGTTGCATATTTCGTTTTAATCACCTATAATTGACTCGAAAAGAAACTGGGGAAAAGTTATGAATAGAGAGGCTAGACGAGAAAGATTCAGGAGAGAAACAAGGCAGAGAAGTTTTCGACTGTAGAAATGAGCTGCTGGCGCTGTCGTCTTGGCTTCAATGACCACTGATTAAACTTAAGGACAACTAGACATGTTCATGATTAAGCATATACGATACGATATGTATTAGCCAGTTGTAGATTCCTGTCCAAACGGGCGAGACATATGGGAATATTTTCCGGACAGAGACGGAAACGGAAATATTTTCCGGACCCTACCATCTACCGAATCTGCGTAATACCTAATGATGGGATCGTTGCAATATTTCTACAAATACTTGTTTCTTTCATCTATAACAAAAAGTACTTGTCCGGTGCTGGAGCGGGACTATATATATATATATATACAGTCTAGAGGAGCAGTTTGCTAGTTATGATTGTCATCTATCGATGCGTCGCCGGTTCAGTAATCCATATTGCTGATCAGATTTTCTTCGGGCGGTGCTAATTATGAATAGATGATTAGCCATACCGCTAAAAGCCAGAGGCTATGCTGCCATAAAGACTGTTGGAGAAGTCGTAGAGATTTTAACATGTCCGCGTATGCTGCCGCCGTACGCGCATCCCTGGTTTGAAATGGTATGAAAGGGTGACGCTCATATTTAGGAATGCACGTCAAGCGAATAAGAGACCACCCATATATTTGAGCTTGAGTTGGGTAAGTTGAATTCTGCCCTTCGTTTGCATATTTATCACCATGTACGTTAACTTCATCATATGGACGTGTTAAAAATGTATACGTTTCTATGTTTTTTGTTTCCAGCCAAGAAACCAAAGGATGGAAATGGTAGGTAATTTACGAAGCAATTCAATGCTATGTATATATATATATATATATATATATATATATATATATATATATATATATATATATATATATATATATATATATATATATATATATATATATATATATATATATTATTATTATTTTTTATACCGGTTGCTACTGTCTAATGCTTCTTAAGACAACGTAGCATTTGGTGGGCTTTTTTTATATAAGCGAGTGCTTACTAAAAGGAAAGCGATTGTTAACGCGTTTGCAATGTAACACAACATTTATCATTTAAATATTCATTTGTTTAATTATTTAGCATACGTTCATTAAATGTATGATACCTCACATGAAGCCACTTTGATGAGCATATACAGAAGAACAGTTTATAGAAAAAATGTTTTATATATATATATTTTTTTTTTGTTTATATATATTTTTTTTTGTGGAGGAGGGTTAAATGCAGTTACGCACTACTGCTACGAGAAGGAGTTTCCATCTCGAGCTGTGTGGGACTCGACCCCAGCGGATGGACGTTACGCCGCTGAGACCCATACCCACTAAACGCACCTCCCCCCTTAAACTTCACTCTCTGATATGCCCAGATCTCCATAGAACAGTGCTATGGGCCATCAGGAAAAGTGGCGAGTGCCCTATCGGATCAATTGGCCGGGGTCACTCACGGGTTCCCCCACCTGTCAAGCGCACTTTGTCCCAGCCCTTGCGAACCCGTTTGATTCAAAGTTGTGCTTTCTTCAGCCGTGTTGGCCTCAAAAAGATTTTGTCTTACCTTGCATCTTCTGTGCTTTGTTTTTAGCACTTCCTGTGCAACTTTCGCTTCCAATTCATACGTTAGGGTCGAACACAGGATGTATTCCACGAACTCTTTTATATCATTTTGCGGGGGGTCGTGTACTTCGGGATAGGTAAGTTTCGCTCTGGACCATTTATTACGAATCTGTCTAATTGCCATAGTTCTGGCCTCTTCCCATGCCTGGCACCTGAGGAGTGTGTGTTGTAGAGTGTCTTCCACGGCTTCGTTGCAAAAAAGGCATGTTTCTGATGGGGCCTTCCCTATTCGGTAAAGGTATGACTGAGAGTTGCCATGTCCCGTGAGAACCTGCGTTAGGTAGAACGTTATGTCCCCTCCCGGCCTTGCAATCCACGCCCATATGTTTGGGAGCAGTTTGCTTAGACTCTTTCCGGGGGCACCAAAGGGTATTGCGTCCCACTCTGCTTGCCAGTCCTCTATAGTGGCGTGTGTCTCTCTTTCTTTGTCGCTCTCTGTGGGTGTGCCAATATCCCATAGGCGCTGTCTTTCGGACGCCTTAAGGTTCCAGGGGATGCCGGCAAGCAGCAGAGCTGCGTTTGTGCTGACCGTTCTGTAGTCTTGTATTACCCTAAGGGCTGCAATCCGCTGTGTTTTGCGCAGGATCAACTTTGCTTTTTTTTTACTTAAGAGTCGCCTTGGCCCAAACGGCAGCTCCGAAGAGCGCGATTGACTCCGCTACCGTCATCAGTAGTTTCCTTATACGAGCCCGCGGTCCATGTATATTCGGAAGTATCCTGGCAATAGCGTTTGCCGTCTTTAATGCTTTTTCCGTAGCCTTCTTGATCTGGGAATACAACATTGAATTTATTCAATAATTGCACATTTGCACACTGAGGCAGTGCCCGCCTAAAAAAATAATTTAAAATCGCCTCCCGGTGAGTTCGCCTGCTCCTCCTCCGCGACGGACCCAGCTCTTGTGGTCCCGGTGCGCCCGGAAGACCCGTAGGGTACCCTGCATGGCCAGGACGGTTAGGTCGATCAGGTTTTTCTTCGATAACCCGAGAGTCAGGAGATCCTTCACCGACTCGGGCTCCCATACACCGGTCATCGACACGGTGATGGACCCGAATCCGTGGGGAAGCGAGCTGGGAAGTTGATCCCTGACCCCGGGTATATCGTATTTCCTGATCTTATCCCGTCTGGTCAATGCAAGGTCTCTTGAGGGGCCGCAGACCTCGGCGTCCAAGACCCAGACCCTCGTAGGTGTTGTTATGACGAGGTCTGGTCTCCGACCCGGTGCGGCGGGTCTTCGGAAGGTGCGCTCTCGTTCCACCTGCATTCCTTTAGCACGGAGTAGGCGGGTGACTCGCTCACATATGTCATCGTGGCGCTTGATTATAGGGCGATGGGTGTGATCGCACACTTGAGCGATGTGGGCCAGCGTCTCGACAGCGTTGCACCCATGACGACAAAATTTGTCGTACCCGGGGCGACCCCTTGCGAGTCTGACACGCGTTGGTAGTGCGTTGATCCTTAACTTAATCAGGTTTATGTACTCCCTACCGGATAGGTAAGGAGTACCCTTGACCCAGTCATTTGTAAAAGGGGTTAGGTGTGTGTGTTTCAGGTGAGCCCCATCGACTGTGTTATGTAGTGTACGAGACCAGTACTCGGTCTCGTGTGCGGCGTCTTCAATGGTCGTGTCATCGAACACACAGAGAGCGCTGGTTTTCGCCAGCTCCTTACTGTGATACTCGGTCGACAGCAGCCATTGAGTGCCTATGTGGGATGATCTGTTCAGGGCAGTGAGGCGGGAGAGGCGAAGTCTGGGAATTAGTGTACGGAGACAGGGGATGTCCAGACCGCCGTGTGAGATGTGCGCGTATAGGAAGGCGTTTGGCACGCTGTTTTCGAGTTTGAGCCACTGCAACTTCACCGTTCGCCTGATCTCACAGTCTAGTTCTAGGAGGAATTTTTGAGACGGTCGGGGACCAGCGACCAGTTTATAGAGAATTTTAGGGATAAGGAATTGTTTTAGTATTGTTAAGCGTTGCTGGGGTTTAAGGGGAGCTGATGTTAGTCTGCCGAGTAGTTCTAGGAGAGTGACCTTGGCCGTGTCGACTCTGCCATTACTGTCGAACTCGATGCCGAGGTATCTCCATCGAGCGCATATACCCTTGGCTGGCAATTGCCTCCCTCCAACGGAGAATTCGGGGGTTGACTGATAAAGGCTCTTCTTCACCCGGCTATCATAAAGATGCGAGATCGTAAAGCTCTTATCAGTGTTGATTTCAAGGCCTCTTTCTTTAAGTAAGGGGAAAGCTAAATCTAGGAGTTGTTGGAGGGTGTTCTTGGTGGAGGCGAGGAGGATGAGGTCGTCCGCAAAGGCTAGGCCCATAAGGCGGTTTCCTTCTTTTAGTCGATATCCTAAATTGTCTAAGTTTATTTTCCTGAGAATGTCGTCAAGAACTAGATTAAATAACAGGGGTGACAGGGGATCACCCTGACGAACACCCCTGGTGGGCCTGATAGTACGACATTCTTTACCGAATTCGAGGAGAGTTTGGGATGATTGGTATAGGCGCTCGATATACTCGATGAAGACTTCCGGATACCCTCTGGCCCCGAGCGTCCACAGGACCGCGTCATGGCTGATCGAGTCGAACGCCTTACGCAGGTCGACCGACGCGATCCGCAATTCGCGGCCTGTGGACTTGGCATCATGAATGATGCCATCGAGAACCGTCAGGTTTTCGAAAGTCCCATCGAATGGGAGGAAGGCTCGTTGAGTGGGGAGAATTTGAAGATTTTTGGATACGTTTAGAAAGGATTTATTAAGCGTTCTTTGAAAGCCGGTCATGGACGTGTCCAACGTAATCCCAAGGTAGCGGGCTTTATTCACAAATCTGATTGGTTGTCCCGCGACCTGTACGTTTAACGGTCGAACTCTCTTTATGCCCGTTAGGAGAATGATTTAACTTTTTTCTGGGACGAGAGCCAGCCTTGCGGCCTTCATCCATTCCGTTGTCGAGTGCAATGCTTTGCTTGTGTTTAGCTCGAGCTCATCCTCCGTTCTAGCCTGTGCTCCGACCGCTAAGTCGTCAGCGTAAGCAATCATTTCTATTCCCGGGGGGTAGGCCGGTTTGCCGCAGAACGTCGTCATATGCGAGGTTCCACAACAGTGGACCCAGGATTGAGCCCTGTGGTACCCCGGCTGTCATCGGGAAGACTATTTTGCCGTTTGAAACAGACCTCTCCTTAAGGTATCCAAAAATTACCTTAACTAGGTACGGCGGAACTTTTTGCGAACAAGCGTGTCCAATATGGTCTTCCATGGTAGGCTGTTGAAGGCATTCCTTACATCCAGAAGGGTGACCATGATTAGCTGTCTTGTACAGATGGTGGATTCACGCACCTGTTCAACTCTACTGAGGACCCTGTGGATTGCTGTTAGGGCCGACCTGTGTTTACGGAAGCCAAATTGTGCCGGTGACAAGAGTCCGCACTCCTCCGCAAACAGCCTGAGCCTTTCTTCGATGATGGCTTCATAGCCCTTGGCTAGGGCGTTTAGTAAACAGATTGGCCAATATCCTCCATTCGCTTTGGGGATAAGGACTACTTCTGCTTGTTTCCATGTTGGTGGAAACTGTCCTGTTCTCATTGCGGAGGTGAGAGATTCCGCAACTGCAGCTGGGTGCTCTTTAAACAGGACTTTGACTGCAGCGGGAGGGACGCCGTCAGGGCCGGGGGCTTTCCCGTCTTGAGCTTGTCCGCCGCTAGGCGAACCTCGAGACGCTGGATTGCCGGGATTTCGTCTTCTGTTATCTTGGGTGTATTTTCGTAAGCAGGTCTCTCGAATATGTTGTGAGTCGGCAAAAGCTTAGTAAGAATATCTACTTTTTCCTGCTTGTCGAGGGCTTCCGTGACAGCGGTTTTCTTCTTGCCGCGTACAATTCTGTATGGTTTTCCCCATGGGTCTTCTTGGACCTGCTCTTGGAGCTCTTGCAAGCACTTGGCTTTGCTGTCAGCAATGGCGCTCTTGAGAATTACTCTGCTTTTCCAGTATCTAGTCAGTGCCTGCATACGCTCTTCGTTGTCTTGGTGAGTCTGCTTTAGTGCTCTCCTGGCATTGTTGCATTCTTTGCGCTTTTCGGCAATGTCCCGTGTTCACCAGCGCTTCGGCGGTTTTCCTGGCCGTCTTAGGTGCATCCTCACGGTGGCATTTTTTGCACACGCCTCCTCGAGGATGGCCTGGAGCTGCACCGGGGTCTTGAGAAAATGGGATTGCGTCATTTTGTTTGCTAGTACTTCCTTGAACTTTTCTTCATCCGAAGTTTGGTATTTCTTTCTTTGTTGTTGAGGCGGTGGAGTCGTTCGGAGACTTAGTCGAGTCTCCACACAGAGATGATCGCTAAGGTTTTCTTCCTCCACAAGTACCGTCCAGCTTGACACCTTCCGCGTTATCTGAGAGTTAGCGAGTGGTACTTCTATGTACGATTCGTAATTATGGCGCCGGAAAAGTCGCTTCCTTACCGTCGTTAAGAACGTATAAGTCGTTTGCCGCTGCCCATTCTAAAAGAGTTCTGCCCCGCTTGTCTGTTCGCCGGGAGTCCCATATCTCTGCTGCCGAGTTAAAATCTCCGGAGATTAACAAACCTGTTCTAGGTTTCAGGTTTAGAATCGACGTCGTGAGATTGTCCAGAAATTGTTCGAACTCCTCGTATGGACAGTTGGGGCTTACATAGCAAGAGTATATTCTCCCTACGTCTTTTACTTCGATCCAGCAAAAACCTGGTCCGCTACCCTTGTTTTGTATTTTTACGGTATGATTGATCATAAGTGCAGTGTCGTATGCGGAGTCAGTCACCCAGTGTTTAGCTCTTTTTGCTAGCTTTTTGTTTGGTTCGCTAAGAGCAACTACGTCTGTCCCTCTCCGTTGCGTTATTTCCCCGACCATGTCATGGGCCGCCCGGCTTCTGTTACAGTTGACTTGGATTATGCTTATTTTGTTATGCATTATAAAAGTGTAATAATGCACCGCACGCATCCACTTGTATAGACAAGTTTGTAGTGATAAGCTGTGAATGCTTCTAACAGCTGTTTCTCACGCAACTTGTCTAAACTCCGTCGAAAGAAGGTTGAGTAATGTTTTACACATAAATTAGTCACTTCCAAGAGCACGTTAGTTAGACAAAGATGCACCTGAGCAAGACGCGCCGGGCTGACACAGAAGAACTGGCAGACGGAAGCTCCGTACTAGGATTTTACAATCTTTTCCTGGAGCTCCGCTTAACCCGACCGTCACGTTCGAATCGCACACTACCACTATATATATATATATATATATATATATATATATATATATATATATATATATAAAAGCCGTACAAATTGCTCTATAGTAGAAACAGTTGTTAACTTCTACGACAATGCCACCTTTGATGGAAAGATTTAGATATATATAATAACTGCTATCGTTCATACTAATTTCAGAACCAGATGAAAGCCCAAAACCCAGTAAAGGTGAGCTTGACCAACGCCGTACCAAAACATATCCCATTATAAAATGATTAACTTACACATTTAATGGAACGCTACTCCCGGCTTGGACATAGCTGCGTCTCGCCTATATTGATTTAAATACCACCTGATCTCAAAATTAGGTATAATATATGAAAACGTAAAGGTACACTAACTTCACCACATAAAAACGAACGGGTGTAGTATAAGTTATGTAAAAATACGTCAGGCGCAACAATTGTATATACATACATAATACATTTTATGTTGTACTATTTTCAGAATCTAAAACAAGCCCGAAACCGGACAAGGGTGAGCTCTGACGTCTAACAAAATTAACGCTTACTGGAATTCTTCTTTTATTACAAGTTTTAGTATTTATTTTAGCTTACATAAATATAAAAGTCTGCCCTTAACGGACGTACCATGCAGCCAGCCTGGAATATAGTGTTGGGCATTCTGTTTTTTTTTTTATAAAAGGATGTGGGTCACGGGTTAGTGGAGTATTTTTTATTTCTAAAGTGAGTTAACATGTTGTCAGGTTGATGTATCGCATTGGTACTTCGAGTTACATTTCGTATCAGTAAAACGCTTTCGATCACGTGGTCACGGGTTATACGTCGAAGTTGCAGACGTAAACTCCGACACCTCATTTAAGATAAGCTCTGAGAGAGTAAACGTGGCTTTCTTTCTCTCATGGCTAGCTGCGACCTGATGCGGTATTTTTGATTATGCTTTTAGAAAAGGTCGTGGCTCACGGGTCAGCGGAGTATTTTTTTCTGAAGTGAGTTGACATGTTGTCAGGTTGATAGTATCGCTTAGTTACTTTGAGTTACATGCAGATTACATTTTATGTTATACACTTTTCAGACTCTAAAACAGGCCCAAAACCGGACAAGGGTGAGTTCTGACGTCTAACTAAATTAAACTAAATTAACGCCTACTGAAATTCCTCTATTATAAACAAGTTATGTTTTATTATACCTTAATAAATATAGAAGTCTGCCCTTAACAGGCGTACCATGCAGTCAACATTGCATATAGTGTTGCGTTTACGTTTAGCTTAATAATAACATATTAATAAAAAATATATTATTATATTTACGTTTATTGGACGGCAATTTAGAAAAACGTTAAATTTAATAAAATTAACAACAAAACACAAAACTTTTTTTTTGAACAAGGTCATTTATTTATTATTTACACAGTTACAATGGTATGTTGTTTCATACATTTACAAATATTTGCAAGGAGGATATAGTAATTTAAACCCTACTACAGTTACCATTGTGTTGGTAAAAAGTTGCAGCCGGAATAAAATTACTTGTACGGTATGATTGATCATAAGTGCAGTGTCGTATGCGGAGTCAGTCACCCAGTGTTTAGCTCTGTTTGCCAGCTTTTTGTTTGGTTTGCTAAGAGCGACTACGTCTGTCCCTCTCTGTTGCGTTATTTCCCCGACCATGTCATGAGCCGCCCGGCTTCTGTTACAGTTGACTTGGATTATGCTTTATTTGTTATGCATTATAAAAGTGTTTGAGGTTCCTTCTGGGTCAGTATGTTTGCCGCACCTCTAGGTCCCTGTACCTTCCAATCGAATGGTCCTTTTGCGATGGTTGCTTCGGAATGTTGTTGCGCCACGCTCTCTCCAGACTCAGGGTTTTCGGCCGCAATCTTTGTTTTGT